>CM035174.1:101737672-101945255 GCA_020205615.1 Panax quinquefolius | reverse complement strand
CCCAAGTCCTTTTGGTCCTATATTGATCTTATCGAGGTGGTAAGTCAATGGTCATTATTAATCCTTACGCCTTGGTTCTTATCTCTTTGTCGTCCAAATTTACTTCACGTGATGATTGATCTCACTCTTCGATACCGAGTAGTATAAGTTATTTATTTTGTTTAAGTGTTGAGTTCAGTTCATTAGTTCGATTAACTTGAATCCTCGTCTGTAAAATTCAACTCACTTCATTGCATGAGTTAATCTGTTATATGTCATATCTAATTCAATAGTTCATCTTATCGATACTAAATTATTGACAAGAAACCGATCGGGACGTAAGTTATAATCAAGCATGCTTAAAGATTTATCAATAAGCATAAAATGTTCATTTCATTTAAGTCGATTAATTACATGAACATAAAAGTTAAATATTTACATAGAATCAAAAACATGATATATATTCAGCACCGCCTTCATCATCTGGAATTGAAAGCAAAGGTTGTCCAACTGAAAGTACCGATAATTTTCTCTTCCCTCGCTCCCGGCGATAACCTCATATCCTCCTCGAATAGACCTTCACGATCTCGACATTAATTTCATCCGAGTCCCTATACTCGCTCAATCTGCTGAAGCTCTTCAATGTAATGTGGCCTCGTCCCTCAAGGTCTTTTATCTTACGGCGTGTTTGTGACGCTTGGCCTTACGCCTTCGAAGCTTCATCCTCGAATTTTCGCCTCCACCTTCACCAAGTCAGAGACTAGCTTTTGGCCAATCAAGAGAACTCCTCATTTTTCGCCTTCGTAAGTAGGTTCTCTCAACCAAACCAAAGATTCGATTAGTTAAGGTTTGTTGGTCGGCTTTGGACGCAGCCCAACTTCATCCTCGCTGCCCTCGGGTCATTATCGATGTCTTCAAATCCATCTTGCCCGATCCAGCTTCTATCTCAAGACCGTTGATGGTATGAAAAGCATCTTCACGACCAAATTTCTCTTTCTCTTCCCAAGGTCGATTTCAAAGATGTTTATTTCTTGGCGATGAAATCTTCCTGGCTTTCTCCATTTATGTGTCTCTTGACGCAATGTCTCAAGACAAAGATTAGCCGCACATTTTCAAAGTACTCAAGTCAAATTCTAAAATGCTCAAAGGAAAATAGAGATGTAGAGGAAGAAGTCATTATTGTTTACCTCGCTAAATAACTCATACCTCATCGAGAAGATTTCATCCGTGTGATCACCAATCGGTGGTCGTCGCTGGTGTAATCGAAAAGCTCCAAAGAGGTCGAAAGGAAAGTCGGCATCAACCTAGGCCACAGTGGTCGGAGATCCCACAACTTCTGACGATAACCTTGACCAAGGATCAAATGCTCGTGAGAGAAGGTCTCGGCTTTTCGAGGAAAAGAGTAATGTTGTTCGGGGTGTAGTCATGATGAACGCTTTCGATTATGGGAGATTTGTTTGAATTAGGTTCTTTGGGTGTTGAAGCGGATGCGGAACTTGGATGGCTCTCGTGGGTACATTTCCTTTTTCGGATAACGCTGAAATCCTTCGTCTCGGTCACCGTCCTCTTCGATCCGTATTTCTGGGGCACGAAGGAGGAATGACCAAGACCGAGGAACCCCGAGTTCTTCTACGCTTAATGGGGTTATTTTTGTTTTTAGTTTTTAGTCCTAAGTATACTCCTTCGATCGACGATCAAGTAAGCTCACTTTGATCGAGGAATGGTTTTGGGGTTGGTTCTGCTTCTTCGTATAGGTTCGGAAGATTTACTGTAGGGATCGACCTTGGTTTTCTCGTAGCCTCCTCTTTTTGTCGAGGGTGAAGATTCTCTTCCGTATGAAAATCTCTTCTACCTCTTTTCCGTTGAAATTCATCCGTGTGAATTTCTCAAGCGCTGATCTACTTCTGGGTAAATTTCATTGGTGTAGCCTCAATTGTTTCAAGACTTACCAGATAAAAAATCTTCGAGCTCCTTTATTTCTACAGAGCTCTCATTCGATCAAAGACATCGCACAAATCAAACAATTCCATGTTATAATTATATTTTATGGAATATTTTCAAAAAATATATATATTTGAAATAAGTCGGTACTTACGCTTATGGTCATACAACCATGTTTGCTTCGAGAGGAGTCCGTATTTCCACCTCCTTCTGAAGTTGTCAAATAGCTCCATCATCTCCACTTCGCTCTTCGTAAACATCTCAAGTCGGCAGATATTTTTTCGCCGATTTGCCAGATTCAAGAGAAGAGATTTCGTGGCCTTTGACGAAGAACCATTTTCATGCCATCCCCTATTGCTTAAAGGGGTATTCACCAAAGAACGCCTCACAAATTTCTCTCCGCACTTGGAGAATGTTTCACGAGGCCTCAACCCTTCTCCTCGGATTACATCTTTATCTCAGACAAGTGAAGAAGAAGTCCAAAGTGAGGGCTCGACGCCCAGCCTATGACATGAAGGCCACGAAGGCGAATATGGATGTAGGAGTTCTAACCAACCAGTGAAAATCCTACACCCAAAAACCCCAAAGAGGGTCACTATGAAAATGTGGAGAGGAAACGAACCCCTTCCAAAGAAAAGTCACCGGTACTACCATCCATCCTTCAGTAGTTGGTATATTTTCTCACCAGATCCGGGTACCGATAAGATGGGTATCTCGAATATGGAACCGAAGTTCAACCCTCTTCGCCAAATTTTCGGTTATGATGAAGGAGTGTTAGCACGCGAGAATCGCCCGCACTCCTATAATAGTCGAGGGGTTTTCGGGTTCTCTGTTTGGGATTCGTATCAAGTCCCCTCATGAAGATTAGGTTTGGGGAACCACAAAGTGATGGGTGTTACAAGTATGGGAGAACTCGCTCGTGGTTTTGAGAAGCCATTTGTGACGATTTGCAGAGAGAAAGAGATCGTAAATTTTGTAAGGCGCCGAATTTCAAATGAACAGTAAAATCACAAAATTGGTAAAGTTATCCTTTATAATGATTTACACATGTTGTTCAAGACAAAGCGCATTAAATGCCAAAGAATAATTTGGAATTTGAATGGGAAGCGTCCGGCTTTGGATCCTCGGTACCTAATGGTTAGAAATCTTTCCGAATTGGGCCCTTAACTTCCTTTCATTTCATTTCATGGACAATAAATGGGTACGCTTTTAATTACATCTTGTCATTTATTGATTCTCAAAGAAAATCACGGATTGTTTATAGTTTTCATTAAACATTCTGCTCAACAAAAACTAGGGGCAATGTCGGGTCGTGATATTTTATCCCTTTCGGGCCAAATATATTGGGCTTATTATTTTTATTCTATTCGGCCTTTATTATTGAATTATAAAAATCATTAAGCCCAATTATCATATTATTTTCATTTCAAACTTATAAGAGAATAGCCCGTCAATGGATCAATCATTTAGACATTTTAAATATCTATAATCTTTGACCAGAATGATGAAAAAAGCATGTTTATTGACTAAAGAACCCGCCACGCATTAATGTGGATGGGATTACAACTCGGTTACGCAGAAATGACAAACGATCAAAAGAAGAGAATAAACTACATGCAATTTAACCCATCGCAAAGGGAATGGAATGTGTCAGTAGTAGTGGCATTTTAATTGTGCCAGGAGGGTATAACTTGGCAAGGAAGTCTCCACCAAGAGGTACGTTTTTCATACTCTTTTCATTTAGAATCAGATATTCACAGAGAATTATTATTATCTCTTGATATCAATACACTAGGCGATATAGCCTCTGTTTTCGATAAACCTTGTGAATTCACATACCGATTCTCACGCCGAAATTATCCTCACCCACAGTGGTCATGGGCCCATCAAATAGGAGTATAATGATGTACATAAAATAAAATGTCTATTATTCATTTCCCAAAGGTAATTAAGACAATTCACTACCAAAGCAAATGCATAGATAAAGTTATTTGGAATAAAAGGCACGATCATGGACATGCTCAAAATAAGTGGCCACTTAAAAACTTCAATTTTTCTAGGGAAAATAATAATAATAATAGTTGACTTCTTAAAAACTTCAATTTTTTTGGAGAAAATAATAGTAATAATTGACCAACATCATGCATTGATTTACATAATAAAGGTCAAAATAAAATATGAAAATTGATTCATCTTAGTATTTTGGTGGTAGCGTACAAAATGGTGTGGTTGAAAGTTCAAACCATTTTATATTTCAAGTAATATAAAGTCTATATTTATGACTAGCAAAACCAATTAATATAGTCAACAATAATATTAAATATAACAAAATTATTTTTACGTATAAAAAAATATGAATATTACTATTTAACTCCATGGGGAATGGAACAACAAAACAATTTAAAAATACTTTGGCAAGAGCGCATCACATACATGAGAGAAGTTATGATTCAAAATACATAGATCACACACATCCCAAATTATATATATATATATATATATATATAATAAAATGAAGGTATAACTTTTCTTACACTGCCTACGATCGTAGGATTTAATTCACTCTATGATCGTAGAGTAATTCACTTTAAGATCGTAGACATTATAACTTTAAAAATTACACGATTGTACACTTTCATATTCTTTTATATATATATATATATATATATATATATATTATTAAGAGCAATGTGAGAAGTCTCAAAATCACACCTAGACCGCATACGCCAAGGCAAAACCTATTCTAACATAGTTACATACGTCAAAATCGTTTGTTTAGTTGGTTTTTTTGTGCTATTGCAAAACCGATTTCAATTCCTTACTCAACTCTTGGGGGTATGTTCCGGAAGAGAAAGTTGAGTCAAACAAATCTAAATTTCACTCTTGGTGGTATGTTCCGAGTGAGTACTACGACTCCTATGGCTAAAACTCAAACAAATCTAAATTTCTTAGCTTTATTATTGCTAATTAAACAAGTAGAAGATATTATCTTGAATTTGAATGATAGTGCATCCCATTCTTGACCAGATGATAGTGGATCATATAATTTACCAACTGCACTATACTCTAGAACATTTTTTGCTCTAATTAACCTTGTAACAAAGTTCAAATGGAGTGCATTTTATAATTTCAAATCAGATAACTCCTACGTCATAATTAAATTACATTCACAAGGAGGAAAAAAGAAGAAGAATAACACATCAAGTCTGGAAAAACAAGAGGTTCAATTCTCAGAAGCACTGCAATACTCAAGAAACATACTTAAAACTAATAAAAAGAGGAGTTCAAAATTCAATCCATTGATAAATTATCCCAGTTGCAGGTAAAAGTTTCATATAGGATGAGTCTGATGTGTGGCTAAAACCTACCAAGAAAGACTCAGCGGCCTCAAAATATTTTACCGTGTCCCAAGTTCAGGAAAAACAACATTATAGTGTCCTAAAACATCTACTTATCCAAGGAAGTTCATGATCACTAAATGGAGCACCAAGTTGCAAAGAACAAAATCTGCAAATGCTCGTTCAGGAGGTAAATCCTGCAATTTTATGAACAAGATGTTAAACAATATGGACGCATAAATAAAGCAGAGAAGTCATTAGCCCTTTTTCTTATCTTCCACCCACCCTAAATTCTTCACGTGGGCTCACAACAATGCCTAAAATTCAACGACATAAGTTACAATCTTTTTTCACAATGGCGAGAAACTAAGTAGACAAGGCCTAATGCTTATGGTTTTACATAACGAAAGGAAAGACGAAAACAATTTAGGAAATACACGACCTTATGGTTGCAGTTCTTGCAAAATGGCTCTCAGTTTCGTCTTTATCATAAAGAAAAAGAAGACTAAGAAAGGAAGGAAAATTATCCCAAAGAGGAAGCTTACCTTAAATTCTTTGTTTTCTTTGTTCACTTGGATGCGAAGACAAACTGTTTCAAATAAACTAATCAGTCACAGTTCTGCTTTCTGCACACCTAATCCAATATGAGTTATGCTTACCAGCTAGGACCGCAGTCCCTACACAAGAGAGTACTCCAGACAGGAAAGAGTTGAATGGGAATGACCCAACAATAGCCATGTAGACTACCTGTTCATCAGTAAAATGTATTTAATATCCCCATTAAGTTTGATTTGATTCAGAAGACAAACTCAGAGAAAAGTAAATAAGATTGCTACTCAAGACAAGATTGTAGATTTTAAGTCTTAGCTGAGGCTAGTGCCCGACTTTTTACTCCTTGATTGTCGAGGGTACATACTGACGTTCAACAGATTAACTTTACTTGTTAGGTTACATATCAAATGGTAAAATTTGAAAAAGAAAATCCTTGTTGTTCTTTGGCTCAAGTACTCAACCAAACCGAGAGGTCATACTACTAACATGTTTTAGACAATATCATAACTGCATATTTGTTATGTTGCACACACTGTCTGTCTCACTTATCTATACATACTAAATAAATAGATGCTGATCGGTTCCAACTAGGTGATTAATATCCATCATACAAGGAAAAAATACACTCTGCTACGATCCATTAGGATAATAGAGACCCTTTGCAAGAGAGTAATGGGGTAAATCTTCAGAGACTTACATCACCACAGTAGATAAAAGATGTCCCAAATATGGTCAATCTTCAGAGACCTACATCACCACAGAAGATAAAAGATGTCTCAAATAGACCATGTAGGCGATTGACATTGTGACATCCCACACCTGTGAGAAAAGGAAATGGTAGCTAACTTATAAGCCTGACAAGTAGGCTTGAAGTTAACTTGGACCAAGGATTTTTGGCTGTTGTTTAGACCACACTTGCAGCTTGCTGGTCAAGTTGGGTCAGTCAGGATTGGGTTCGGGAGTTGCAACCATTTCCTAAATCCTACTCTGTCTGTCAAATTGGGTGTTATGCTTTTGTTTTACAAATGTCTCAAAATGTTTATCATTGTTATAATCCCAATCCCAATGCAGCTTCAATACAAATAATCCATATCGTCTTTTCAAAAAAAGAGAAATAAAAGCATATTGAACCCATAAAATATTGCAAAACAGATAGAGGAGGTACATATGGAAAAATGTTCAAAACAAATCTTTTTAAACTATGTCATGCTGACCATGACATTTAATTTGGGATTGAAGGAGTAACATTTGCAATCTTTTGCAGCACTCAGGGAGTACAGATTTGTGGATATAGTGATGCTACTAAGTTACCCAACTGAAACTTCACCTATAAACAACATATTTTTTAGTAGAAGGCTCAAAGCTAATAAAATGTCCACAATGAATCTTAAGGACAGCATGAACCATTTCATACTCCTCTATATGCCAGATACAATTATGTGAATGGATTATGTTAGATGAAGAAGGCAAATATTATAGCAATCCAAGTGTACCCACAGCCTAGAGTGTTTTCAGGAAATTTACAGCAGTTTTAACGGGTCAGGATGGTCGCATCAATTCACAAATGAAAGACCATGTGTACAGTTTATAATGAGATTTTCAAGAGGAACATAAATAAAAATGCATGCTTGTGGTTGTGGTTTGAGGAGCTTTGTAACTCTCTCCAGTTATCCTAATAAGTCAGTGCCTCAATATTCAATCTGCTAATGGGAAATATGGACAATTAAAAAAAAAAAAATCGTGGCAAAGTCATAAACCACTGAAATTCAATCAATCTCAAAAAAAATAGTAAAACAAATACAAAATCAAATCTTTCAACTTAACAATGGTTCAGATCTATAACATCAATTTATGAAATAACTTCCGTGATATAACAATTATTCAGATCTATAATACCAATCCTTGGTACAATAGGAGTATAAATGTTACCTGAATCAAAGCAGTGGAAACCGCGAAAATCACGTACAGATCGATGATCTACAAAAATACTAGTGATCGTGAGCCAAAATTCTTATGTAAGTAGAACCACAAGAATTTTACACACATATATACATATATATAGCTTATATGTATATATATATAAAGCAGAAAGAAAGAAAGATACCTTGAGATTAGTCGGAGTGGCGGCGTAAGCAGAACGGAGAGACTGAAAAAGTGCTTGAGCATCGTTACTGGTCGACGACGACTTCCCCATTTTCACTTTTTTTTCCTCCCCTTCTTTTGCTGGGCTCTTCTATTTCTTCATCAAGATGCAATCTTTAACCTCCGCTAAACATCAAACTTTTACCGGTTTTTCAGATAAATTAGAAAGGTACGAAAATTTGTCAATTGGCCTATTAGCTCAGCTGGTTAGAGCGTCGTGCTAATAACGCGAAGGTCGCAGGTTCGAGACCTGCATGGGCCAAATTATTATTTTTTATTATTTAAAATTTTAAAAATTCATTGTTTTATTAGTTTTTTTATTTAAAAAATTGAAAATATCATCGTTTTATTAACAAATTTGTAGCTAACCGAATTGAGATACATTTATAAATTTTATAGTATTAAAATTAATTTCTGTTCCATATTTAATTTTTAAATTTTACTTACTCTCGTTGTTATACACATTTTTACTCTTCTTTTTTTTTTTGCAAAATGTTTCATATTCATCCTTCAACATTTTTCTTCTTTTTAACATTTTTATATACGGTTTCACGACAATGACCATGTTTTTTTTAAATTTAAAATTGAGATTATTCATTAAAAATTATTAAATAATAAAATTTAATAATAATTTTTTACATAGTTTATAATATTCATAATTGTATTTATTAAAATTAAAAAAAAATATATGTCAATTTATATTTAAAATTCTCTTAAGTTGTCTTTAAAAAATCAACAATGATTAAATAATATGGAATAGATAGAATATTTGTTTGCTAATCTCATTCTCAATTCCAAGTCAACACCTCAAGCAAAAAAATTAATTCGTCAATTCTTTCTAGTCGAGCCTCTCGAATATTGTCATTATACCTCGATCGATAAATAATACTCTCTCCTATTCATATTAAGTCTTTTTTGTAGTTAATCACACTTATTAAGAAATAACACGAAAATGCTCTTTCAGATCCCTAATTAATTATTTATCTCTCCACAATGGTCCATGGAATTATTATTTTTTTACTAAACATATTAAATAGAGGGGGTAAATTAGAAAAAAAATCTTAATATTAAGTAGAATTCCAAAACTACACTTATATTGAATAAAATGAAACTATCCAAACGATGACTTAATATGAATAAGAGGGAGTAAGAATTATAAAATGTTTCTTGTAAACCATATAAACAAGATGTTGTAATTAAGTAGCAATGACAATATAATATAATTATAATGATGTTTTTTTTTTTTAAATCGTCATTTGACTAAAATATAAATGAAAGAAAAATATTCGAAAGAAATTTTAAAGTTCGATAAATATTCTCAAACTTTTTCAAATTGTAATTTTCTATTAATACTTGGATCATATTCGCTTCGAAAAGTTCAAAAAGCTATCTATTCGATTCAAATCACGCTTCGATTAAGTAAGTTAAATGAGTCGCAAACAAATCTTATTTTATACTCCATCCTATTCGGATTAAATGTCATTTTAGAGTTAAGACACTTTTTTAAAAATAACACAAAACGCCTTTTGTGTCCTAATTAATTATTTCTCTCTCACAATTGTACCATTTCATTCTCCACAATTGTCTCTAATTAATTATTTACTCTCTCCACAATTTAACGTTTACTAAGCGTATTAAATAGAGGGTAAATTAAAAAAAAATAGTTCAATATTGCATAAAAATTCCAAAACTATTAACTTATATAAAATAAAATTAAACTTTCTAAAAAAACGTCATTTAACGCTAAATAGGAGAGACTAATTGATAAATTTTATAAACCAAATCTTAACAACTAGTCGATTCTATTGGTTTACGCTAAAAAATTTCCCAATAACGCAAGTTTGGACCTAAAAAAGGGGTGAAACCAGAAACGTGACCACAACCATTCAAACTAGCCCCAAACGCAAATTGTCACTGGCAAGATAAACCATTTTCCCCAAAATGAGCAGCATTTATTACTGGGTACTGACCAAAACTTTACAGGAGAAGAACTGAAGGAGAAAGATGATGTCTTCCTCTTCAGTACCGTCGAATGTGACAGCTATTTCTTCACCTCCATTTTCTTCTTCATCTTCTATCAATAATCGTTCATTTCCCTCTCGGCTCAACCCGCAAATCTCTCGGCTTTCTCACAATATTCGGTTAGCTCTCTCTTCAAATCTATGCACGATTTTGGTGAACTGTTTCTGAAATTTAGTTTAATTTGATTAATATTTTGTGCATTAGTAAATTCGAATGCAGTTCCTTGCAAGTTTATTGACATATTTATATAATTGGTCAATTCGTTGATGGTGTAAAGTACTCAGATTTTAATTAAATCAGCTTATAGTTGAAGAAAGGAGGAGAAGAAGAAAAGGCACATTTTTTGCTGAAAATTTATGCATTTTATAGAGTTGAATGAGTTCTGAGGAATTTTTACTGCTGTGTAGTTGTAATTAAATAAATGATATTATAAAGATAAATGATATCGTTGGTAACAATCACAAAGTATAATTTGTTGTTCATGGAAATGAGAACATATAAGTTCAGTGATCTATTCTAATAATCATAATTTTGGTTTCAAGAGGACATTGTTTTGTTCTTTGTCATATTAATTCACTCTGTGGAGTAATGGTATTGTGATACTAGGATAGTAGGAGTCAAGTATATACAATGCTACACAACTGCTCAGCATGCTGTTAAGGCAAGCTTGAATTGTGACATTATCACTCTTCAGATAATAAATCTACTTCAGTTTGCACTGAAAGATGTTCCCAAGTCTTAGCTTATGAGGGTTAGACACCAATCACCATGATGTGCATTGTGTTTGATATTTCCAAGGGAAAAAACTGAGCTTTGACATATTGTAATGGGAATTACAATATCTGATGATGATATTTCTCAACTTAAAAAAATTACTTATTTACTTTGTTGGAGTCTTTTAGGTTTGATTTGTGGAGAAATTGGTGGTAAGTTATTGCTGACATTGTGTAGTTGGATGAACTATGTATATATGCACATATTTGGGCCTTCAGGCTGCAGGCATATAGACATTGATACTTATGTAAATAAATCTTGGCTTTTTAGACTGAAGGAAATTGACTTGATCTCTTCGTAATTGCATACAAGATGTTCCTTATGATTTCTCCAAAAGAAACAGTAATTTAATGGGGACTGGGGCATGCCAAATTCTTCTGCATGCCTTGTGAATCTGATTTGACTTTAATGATATGTTTCTTTATTCAAACATGTTAACCTTCTCATGTTACAATTTACATACACATCAATCTAGTAAATTGAAATTGTTAACATGCTGGAACATATTCCATCTTGGCTTTCTGGAGTTTTCTAAAGTTTTTTTATTTATTTAATGATTCAAGACTAAAAATAATGATATTTGAAATGTTTTTCCTCTATGGTTATAGCTCGTGCAAGTTTGGTGTCAAATACAGTTATGCAGAAGCAGGGGTTAAGGAGGATTTTAACTCCACTACTATTGATGTTGCAGCAAATGTTAGGACTGAGCGGGTAATTACTTATTACTTGCAATTCATGTTCTACATTACTCCAGCTAATCATTATAAGAGTCCATGATTCATCAACCTGTACCAAATAAAATCCACCAGCTGTACAATCTATCACTGCTGTAACTTTCCTTATACTTAGGATATTTGTTACCTTAATCTTAGGATATTCTGTTGCTTATTCTCTTTGTACTCTCTATAAAAACATTCTGCAATACAAATGAAAGATACTTTTTACCAAATCCTTTATGGTATCAGAGCCACCACGCTCCCACGAGCATTCAGACCTCGTTCTTGTTTCCATGGCAGAAAATTCTCAAACAAATTCAGCCCCTGTTGTGTCTAACCCTGCTATTGTAGCACCAAATTCATTGATTGCAATCAATTCCGCAGCACAACTACCCCTCAAACTCACGCCAATAAACTACCTGACATGGCGTGCTCAGTTCTCATTGGCTATGATCTCATGCGATATGTGGATGGCTCTTATCCGGAACCACCCAAAACCTTGAACGAAACATCCAATCCTGCTTACCTGTTTTGGCTTCGACAAGATCAGCTTCTGTTGCACTCCATCATTGCCTCTGTTTCAGAACAAATCATGCCTCTCATTGCTTCTGCCACAACCTCGCGTATGGCATGGGAGAAACTTAACACTCTCTACGCAAAACGCTGCCCTCGCGTCCGCCCTGATTTCTCTACAGCTCCTACTGCCAACTACACTGCCACTGCTCCCCCACAGCCACCAAATTGGCTTCTTGATTTTGCTGCATCTCATCATGTCACAGATGATCTCAACAATCTCTCACTCACCTCGGCATATGAAGGTTCGGATGCTATTATTATAGGTGACGGCATAGGTTTGCGCATAACTCATACTGGCAATGCAACTCTTCCCACTTATTCCAAACCCTTTGCCTTATCTAATGTTCTTTGTGTTCCTTCCATCAAGAAAAATTTGCTTTCAGTCTCTCAATTCTGTAAATCCAATAATACATCTATTGAATTTTTCCTGCTTATTTTTTGGTGAAGGATCTTCGCACGGGGGCGACTCTCATTCGCGGCCGGAATAATAATGATGTGTACGAGTGGCCTCAGTCTTTGTCTCCTCCAACACACTTTCATGTTTTGGTTGGTATGAAAGCTCCATTGATCAACTGGCACAGACGGCTTGGCTATCCCTCCTCCCGTATTCTACATCATCTTGTTACCTCTTGCAACCTCCCTCTCGCTACATCCTCTAGTGAAATAAATTGTGATTCATGTCTTTGTAATAAAAGCCAGAGGCTTCCTTTTCATGTATCTTCTCTCAAGAGTCGTGGTCCCTTAGATTTAATTTACACAGATGTTTGGGGCCCGGCTCCAGTAACTTCAACAGAAGGTTCTCGTTTTTATGTAATTTTTGTTGATCATTTTACCAAATATATTTGGTTATATCCTATTTGTCATAAATCTGATGTTTTTACCATCTTCCCCAAATTCAAAATCACTGTTGAAAACTATTTTAAAAAATCTATTGTTTCCACTTACTCGGATAATGGGGGCGAGTACATCACAATGAAAGAATATTTTGCTACCCATGGCATCACCCACCTCACTACTCCTCCACACACTCCTCAACACAATGGAACCGCTGAACGCCGTCATCGGCACATAGTGGACACGGGTCTTACCATGCTTCATCAGGCATCACTTCCCCTCTCTTTCTGGCCCCATGCTTTTCAAGTTGCCACGTACCTCATTAATCGCCTTCCTACTCCCACTCTTCAACTTAAATCCCCATTTGAATCTCTTTTTGGTGATCCGCCAAATTATCTCAAGCTTCGTGTCTTTGCATGTTTGTGCTACCCATGGCTACGTCCGTATGCTAAGCACAAACTTGACTCTCGTTCGCGTCCATGTGTTTTTCTAGGTTATTCTCTCACTCAGAGTGCCTATAAGTGCCTTGATCCCACTACCCAACGCCTATTCATCTCTCGCCATGTCCGTTTTGTTGAATCTGAATTTCCATATGCTACCAACACTCATGCACGCCTATCCTCTTCTTCCCTTCCCCATTGGACATCTTCATTTGACATTCCTCCTCCATCACATGTCCCTCCGTCTTTATCATCTCCTACTCCTCTCCATTTGGTCACGCCAGTCTTGTTGACTGTAGTCCTCTCACCACAACAACAGCAGGTCACCTTACACTCATGTCGGTCCTCAATCCCGTGCGACAATCTCTCATCCCCACTTAGTACTACCCTATCTCCCTTGCCACCATCATCACCATCCCCACCACCACCGCCCCCACCACCTCCTGTCCCGACCCATCCCATGATCACTCGTGCCAAAAATAATATTTTTAAACCTCGCCAACTTAATGTGACTACTAAACATCCTTTACCTGTCACCCTTGAACCATCGTGTGTATCTCAGGCTCTTCAACACCCAGAGTGGCGAGCTGCCATGTCAGATGAGTTTAATGCTTTAGCCCGTAATGGCACTCCTCCCTCTCCGAAACAGAATTTGGTGGGTTGTAAGTGGGTCTTCCGAATCAAACGAAAACCAGACGGATCTATTAACAGGTACAAGGCCCGTCTTGTAGCAAAAGGCTTTCATCAACGTCCTGGTCTTGATTATACTGAGACATTTAGCCCCGTTATAAATCCTACCACCATTCGTGTTGTGCTCTGCTTAGCTCTTCGGCATGGCTGGCCTATTCAACAACTTGATGTTAATAATGCTTTTCTACAGGGGTCTCTTTCCGAGGAAGTTTACATGGCTCAACCCCGGGGTTTTGTTGATGATCAACTGCCTAATCATGTTTGTCGTCTCCACAAAGCCATCTATGGCCTTAAACAGGCTCCACGTGCTTGGTACACTGAGTTGGCCACGTTTCTTGTCTCTCAAAAGTTTGCCAACTCCAAAGCTGATACTTCTCTGTTCATCTACAATCATGATGGAATCATTGTCTATTTCTTGGTCTGTTGATGACCTTCTCATCACTGGCACTAATAGCCGTTTTTTAGCCTCCTTTATTGCTGCATTGCCCTCCCGCTTCTCTGTAAAGGACATGGGTGCTCTCCACTACTTCCTTGGTGTTGAAGTAATACCCACCTCCACTGGTCTTTTCTTGTCCCAACACAAATATATTCATGATTTACTTGTCCGCACCACCATGACAGGTGCAAAGGAGGCCACTACACCACTCTCCACCACTACCAGACTTACTCTCACTGATGGGTCTGCCTCCATGGATACTAATGACTTTCGAAGTGTTGTCGGGTCCCTTCAATACCTCTCGTTAACCCGGCCAGACATTGCTTTTGCAGTGAATAAACTTTCACAATTCATGCATAAACCGACTCAGCTCCATTGGCAAGCTGTTAAGCGTCTCTTACGGTACCTCAAGGGAACAATTCATCATGGCCTATCACTCACATGTAATCCTTCCGCTTCATTATCTGCCTTCTCTGATTCAGATTGGGCTGACAATCCTGATGATTGCACATCCACCACGGCCTACATTTTATTTTTGGGCGGTAATGCTATCTCTTGGGCCTCTCGGAAGCAGCGATCAGTTGCTCGCTCTTCTACTGAGGCAGAGTATCGGGCAGTTGCTGCCACTGCTGCTGAGTTATCGTGGGTTCAGCATCTCTTGGGTGAGTTAGGTGCACTTCCTCCCACTTCACCGATGATTTATTGTGATAATGTGGGCGCTACTTACCTCTGCGTCAATCCAGTCTTCCACTCTCGCATGAAACATATAGCTATTGATTTTCACTTTGTGCGTGATCTTGTCAACAAGGGTCAGCTTCGAGTTTCTCATGTTTCTACTACTGATCAGCTGGCTGATGCTCTCACCAAACCACTCTCTCGGCAGCAGTTTACCCTTCTTCAGACCAAGATTGGTGTCTCTGATGGAAGCACCATCTTGCGGGGGCGTATAAGAGTCCATGATTCATCAACCTGTACCAAATAAAATCCACCAGCTGTACAATCTATCACTGCTGTAACTTTCCTTATACTTAGGATATTTGTTACCTTAATCTTAGGATATTCTGTTGCTTATTCTCTTTGTACTCTCTATAAAAACATTCTGCAATACAAATGAAAGATACTTTTTACCAAATCCTTTAATAATAACATATGCAACTTAGCTAATTGCTAAGACATTTACCTCACTAAACTACTTTTTCGTAGTAGGTTGTTGTATTAGGAGGCAGTGGTTTTGTTGGTTCCGCAATATGTAAGGCGGCAGTGTCTAAAGGAATCGAGGTCATAAGCCTGAGCAGGTGCGAGAACATTTTATGCAAGGCTTCATTTACATTTCTTGTTCATTGTCATTGTTATTTTATTCCGATTGGTGGCCATTCATGTAACTGAATTAGTTTGGGTTAAAATTTTCATCACAATTTAAGGATTCAATAATGTGACTGACTTTCTTTCTTAATGTTATATTGTTAAAAAGTCTGATATTTTCTTTATTTTCTCAGGTCAGGGCGTCCTTCTTACTCAAGCTCATGGGTAGATCAGGTTACTTGGATGACAGGCATGTTCATCTCCATGTATACTTTCAATAGATTGGCAACTATGAACCATGGATTTCTAATTTGATGTAGTAGTTGAATCACAATTTTTATAGTGGAAGGGCGATTTAGTAATTCTGCATACTCAATAAAATAATAAAAGTTTCTCTAGGGAAAAGAAGTTTCATTTCCCTCTTAAAGCCTGCAAATAAATTATCACCTTATGCTGAATAATGAATATAAACGGTTTCTCCCCTGGATGCAGATTGCCTTTTATTCATCTTCATTCATATATTGCAGGAGATGTTTTTTACACAAACTGGGATGAAGTACTTGTTGGAGTTACTGCAGTGGTTTCAACTCTGGGAGGTTTTGGTAGCGAGGAACAGATGCAACGCATTAATGGTGAGTCTAATGTTATTTCAGTAAGCGCCGCAAAAGATTATGGTAAGATGTTATTGATTTCCACTTATCCACTAAATCAATTATGAAGTTGAGGACCTTGAGCCTAGGATGAAGCCAGATTGTAGTTGATTTAAATTGCTCTTTCTCCCAAGCCCAATTCTATTTACAAACTTTTTAAGTAGGGTTTTAGTTTAGTGCATTGAGGGCGTGGGGAAAGACTTTGACTAAGTAGGGTTTCAGGGTGCGATCTAATGGAACTTCAAAGGACAGTCGTAACTATTATCGCACAAGGCGAGGACACAGAGAGAGGGATGGGAGTTGTAAGTTGAAATTTCATCAGGAGTTGGCTTTGATTCTTTCAGAGGTAAGTAGGAGTGTTTCAGAGCACTATTTCCACAGAAGTTAGGATTAAATGATGTCAAAGTAGCTAGTCATGATTTGTTTGGAGGCTGCAGGTCCTCTATTTATATTGATTGTCATTAAGGAGACACTATCAGTCACTTGTTGGAAAAGCTTATAGAAGGCTGAGCTGGATTGGGAGAAGCTACCGGAAATATTTCGGTGAAAGCCAACTTAAGATGGAGAATGTAATTAGGTTGTTTGATTTCTTGCCACAAGACTCCACACACTATGGTGTATTAAGAGAGGGGCTTTGGGCACGACAGCTCTCTCTTTCTGAGACACACACACATACTCACACACACACACAGACAGAAAGGCGAAGGCACAATCTGTGGAGGGGATAACATCCTGAGTTCCCAACCAATGCTTCACTTTAACTATGCATATTCTGAGGATCCCAGAGTAAAACATGAGACAAGTGGGGATCATATCAAAAACTGAAGGTCTGCTACAGCTTAGGCATGCATCAATACGATAGAATGCATGTACTCGTGAGATTCTCTAGGTTAGACATGGATTAGATTTAATAAAGGGCTGCAGTCACAGTTTGATTATAGATTCCTCTTGCTCCTCTCTTCTGTTATGACTTGTGAAACAACAAAGTGGAACGTTTTAGAAAAGAAGAAACCCTTTCAGCAGATACAAATTTCAATGAGATTAAGTTTCACGTTTCTGTTATTTAATATAATGACAGATTGGATCTTTTCTTTGATATTATTTATCCTAATTTCTTGCCGTATTAATATAAGATAGTTCCAACGTTTTACCTTCTCCTTTCTTGCAGGAACTCCCAAGTTCATATTGATCTCAGTGCATGACTATAATTTACCGTCATTTTTACTTTCATCCGGATACTTCACCGGAAAGAGGAAAGCAGAATCAGAGGTTCTCTCCAAATATCCAAACTCTGGTAATTCATGATATAACTTTATAGGTCTCAGTAGTGCAAACCTATGCCCAAGTAAATAGGCTACTAAAATATGTTATTTGATGTTTATTGGTATTTGTTGGTTGATTTCGCAATCAATGAATTTGTGCAAGTGTACACAGTCAACAAGTAATAAAGTCATAAAATAAAGTGTCGATCCCACAGAGAATTCTAATCAACAAATTCCAACTACTAGCACTATATCAACTCAATTTTATTTAAACAACCATAAATTTGATTTTTCTAAATATGGAAACTAAATTAAACAATTAAAAAGAGATTATTCTAAAATAAATCAAATAAATAAAACTAAGATTTTAACGAATGAATTCAGATAAATAAAGATTAAGACTTCAATATCTCCAATTATGAACTATAAATCAATTATCCAATTATCCCAATTATTATGCCTACTGAATTGTTAACAGGAATTCTCAAATGCCAAAAGCCATTTTTCAAGTGATCAATTGACTTTTATTTAATTCAGATTAATCTTGCTATATTCCTATGCAAAACAATTGACTTAAACTCCTTCAATTCTAATTCCTTATGTGTTACATGCGGTGAACAGATATTTTCATTCAATTCACGAACCTAATTATTCGTCATGCAAATAACTAAGTCACATGTTATCATGCCCAGTTCTAACCCTAAAATTCCTCTTTCAATTCCTTCTAGAGTAACAAGGTAATTATTGATCAAATAATTAAGCAATAAGCACAAGACAAGATAAACAATTCACTTTGACATAAATAATTGGAATAAATTGAATAATTAATTTATAGACCTAAAATGTTCAATTGTAGTCTTAATAAAAGAATTAGTTCATAGTCATTGAATTAAAATCAAGAACCCACAGTTGAATAGACATTAAAAGATAAAAGTATGATAAGAGAAAAGAATATAATCTGTTGTCAGCAAATCTGATGCTTCTCTCTTGCTCCTGCTCTTGATCTTCAATGATCTCCAAGTTGCTTCAATCTCCAAAACTAATAAGAACTAGGGTTTATGTTCTAATTTAATGGAGTGTATCTCTAATCTAATCTATGTAATCTCCTTTATTCTGTGCCTCACATCATGTATTTATAGGTTACAAGTCCAATTTTTAGCTTAGGAACAAACTCAATCCTATTTGGAGTCAAAAAAGTGTCAAAATTCGCCCCAAAACGCGTCCAAGCTTGCCCAACCTCTTCCCCGGCGCTGGGCATGGCGCTGGAACACTGCCCTCTAGTGCCCCGGCGTTGGGCCTAGGCTTGAAATGGGCGCCCCGGCGCTGGCCACTTTTCCGAAAATTTTCTGCTCCGACGTCCTTTGAGAAAATGACCATAACTTCTTCGTCCGAACTCCGATTTAGATGATTCAAGATGTTCCGGAAAGAGGAGACATAGATTTACAACTTTCATTCTTTGAGTTCTTTGAAATAAGGTCTGGAACAATGCTGAAATTGGCTTTGAAGTGACTGCTATGTAAATGATAAGCCGAAAACGCGCATCTAGCCACCCCAAACGTCGATTCACGTAACTTTTGTCCCAATTCCTACAAAACAACATAAAATATGCATGAAAAGACACAAACACTTAAAAACTTCCAAAAGATTAAGATCAAATGCACTCAATTCATGGGTATAAAACTCACTCTTCAGTATTCTATTGGAACAAAGGAACCACAGCTTCAAATAGAGAAAATAGTATTTGCTTGATATTACGAAACTGCTTCCAAGTTTGTGTGTGTTGGCATGTACTCACGTCTGTTTCTATAATATAAAGAATTTGTATTGATAAGATAAGAGTTATCTTTTGACTAGTGGAAGTTTGTGTGTTAGCTTGTTTTTATGCAAGTCTGATAAACTAATGCTCAGAAAACTCTGACTAGGACAATGTGGTTCGACTCTTTTGCTTTTAAATTCTCTTATATCTTCTGGCAAACTTTATCACTTGCAACTGTTCCCAAATTTGTCTACTTCAAAGTTGACTTTGAGTTTTTGTAGGTGTTGTATTAAGACCAGGTTTCATATATGGGAAGAGGAAGGTTGACGGCTTTGAGATCCCTCTGGATTTGATTGGTGAACCACTGGAGAGATTACTGCTTGCTGCGGAAAACATTACCAAACCTTTGAGCTCCCTCCCTGCATCCGATCTATTCCTAGCTCCCCCCATCAGTGTTGATGATGTTGCACTCGCAGTAATAAATGCAGTTAAAGATGATGACTTCTTTGGCGTCTACACCATTGAGCAAATTAAGGAAGCTGCAGCCAATGTGAGGGTGTAAAGGATTGTGCCTTACAGAATTTACCACGATGCTTATAATTGCCTACCATGTGTAACAACTTTTGGTAGGGGGGTGGAGGGGTATATTTAGTTTCAGCCAACTAATAGTGTGTTGTTTAGAAGACCTATATAAAGAGAAATAAAATAAAGTGATGCAGTGATGCCACATTGCCAAGGCCGACCAAGATCTTGATAGTTGGTTATAAAGATGGTGTATGTTTATTTTTGATCCATAACAAATACGTGTTATGGATTTTTAAGTATTAATAATAAATAAATAAAATGTCCTTTGGGGAATGTTTGATTTAATTCATAAGAACGCACTTCAAAATGGCTTTACAAATGGACACCCTACTAACAATCTAGGTATGAGGTATCCTATGATTAGCCTGTCAAATTTTAATGCTGTAAAATTATATTGAAATTTTTAGATGGTTGAAAAATACCAAACAATTTAAAGTGGTTATACGGAAGAACTCTGAACACCTTTTGGCAATCACCTGTAAACGGATTAGATGAACAAACTTCACAGTTTCCCACAGAAACCTCTTTCACTATTCCCTCAAGGTTACAATCCTAGATCATAATTACATAATATCTAACTTACAATTTTATTATGTTTTCCATCTTCCTTATATATATAATGCTTAATATATATATACAAGTCAAATAAAGGAGGATGCACAACATTACAAAATGTGCAGCCTAATACAGGTGGCATGGATTTAGGAACGTTATGTTGAACAGGAAAGGAAGAGATTAGAAATCAGTAGAACCGTAAACATATTTGATGCCAGAAACATTAGATGCTAACACTTTTTTACTATATCAATAACAACACTTGAACCCCTCATCCCAACCAAGGAGGCATATATAAAGCATGAATTTAGAAAAACTGATATCATTTCGACATTGTCACGACAAGAATCTTGTGAAAATGTCAATCCCCACTTAGAAAGTCTTGAGTTCGTGAACCATGTTTTGGTTAAGAGCTCATTACAGAGATTGCATCCATGGGAGCTCCACTATGCTTTAGCTTATAGTTCTTGTTGCATGCTGGCTTTCTATAGTGTCATATATGGAGAGGGTGAATAAGATAGCCAAATTGAAAGATAAAAGTATTCCATCAAGAAAATTACTTGGAACTTTTCAGTAAAGCTTAATTGGTTTTACATTTCACCTCATGGATAATGAGAAATCAAAGTAATCATTATACATATATCAGAGTGCCGATATCACCACAAAAATGTTTTGTCCACTTAACAGAAAAACGCCAACTGTGTCATTTCTTTGCAACAGACTGCTCCATGAGATACCTACAATACAAGATTTTTGCCCTTGTTAGCTTTAGATTAATTTGAGATAATATCAAGCATTAATATTATAAAGAAACAAGACTATATCATAATCCCAATTTTAGGTACAACATGGATGTTTGAAATAACAACATATTACATCTTAGAAAGCATCTGTTGGACTCGCATTCAATATATGTATGTCTGATGAGGTCAACGTCAGTGTTTGATAAAGAATCAAATAGAAAATCAAGTAGCAACGCCACCATAATTTTAATATGGTAACTTCATCATCAAGCCGAACTAGCAACATGCCTGTACATTATGAGTGGACTTATATTCTAATTTGCAAAACTATGTTCAAGCTGGTGAACAGTTGTGAGAATATTTAAACTTATTTCCCAACTCTTCTTAATTCTGAGTAAAGTGAAATCTCAAATGATCAAAAGACTAAACACTGTTTCCTGATCATTTTTCTAGTAGAGTGAAAATATACCAATGTTCACCAAGTAATTTTGAAGAAATGAACATATTTACATTTTCGCAAAGAATGAAATGAGCTTACTATAGGACTTACTTGCAAGTGTAGAAGCCTGCAGAATACCATGCATTGAAGACGACAGTAAGATCTGTTTTGGTGCTGTTACCTTGTTGCAATTTTTCTATATCTGTCTCCAGCATTGTCTCTTTATCTGTAATCCATGAAACTTACAGAGGTGACACAGTAACAGGCCACATATTATATTCATCTTATGGAATTTTAAAATATACAGCTACCATGTTCTATGAATTAACTAACAAACCCACAAAATGGGTTATACGAACATAGCATGGTATAAAAAAATTCTTTGTCTAGACATGCACACAGAAAATGGCAAAAATAAGTGAATCACAAGAAGCTGCCCCAATAAAAGTGTCTTTACGAAAAAAGAAGAGATGCACATTAGATATTTATTCTTTTACAGGTATTGGACTTAATAAAATCGCTCAACATGAAAAAAAATATATTAAAATATTGGTTTTGTTGGCAGAATACCATATAAAATTCAATTATTTATTTCAAGTACAAAAATTCAAACTATCAGTGAATGCATGTGCAGCATATTGCCCTTGAAAGGAAACCTTTAATTAACGTCTATTCTCTCAACCAACATCTTCCTCTTCCCATTGCAAAATAAAAACAGTGAAAATATAAAAACATTTTGCCCTCGAGATTCCTAAATTGTAATCTACAAGTATCAATTCCAACAGTAGTTTTGCAAATCTGAACAGTATGTATTTACACAACAAAAATGAGATTATAATAAAGCTAATACAGATGAATGACCTTTCAAAACCTAATGACATTAACATTAAATACTTTACACTATACAACTGCCATAATTTCAATAAATAACACCAACAGACGGGGGAAATAGTAAAAGTACAAAAACAAAGTAAGGACAGTACGCAGGAGCCGATTGCAAATTACATGATAACAAACATCTGAGACCTACATCTCTATATTGACCAAACTACAAAGCTGTAAACCATTATAGTTTATCATCAACAAGAAAAACAATATAGAAACAAACAATTTTTAACTTATTAAAACTTTGGAAACCCAAACTCACCTTCACCTATGTCTGAACCACCAGAAGCGTTTGTCCTCAATGAAGAAAGAGCTCTATCAGCAGCTCCCATTGCTGTTTTGATTAAATCATCTTCTTTAATAGGTAACGAAATTCCATTGTGACCTCCTGCTGAAGTATCATCAGAAAGTTTACCAGTACAAGCTCCACCCGAAGTACATGCAGGCAATGAAGTGCATGGACCTACCAAACAAGGACATACATGGGAGCAACAAGAGCATGCGACAGTTGGGTAGGAAGCTTGGGCTGCAGGTACTTGATGCTCTTGAGAAGCAGAGGTGGTACCCAACTGCACAGTAGAATCAGTTTGACAAGAAGCTTGGGCAGCTGGCACTTGATGCTCCTGAGAAGAAGAGAAGGTACCCCACTGTACACTAGAATCAGAACCTTGGTAATTCCAACTACCAAACTGGTAAAGTTGCTGTAAAATCTTTTGCCTCTGCTCCTCAAGCTCGTAATATTGGTTCAGTAAGTGATTGTAATCTTCTACACATTGTGTATTTAAATAGCTGTTATGCACATTTTGATCACTTGACGAGCTCATATACTGCCCAGGGCCAAAAGCATCCACAGAATGACTGCCCTTGACTGATAAAGGATTAATAGTCTCTTCAATTTCTGTGGTGTGGTTTGATGCAGCATTGTTCATGTCATCTGATTCCAGATCTCTTCACACACCAAAAAAAGGACGACAGGAAATTTAGCATTGGGAATATTACTTAACGACTTAGTAAATATCTTTATAACCATTAAACATGGGATATAATCATATCAGGTTACACGCATGCTATAAATCAAAGACCATATTAAAATTGTTAAGCTTAAGCTAGTATCTTGTTTGCTCATTCATAGAAAACAAAGACTAAGAAAAAGTAAAAACCAGTCCTAATGTGACACTGACAAACTATTAATTTTTTGATACTTTCAAAAGTCATAGATATTCGGGTCTTAGAAGTTCATTTAGATTGTCATATGCAAGTCACATTACACTTTTCCATGCATTTTTGGACGGCCTTGGTAGAAGTTTACTGATTAAATTTTATGAGTTTATAAGGGAGTTAAGTGTAAATTAGTTATAAAGCAGGAAAAAAGTCCTGCTCATTGAGAATTCAATTATGACATCTAAATTGGTTTTAAAGTTTTTATAGTCAGACATTTAGTTTCCAATCCCAAGAAGAAATATATGAAGTGGAAAAAAAAGCAAGAAAAGGAAACGAAAAAGAGGTTCCTTATGATGTAATGACCTTTTAGCTTCATTACTTTCCTCAACAGGAGCTGATAAATTTTGTTCAGTGCTGCTTATAACTTTTCCTCCCTCAAATGAACTCTCGTGACCTCCTTTTCCATGCATTATCTGGACCCAAAAAAGTAAAAGAAAAGAAAGAAAGAGGTTCTGATTAAAACTAAATCATATGTGCTAGACCAGATAGAAAACATTTGTAAATGTAAGAACAGAGAAATAGAGAATGAACGTAGATAGCCGTAAATTATAACCTGTTCTCAAACATTTACATAATTTATTAAATTTGTTAGTCTTGGTAAATGATATTGGCAATTTGGTATTTATGTTTATTGTGATGTTACTGATGATACATTTACTTCAATCATTTGTCATATGTTACAATATCCAATTTAAACATAAAAGTTTGCACTTTGCAATATATCAATAACATAACCACCACACAAAGTCCAAGTTTTAGTATTAATTCTTATGATCTCCTTGTCCAGTTTGTTCATTCTATAGGGCAATAGAGGCTATCACATTAACATAAATTGTTAAAAACTTGTTTAGATCTCTCTATATGTACAAGCATGGATTCAGTTGGAAAAGAAAAAAAAATGTTGGCATCATGTTCCATAAAATTACCAAAGAGAGAATCTACAGTAGGGCCAAGGAGTGGCACGAACCCTCGTGAGTCATGACTCAACTTTTTTTACTCCATCGAGTGTTGCTACTTCCTTGCATAGTACCTCTCCCCACGTGAAAGGTTCACTAATAATTTAATTATGCCACTCCGATCCACAAAGAGATTCTCATCTGTATGTACGAATATTTAGCATATATTATTTTGTTTCATATACACCCCCAAAACTAACAAGTTGTTAGTCGCTAGTGTGGTACGATAACCAAATTATGATTTCAAACTTTGAAAAAATTGCGTCACTATATACTATTATAACTAAAAAGTTGACTCTTTTTTCGGAAAAAATAAATAAATTGACAAATGTATCCTCCTTGTGGAACAAATGGAACAGTAGGTAATCTAGCTTTTTCGTGTATATAATTTTGTATTACTAATAACTGCAATAAATCATAAAAGTTATCAATAACAGATAAAAGATTGTTGCTTTAAAGTTTAAACAACTAAATAAGAAAAGCAAGTAGTGTCCAAATTCTGATACAAATACATAGTACACTCCTAAAATTTAACTTAGCAGTTATTTTTTAAAAAAATTGAAAAAATAGTAGCTCGTACATTTCTATTTTATCCCGTTTTAAAATAGATACATCCAAATAATACTTTCTGGTGTATACTACTATACTTCTCTGTTCTCCCTCGCGTCTCCTGGCTAAAACACCCAATAAAAGCAAATATTAACACGCTATATACTACATAACATACACATGTGTATACATAGAGATAGATATTGGTGTAAATATTACAAAATTTGAATTATTGAACTTCAACAGCTTTTTCAAGAAAAAAGATAGAAAAAACCCTAAATTTTTGGATGAAAAAGTAAATAAACTTGCCTTGTAGTTGGAGATTGCTTTCTCAAAGGCGTTGATGAGGGCGGAATCATCCCATAGCTCTCCTCCTTCCTTTCCCATTTCTTCTTATTTACCACTCCTCCAACCTTTTTTCAATAAACTCTTCTAGTACTTCCTACACATGACTGGTATATATTATGTTCATTGTGTTGCGGGCTTTGTTCGTTGGTGCGAGCCCGAAAGTAAAAAATCAAAAGTAAAAATAGAATATAAAAAATGGTCTTGATGCCATCTGCTAATTTTAATGTCCAATCTCCGTAAATTTAACTAAGATTATGTGAAGTAATTATGTGCATTTGATGCTTAAATCACTATCTTCTTGTGATTATAATTTCAATATTATTTAATTTTAAATTAAAATATATTAACATCTTCGTAAATAATTATAATAATATTTATCATCCTTTTAATAATTATAATAATATTTATCATTCTCGTAAATTACAACACATGTCCTACTTATTTAATATAATCATCCATTACTCCAGATTTTATATTATCAATTCTTTGAATTATTATCTCCTAAGATCACTAATTTTAATTTCACATTAATATTTTGATTTTATAATCCCATAAATCACTACAAATATAAACTGCTACGATAATGTTTATTGTTCTAATATTATCATTACTAATTTTATTATTATATCCTAAAATCACTACTTTTTAATCCCAAATTAATATTTTGAATTTATAATCTCCTAAATCACTACAAATGCAAATTATTTTGGTAATGTCAAATGTTACGATATTATATTTTCTAATTTAATTATTATATCCTAAAATCACTACTTTATGACACTACTATCCGTTATTTAACATAATTTTCTCCTTATAAATACAACATAATATTATACTATTTATAAGTATATTACAACATAATATTATACAATTTAAAATATTTAAAACAATATTAAAATAACAAATATTATCGATCATAACTTACTATGTTGATTTTGAGAACTTAAAATATGAATTAAGACTTTTAAACTATAAATCGTATTTCACTTCGTGATCCACCTTTAATTTTCATCGATTAGATAATTAAACTATCAATTTTTTTCAATTGAACCAAAATTGAACACGCCATGGCGTCGAAAATTATTGGCGTGGTTAATCAATAATGTGTGTTAAATGAACATATGTGGCAAAAAAAACTATTTTATATTCATTACATAAACAAATATATTTAAATAAAGGGCAAAATGGTCCGATAATTCGCGATTGAAAGAGTTGAGAACTCCTCATTTATCATCAGAACTTCAGAGGAAGTCTCTCCGGCATTGTCAAAGTGACCACCGTCGTCCATGGCGGCGGTCGGAGTTTTCAAGGGATTTGACTGCCGTTGATGCTGCTAACTGCAGATTGTAACTTAAACGCCGAGAAAGGCCATACTTTTTGCACATAACACAAAATTTTCATGCCCATCACATTAATTTATAACAACTTTACTACATAAAAAAACACAACTTCAACCAGAATCCGAACAAGGGTTTTCACCAATCAAAGGCAAAATTAAAGGGTCGATGCTACTGGGTTTCTGATGGGAAAATTACCCCTCTTACCTTCCATAAACAATCAAATTACTAGAACCACAAGTCCATACCAAACACGAACAAAACCCCCGGCTTATGTCCGAATCGCTAACATTATCACTAACATTACACCACCAAAAGAAAAAATTCCGCAAGAAATCATACCAAAAAACACAAGTAATTACACCATAAAAAACTTCTTTCTCCATAAATCGTACCATAAACACAAATAATTACGTCGGTGATTGCATTTTCCATTCCGACGAACGGAGAACGGCCAGCCCACAACCCTCTTCTTTCTCCAGGTCAAGGAATTCAGGGGTTCAAATGGTGTGAAGGTTGTTAATGGGTTCTTCATAGATGCCGATGAATGAGTCGGATTGGCGGAGGGACTCGACTTCTTCGGGGCTGAGAGCGGCGGCGAAGCCGTGGTAGGCAGTGGTCTAGTAGAGTGGGAATCAGAAGAGGAGTGAGATCTGTAGATCTGTAGACGAATATTGGGATTGAAGAAGAAAACAGAGGACGCGATGCTTTATATGAACTATGTAGATCTGTAGATTTGTTTGGATGTAGCATTAATGGATTGAAGAAGAACTCAGCTAAAAGAAAGTTGGGATTGATGGGCGTGAAGAGAGAAAGAGAGAGAGATCATTTGCTGCATTCTGTAAAAATGGGCGTGAAGAGAGAGGGGAGAGGAAGATATAATGGCTATGACCATTTTACCCTCTAATATAACTAAATTGTTTAATTAAAAAATAAAAAAATATTTTTTATACACACTCAGCTGATTAATGGCCCATCCAAAAAGTCACGTTAGTGATTTCTGACGTGGCAAACTTAATTTATTGCGATTGGAAAAAATTAATAGTTCAATCATTTAATTGACAAAATTAAAAAGTGGATCACCGAAGTGAAATATGGCATATAGTTTAGGGTAATAAATTATATTTAAGCCTTGATTTTATAATATCCAAAATCCACTACTTTTCTAAACATAATTATTAAATTCTTAAATCACTATTTTTCTAATATTATACCATTCATAAGTATACCATACATTATATCATACATGTATGGTATAATATTATAATACACATATATAACAAAATCATTACCTATCTAAACTGTGCATATATTATTATTATGGGATAAATAACGTTTTGGTCATTTATTTTAGATCCATTTTCATTTGTATTCTCAAATTTTTTTTATTACAATTGAATAACTGTACTTTCAAATATTTACAAAATGGTCATTACTTAAGATTTCATCTCAAAAAAAGCTGACGGAATCTTGACAGGATAAATAAGGTTTTGGTCATTTATCTTTGAATTCCGATTTTCATTGTAATTCACCAAAACTTTTTTTTTCTAATCGAATAATCAGTACTTTCAAAATTTACAAAATAGTCAATTCAAAATCAGATTTTCCAGTCAAAAAACGTTAGGAATCTTTGATTGTCTGAGAAGTTGACTTGACTTTTTTGCTAACGTGGAACACAAAAAAAGACAAATTAGCGAATTATTATAGCACAAATGACCAAAACTATTAACTACTTCACCTAAACAATTCCAAATCTAATAATAATAATACTAATAATTTCAAAATAATAATAATAAAAAAATGTTAATTTTAAAAATTTAAAAAAGCGTTAATTTTAAAAAAACGTTAATTTTCTAAAAAATTTAAAAAACGTTACTTTTCTAAAAAATTAAAAAAATTACATTTTTATAAAATTAACGCTTTTTTAAAAAAACGAACTTTTTAAAAAATTGAATTTTAAAAAACAGTTTAAAATTAAAAAATTACATTTAAAAATTTTAAAAAATTAACGCTTTTAAAGCGATTTTTAAAATTAACGTTTTGGGCTAAATGACCTTCTCTTCTTGCAATTTCCACTTACATTATCTTTGCCATGATTACCAATCAAGTGGTTACCATTCTTAGCATGATAATTTCCCCGATGGTTTATCATTGTTTTGATAATCGTTGCCACCAAGATGATTATTATCGTGTTGTTGGTGTCGTTACCTTTTGTTTGAAATTTGAATCAACACTCTCTCATGTGCTTCATTGCTTATCTCAAAGATTTTCGGATGTCATTCTCAAACACCGTCACAAAACAAGGGTTAATTAACATATCACATATTATCCCTATACTCCGTGAGCCAATTAAATACCAAATAAATTTAGGTAGGTCATACTAACAAGAAAATTCCCCGCCTCTCCCTCTAGTTCTTATCTCACATCTCGGCCGGGGATCATATCCTAAGCTCGATACCAACCGCGGCGCCCCCAAATTAGGTATCGTCACCCATCTTGGGTCGCCACTTATACGTGGTACATAAATTCAAATACAAACTTAATTATACATCCGTAGGTGTAACATACGACAATACATAAACCGAGAGTTCTAATAGGAATATTGTCATTTAGACAATATCCATACTCAAGGAGTCCTCATTACATTTATTGTCACACTTTATTTAACAAAATAGTGAGGACTACTAATCTTATCTTCGGGATCATCACTCTTTTCCCGACTTCGTCCCAAATTTATATTCTCATTTCAAGAAGAAAACGGTGAAAGAAAGGGTGAGCTCAACTAGCCCGATAAGAAATATTATGACTAAGATAATGCGAGAATAAATTATCATTAGCCTTCAATGATGTTAAACCGATAAAATACAATAGACAACCGGTTTAATCTGCGTGAATGTGCGATCCATTAAAAGAGTCAAGTGAAAATAAAAGTCTACTATCTTTTAGGTTTTAAAAGGTTTTCATCAATTTTTATCACTAAGACTCGGTTTAATGAATAAACCACAATATCTAATTATCCTCGAACCACGGTCCAAGGATTTTCATCAAATTATCAATGGTCACGACTATACCGAATCACCCCCAGTCATAATCATACCAAAAACTATCCATCAACGCATTACACAGCCATTTGAGGACTTTTTTTCACATCATTTATAACAAGCCATGATTATCTTAGAATGATCCTCGATCATAATCATACTAAGTTCATCTATACACGTAAGCCGTAATATAACATGAGGATGATGACAATGACATAATAATTCAATAAAACAAGTTCAAGAATTATTTTATCCAGGAATTGGTAACGTCCAAATTGTCAACAAGATACTGTTTTTTAGAGTAAAATTCAAGAATGATCAGAAGAATATTTCCATGAAAAGATACTGGATGAAACGCAAATATCAAGAATATTCTATGTGACGCCCCCAAAATAGGTATACATCACCCATTCTGAGTTGTCAATACATGGTACAGAAACAACTACAACTTTATTATTACAACAGTAAAACTGTGAGTTTAAATACAAATATTATCTTCTAGACAATATCTATACTCAAATAAATCCTCATCATATTTATTGATACATTATTTTACAAAAATGGTGAGGACTACTAAACAACTCTCTCTAGAACCTTCATTCCATACCCCACTGCGTCTTTCTTATATTCTCGCCTCCCGAGAAAAAATGGAACAAAAAGGAAAAGGGTGAGCTCAACTAGCTCAAGAAAGAATATTATGACTAAGATAATATACAACAAATTACCGTTAGTCTTCAATGGGAAAATCTAATAGAATCTGATAGACAACAAATTTTAAATCAATATTCGCAATGAAATAATAATTCATTAGAAGAGTTAAGTAGAGAATGCAAACTACTATCTTCTATGTATGAATTTAAAAGTTCATCGTCTATCTTTTATCCTGTAAACATCAATCAATATACATCCGGAATCAAATATTCATCTTTGCACTACTGTGCCAAAGATATTCATCATTAGTCATGTTCATTTAAACACTGCTCATCTTTGCAGACTACTACCAAAGATATTCTTGAAAATCATTCATCTTTGCACTTCACTGTGCCAAAGATATTCAATAATATCATCATTTAAGACCGAGGATGATGAAAATATTTTTTAAAAGAAACGAATCCAAAGAAACAAAATGACAAGGATTAAGGATTAAGGATTCGTACTTTGTTTTATCCATGTTTAACAATACCTCAAAAATAATCATAGTGGTGTAAAATTCAAGAATGATCAAAACATGGATACAATCAAAGCTAGTATCCAGAATAGATATTTTGGGACGAAAAGAAGAAATTTTATTTTTCGATGAATAGTCTGTCAGTATCGTGAATAGTGCCGATATCGTGAATAAGAACTTCGAGACACCAAAAGATAGAAATTCCACAAAAAAAACATCTTCACGCTTAATAAATAGATTTGTGAATAAGAATCAAATGAATAGTAACTCATGAATAAGAACTCGTGAATAGTAATTCATGAATAGTAACTCCGACATGAAAAAGTTCCAAATTTGATAAAAAGTTCCAACCAATATTTCAAAGATAATGATATTGAAGAAATAATATCATTTGAGAAGAAAATAACATCCCTTACCTCGAAAGATTAAGATTTCTAAATTTGAATCTGGTATATAGTCTTTGAAGGAACTTGCACCGTTTAACAATACTCAAAGTATACTCAAAATACTCACAAGAATACGCTCGATAATATAGAGAGAGAAAACTTCAGTTTCTGGTGTGATTTTCAATTCTAACATAAAGACCTCTATTTATAGGAAAATGCTTTAGAAACACCAAAGTAGAAAATTTATTAAAATATTAATATATATATAAAATCTTCACGCACACCTTTGAATCTGAATTTCAGCAATTGAACACATGCCTCACACATGCAAAAAACGTTTTTTGTAAAAAAAATATTTAAAACTTCAAAAATTAATTATTTTGGAGCTTCAGAACTTCAATAATTCATAATAAATAGCCCTTTTATCGAGAAAATTCAATCTCTCGTGTTTTTTATAGGAAATTCAATTCTCTACAACTTTACGAATAAAGTTTTTCCAAATCCAAATGGAAATTGACCAAAATCCACAAACAGTTCGATTTTACGTGCTATAATCAAATTTCGATCAATAAATGGGGTCCAATTTATTTTAACATGTTTTAAACATTTATTGCAACAAAAATACTCTTCCTCCTCGTATACTCATATATCCCACATTCGTTGTAAAAATATTACCATTATTATATTATTAAAATATAATAATATATTTAAATGAATTATTTTATCGTAAAAGAGATAAAATTTCAATTTTCAACAATTGTCACATTAAAATTTTTCTCCATCTATATCCACATAAAATCAATATTTTCCTCATCATATGAATCAATAATTAATTATTCACAAATAATATTACAGAAATCACAATATTGACAACCAGCATAGCTTCTGTGAAAGGGGCTTTCCAATAAGAATTTCTTCTTCTTGGGCCAAGCAATTAGGTGACCAAATCTCTCCTTAGATGTAACTTTCTAGACATTGCCAATAATGTTATCTAATAATATTATTCGTGATAATATGAATTATTGCTTCGATAATGAAAAATACTTGTGTAATGACAATTATTGAAACAATGAAGAATATAAAATATCAACGCAGAATTATTAACTCAATAAAATCTTTGAAGAATTATCTGTAACCATTATTGAGTAGTGCCTTCAATAATTGGTGCAATACTGTAATCTTCTTGTCTGCAACAACGCCAGACATCGTGTGTTTTAACCACCGGTATTCCAATAGTGTTAATTTGTAACAACTACGCCAGTTATTTTTAAACAACTTATATTTGTCGTTTTCTTCATCCAATCGCTTTCACATGGGGCCCACATTATGGTCGCTACCACGTCGCATTTAATATTCCCGACAAAGATTTAATATTCCACGACCAAACGAATATTCCCCGACAACAATGAATATTTTATAACCACTTGCTTATTTTGAAATATTTATGTATTTAACCCCTAACTATCCACATTAATCAAATCAACCCTTACTATTTCAAAATAATAAATAGAAAAAATTAAATTTCATTAATAATAAGTTGGGGTCTTACAATCAATACATCTTGTTAAAATACTAAATTGGTTAAAACACGGTAGGACACACTAGCGAAAGGATTTACTCGTCTCTCCCCTCCTGGTTACTATTCTCCGATCTCCGCCAGAGATCATATCCCTAAGCTCGATACCAACCGTGGCGCCCCAAAAATAGGTATACATCACCCATTCGAGTTGTCAATACATGGTATGTAAAACAACTACAACTTTATTATTACAACAAGAAAAGCGTGAGTTTAAATACAAATATTATCTTCTGATAATATCTATACTCAAATAAATCCTCATCACATTTATTGATACATTATTTTACAAAATGGTGAGGACTACTAAACAACTCTCTCTAGAACCTTCATTCCATACCCCCAGGCTACGTACTAAGCTTATATTCTCGCCTCCCGAGAAAAATGGAACAAAAAGGAAAAGGGTGAGCTCAACTAGCTCAAGAAAGAATATTATATGACTAAGATAATATACAACAAATTACCGTTAGTCTTCAACAGGGAAAAATCTAATAGAATCTGATAGACAACAAATTTTAAATCAATATTCGCAATGAAATAATAATTCATTAGAAGAGTTAAGTAGAGAATCTGAACTACTATCTTCTATGTATGAATTTAAAAGTTCATCGCCTATCTTTTATCCCCAGTAACATCAATCAATATACATCTGAAATCAAATATTCATCTTTGCACTACAGCCAAAAGATATTCATCACCGGTCATGTTCATTTAAACACTGCTCATCTTTTGCACTACTACCAAAGATATTCTTCAGAAATCATTCATCTTTGCACTACTGGGCCAAAGATATTCAATAATATCATCATTTAAGATGAGGATGATGAAAATATTTTTTAAAGAAACGAATCCAAAGAAACAAAATGACAAAGATTAAGGATTAAGGATTAGTACTTTGTTTTATCCATGTTCAACAATACCTCAAAAATAATCATAGTGGTGTAAAATTCAAGAATGATCAAAACATGGATAAAATCAAAACTAGTATCCGTAATAGATATTTTGGGGACGAAAAGAAAGAAATTTTATTTTTCGATGAATAGTCTTGGTATATCGTGAATAGTCAGATATACGTGAATAAGAATCTTTCAACACCAAAAGATGAAATTCCACAAAAAAAACATCTTCACGCTTAATGAATAGTACTTTCGTGAATAATAACTCGTGAATAAGAACTCATGAATAAGAACTCATGAATAGTAACTTGAAACATGAAAAAGTTCCAAATTTGATAAAAGTTCCAACCAATATTTCAAATAATGATATTGAAGAAATAATATCATTTGAGAAGAAAATAACATCCCTTTCCTCGAAAGATTAAGTACTTCTAAATTTGGAATCTAAGGTATAATCTTTGAAGGAACTTGCACTTGCTTAACAATACTCAAAGTATACTCAAAATACTCACAAGAATACGCTTCGATAATATAGAGAGAAAACTTGAGTTTACGGTGTGATTTTCAATTCCAACCCAAGCACCCTATTTATAGGAAAATGCTTAGAACACCAAAAAGTAGAAATTTATTAAAATATTAATATATATATAAAATCTTCACGCACACCTTTGAATCTGAATTTCAGCAATTGAACACATGCCTCACACATGCAAAAAACGTTTTTGTAAAAAAATATTTAAAACTTCAAAAATTAATTATTTTGGAGCTTGAACTTCAATAATTTATAATAAATAGCCCTTTTATCGGAAAAAATTGAATCTCATGAGTTTTTATAGTAAATTCAATTCTCTACAACTTTGCAGAAGAAAGTTTTTCCAAATTCCAAATGGAAATTGATAGAAATCCACAAACAGTCGATTTTACGTGTATAATCAAATTTCGATCGATAAATGGGGTCCAATGAAGCATGTTTAACATGTTTTAAACATTTATTGCAACAAAAATACTCTTCCTCCTCGTATACTCATATATCCCACATTCGTTGTAAAATATCACCATTATTATATTATTAAAATATAATAATATATTTAAATGAATTATTTTATCGAAAGAGATAAAATTTCAATTTTCAACAATTGTCACATTAAAATTTTTCTCCATCTATATCCACATAAAATCAATATTTTCCTCATCATATGAATCAATAATTAATTATTCACAAATAATATTACGTAATCACAATATTGACAACCGAGGCGCCTTCTAGGAAAGAGGGGCTTTCGATAAGAATTTCTTCTTCTTGGCGGCGCAATTAGGTGACCAAACCTCTCCTTAGATGTAACTTTCTAGACATTTCCAATAATGTTATCTAATAATATTATTCGGATAATATGAATTATTGCTTCTATAATGAAAAATACTTGTGTAATGACAATTATTGAAACAACAATGAATATAAAATATCAACGCAAAGAATTATTAACTCAATAAAATCTTTGAGCGATTAATTCTCAGAACCATTATTGAGTAGTGCCTTCAATAATTGGTGCAATACTGGTATCTTCTTGTCAAACAACGCCAGATTCTTGTGTTTTTTAACCAATAAAGTATTCCAATAGTGTTAATTGTAATAACTACTGTAGTTATTTTAAACAACTTATATTTGTCAGTTTTCTTCATCCAATCGCTTTTTCACATTATGGGGCCCACATATGGTTACGCCGCTTTTACGAATATTCTCCACAAAGATCTGAATATTCCACGACCAAACGAATATTCCCAACAACAATGAATATTTTATAACGACTTGCTTATTTTGAAATATTTGCGTATTTAACCCCTAACTATCCACATTAATCAAATCAACCTTACTATTTCAAAATAATAAATAGAAAATTAAATTTCATTAATAATAAGTTGGGGTCTTACACAGATTAATCTTGTTAAAATACTCGGTTGGTTAAAAACACGATAGGACACACTAGTGAAGGATTTACTCGTCTCTCCTCCTAGTTCTATTCTCCAATCTCATGCCAGAGATCATATCCCTAAGCTCGATACCAAACCGCGACGCCCCCCAAATAGGTATACATCACCCATTCCGAGTTGTCATACGTACACGTGCGAAACAACTACAACTTTATTATTACAACAAGAAAAGCGTGAGTTTAAATACAAATATTATCTTCTGACAATATCTATACTCAAATAAATCCTCATCACATTTATTGATACATTATTTTACAAAATGGTGAGGACTACTAAACAACTCTCTCTAGAACCTTCATTCCATACCCCAACTCGCACTTCGCTATATTCTCGCCTCACGAGAAAAATGGAACAAAAAGGAAAAGGGTGAGCTCAACTAGCTCAAGAAAGAATATTATGACTAAGATAATATACAACAAATTACCGTTAGTCTTCAACGAGGAAAAATCTAATAGAATCTGATAGACAACAAATTTTAAATCAATATTCGCAGGTGAAATAATAATTCATTAGAAGAGTTAAGTAGAGAATGCAAACTACTATCTTCTACATGTATGAATTTAAAAGTTCATCGCTCATCTTTTATCCCCGTAACATCAATCAATATACATCTGGAATCAAATATTCATCTTTGCACTACAGAGCAAAGATATTCATCGATTTAATCATGTTCATTTAAACACTGTTCATCTTTGCACTACTGACCAAAAGATATTCTTGAAAATCATTCATCTTTTGACTCTGAGGCCAAAGATATTCAATAATATCATCATTTAAGGCGAGGATGATGAAAATATTTTTTAAAGAAACGAATCCAAAGGAAACAAAATGACAAAGATTAAGGATTAAGGATTCAGTACTTTGTTTTATCCATGTTCAACAATACCTCAAAATAATCATAGTGGTGTAAAATTCAAGAATGATCAAAACATGGATACAATCAAAGCTAGTATCCGAATAGATATTTTGGGACGAAAAGAAGAAATTTTATTTTTCGATGAATAGGTCAGATATCGTGAATGAATAGTCAAAGATATCGTGAATAAGAACTCTCACACCAAAAGATAGAAATTCCACAAAAAAACATCTTCACGCTTACATGAATAGTACTTTAAGTGAATAAGAACTCGTGAATAAGAACTCATGAATAAGAACTCATGAATAGTAACTCCGACATGAAAAAGTTCCAAATTTGATAAAAAGTTCCAACCAATATTTCAAAGATAATGATATTGAAGAAATAATATCATTTGAGAAGAAAATAACATCCCTTTCCTCGAAGATTAAGTACTTCTAGTTGGAATCTGGGTATAGTCTTTGAAGGAACTTGCACCGCTTTAACAATACTCAAAGTATACTCAAAATACTCACAAGAATACGCTCGATAATATAGAGAGAAAACTTGGATTTACGGTGTGATTTTCAATTCCAACCTAAGCACCTTCTATTTATAGGAAAATCTTAGAACACCAAAGTAGAAAATTTATTAAAATATTAATATATATATATAAAATCTTCACGCACACCTTTGAATCTGAATTTCAGCAATTGAACACATGCCTCACACATGCAAAAAAAAACGTTTTTGTAAAAAAAATATTTAAAACTTCAAAAATTAATTATTTTGGAGCTTGAACTTCAATAATTCATAATAAATAGTCCTTTTATCGGAAAATTCGAATCTCGCAAGTTTTTATAGGAAATTCAATTCTCTACAACTTTGCGAAGAAAGTTTTCCAAATTCCAAATGGAAATTGATAGAAATCCACAAAACCAGTCGATTTTACAAAGTTATAATCAAATTTCACCGATAAATGGGGTTCACCGACATGTTTAACATGTTTTAAACATTTATTGCAACAAAAATACTCTTCCTCCTCGTATACTCATATATCCCACATTCGTTGTAAAAATATCACCATTATTATATTATTAAAATATAATAATATATTTAAATGAATTATTTTATCGTAAAGAGATAAAATTTCAATTTTCAACAATTGTCACATTAAAATTTTTCTCCATCTATATCCACATAAAATCAATATTTTCCTCATCATATGAATCAATAATTAATTATTCACAAATAATATTACGTAATCACAATATTGACAACCAGGCGCGCTCTGTGGAAAGAGGGGCTTTCCAATAAGAATTTCTTCTTCTTGGTGCGAATTAGGTGACCAAACCTCTCCTTGTATGTAACTTTCTAGACATTGCCAATAATGTTATCTAATAATATTATTCAGATAATATGAATTATTGCTTCGATAATGAAAAATCGTATGTAATGACAATTATTGAAACAACAAAGAATATAAAATATCAACGCAGCAATTATTAACTCAATAAAATATCGAATAAGCGAAATTATCATAACCATTATTGAGTAGTGCCTTCAATAATTGGTGCAATACTGCAGCTAATCTTCTTGTGCAACAACGCCTATTACTTGTTTTTAACCACCGGGTATTCCAATAGTGTTAATTCGTGAATAACCACGCCATGTTTTTTTAAACAACTTATATTTGCCGTTTTCTTCATCCAATCGCTTTCAGTTTATGGGGCCCACATACATGCACTGCCCGTCGTTTAAATATTCCCGACAGCGATGAATATTCCACGACCAAACGAATATTCCCACAACAATGAATATTTTATAACCACTTGCTTATTTTGAAATATTTATGTATTTAACCCCTAACTATCCACATTAATCAAATCAACCCTTACTATTTCAAAATAATAAATAGAAAATTAAATTTCATTAATAATAAGTTGGGGTCTTACATTCTACTAATTTTATGGAGTATAGAAGTCAAAGTTTTAACCAACCGGGTATAATAAAGAATGGAATAACAAAGGAAATCACCACGTAAATGCGATTTCGCATAGGCAGTTTATTTCAACAGAATAATAATAACGGAACCAATTCGGGTGAAATTACCGCATACATGAGGATCCAATGAAATAATAAATGCTTGAATAATAATAAACAATGGAACCAGTCCTGTAAAACACACGATGTGATATTCCAAATGTAATAATAAATCTTTGAATAATAAACAATGGAACTGTCAGATTGTAAAACATACGAGCATGGATATTCCAATGAATAATAAAGAATGGAATAACAGAAGAAGATCACCAAGTATAGGGTATGCCGCATATACAGGTTATGTATAGGGTATATGACGCCCCCAAAATAGGTCCATTCCATCCAACCCATTCTGAGTCGCCACATACATGGTACAGAAATAACTACAACTTTATTATTACAACATATAAACTTTGAGTTTAAATACAGATATTGCCATCTAGACAATATCCACACGCAAATAAATCTCCATCATAATTATTGATACATTATTTTACAAAAATGGTGAGGACTACTAAACAACTCTCTAGAGAACCTTCATTCCATACCCCACTAAGTACTCGCTACATTCTCGCCTCCCACGAGAAGAAAAATGGAACAACAAGGAAAAGGTGAGCTCAACTAGCCCAAGAAAGAATATTATGACTAAGATAATATACAACAAATTATCGTTAGTCTTCAACAGGAAAAATCTAATAGAATACAATAGACAACAAATTTTAAATCAATATTCATAGCGAAAAATAATAATTCATTAGAAGAGTTAAGTAGAGAATGCAAACTACTATCTTCTATATATGAATTTAAAAGTTCATCGTCGATATTTTATCATCAGAACATCAATCAATATATATCCGAATCAAATATTCATCTTTGCACTACTGAGCCAAAGATATTCATCACCGATTAGTCATGTTCATCTAAACACTGCTTCATCTTTGCACTTCTGGGCCAAAGATATTAATCGGCCTAATATGTTCATCTCAACACTGCTTCATCTTCGCACTACGGGCCAAAGATATTCATCAAGAAATCATTCATCTTTACTACTGAAAAGCAAAGATATTCAAGATATATCATCATTTAGGGTCGAGGATGATGAAAAATATTTCAAAGAAAACGAATCCAAAGAAACAAAAGAACAAGTATTATGGATTCGTACTTTTAAACAATCCGAGTTCAAAAATACTTCATAAATAATCATCTTCAAGTAAAATTCAAGAATGATCAAAACATGGATACAATCAAAGCTAGTATCCATAATAGATATTTTGGACGAAAAGAAGAAATTTCATTTTTCTATGAATAGTCAGATTCGTGAATAGTCTTGGATACGTGAATAAGAACTCACACACAAAAGATAGAAATTTCACAAAAAAAAACATCTTCACGCTTAATGAATAGTACTCGTGAATAAGAACTCGTGAATAGTAACTCATGAATAAGTAACCCGACATGAAAATGTTCTAAATTTGATAAAAGTTCCAACCAATATTTCAAAGATAATGATATTGAAAAAATAATATCATTTGAGAAGAAAATAACATCCCTTACCTCGAAAGAGGCGATTTCTAGTTGAAACAGGATATATAAGGCTATGACTTGAACTTGCACCGTATAGCAATACTCAAAGTATACTCAAAATACTCACAAGAATACGCTCGATAATATAGAGAGAAAAACTTCATTTTACTCGTGTGATTTTCAATTCTAACCCAAGACCCTATTTATAGAAAATCGCTTAAACAATTAAAAAGTAGAAAATTAAATATAATAATATTATTTATAAACAAAATTCCTTAGCCCACCTTTGAAATCTGATTTCAGCCATAGCACATGTTAAATGAGGTTCACAAACTCACCAAAAACGTTTTTCTCAAAATAATTAATTAAAACCCCCAAAAATCAATTATTGCGGAACTCCGAAACTTCAATAATTCATAATAAATAGCAATTTTATCAGAAAATTCGAATCTCGCGAGTTTTTATAGGAAATTCAATTCTCTACAACTTTACAGAAGAAAGTTTTTCCAAATTCCAAACAGAAATTGACCGAAATCCACAAACGGGCGATTTTACATGCTATAACCAAATTTCGGTCAATAATTGTGTCCACCAACACACAAAATATGTGTTAAACATTTAATGCAACAAGAATACTCTTCCTCCTCATATACTCATATATCTCACATTCATTATAAAAATATCACCGTTAATATATTATTAAAATAATATATTTAAATGAATTATTTTATCAAAAAATGATAAAATATTAATTTTCAACAATTGTCATTTTAAAAAATTTCCCATCTATATCCACATAAAATCAATATTTTCATCATCATATAAATCAATAATTAATTATTCACAAATATTATTACAGAATCACAAGATCTTGGCAACTGTGTAGTTCCCTCGAAAGCAGGGCTCTCCAATAAGGATTTCTCCTTACTTGGTAGCAATTATTAATGAAAACCTCTCCTTGTATGTAACTTTCTAGACATTGCCAATAATGTTTTCTAATAATATTATTCAGGATAATATGAATTATTGCTCCGATAATGGAAAATCTTGTGTAATGACAATTTATCAAACAACAAGAATATAAAATATTAATGCAAAGAATTATTGAATCAATAAAATAAAATACTAAATAAGAATTCTGTAACAATTATTGAGTAGTGCCTTCACGTAAGAATCAATAATTGGTGCAATACTGTCTTCTTGTCAAGAACAACGCCAGTATTCATCGTGTTTTAACCACCGGTATTCCAATAGTGTTAACTCAGTAATAACTACGCCAGATTATTTTTAAACAACTTATATTTGTCGCTTTCTTCATCCAATCGCTTTCCGTTATGGGGCCCACACATGGCTACTGTAGTCGCCGCATTTAATATTCCCCGACAATGACAATAATATTCCACGACCAAACGAATATTCCCCGACAACAATGAATATTTTATAACCACTTGCTTATTTTGAAATATTTGCGTATTTAACCCCTAACTATCCACATTAATCAAATCAACCCTTACTATTTCAAAATAATAAATAAAGGAAATTCCTTTTTATTTAAAAAAAATTTCGGGTCTTCTGACCTCCCTCTCCTTATGAAATTTCGTCCTCGAAATTGACGTGCGTACTGTGTTTCAAAAGGTGAGGATACCTCGCTTTCATTTCCGCTTTCCAATTCCTGTGTAATTTCCTCTATAGCATGATTCCTCCACAAAACTTTAACTTGTGGTATGACCTTTCTTGTGCAGACATGCTCCTTCCTATCCAAAATCTTGACAGTACCTCCTCACACGTTAAGTCTTGGCTATCTCGTCCGGTTCTAACTCTATAACGTGGTTCGGGTCTTTCACATATTTACGAAGCACCGATATGTGAAACACATTATGAACACGAGACATACTTGGAGGTAACGCAAGTCTATAAAGCTACATTTCCTACTTCGGTCAAGAATTTGAAATGGACCAATAAATCGTGGATTGAGCTTTCCTCTCTTCCCAAATCTTGTAACTCCCTTCCATGGAGCAACTCGCATGACAATACATGATCCCCACACTAAATTCCACGTCCTTTCGATGAAGATCCGCATAACTCTTTTGTCGATCTTGTGCCGCTTTGTATCGTTTTCAATCATTTGAATCTTTTCGGTGAAATCATACGTACTAACTCGGGTCCCAACAATGTTACTTCACCCACCTCATCCCAACATATTGGAGAACGACATTTTCGGCCCATATAATGCTTGAATGGAGCCACACCTATACTTGCTCGATAACTGTTGTTGTAGGAGAATTCCACCAATGGTAAATACTTATCCCAACCGCCCTTTGAAGTCTAGGACACACGTAGTCTTAATAAATCTTCAAGAGTTTGAATAGTCCTCTCTGATTGTCCGTCCGTTTGGGGATGGTATCACCGAACTAAATCGCAAATCCGCGCTCCATAGCTTTTTGCAAGCTAACCCAAAATCTTGAAGTGAATCTTGGGTCACGATCCAAAACTATGGATACAGTATGCCATGCAACCTCACAATCTCATTTACGCACATACTAAAGAAGACATTCAAGGAATAAGTCTCCGTATCGGCAAGAAATGAAAGCAGACTTGGTTAATCTATCAACAATAACCCAAATAACATTGATGCCTTGAGAAACCGTAGGAAGACCCGTAACGAAATCCATGGTAATGTGTTCCCACTTCCATTCCGGAATCTCAAGTGGTTGCAACGGACCATTAGGTACTAGATGCTCCGCCTTTACGTTGACAAGTTAAACACATTGAGATAAACTTTGCAATCTCTCTCTTCATATTTGTTCCACCAAAATGTATGTCAAGATCACGATACATTTTAGTACTTCCGGATGGATTGCAAATGGTGTATTGTGTGCCTCCATCATAATCTTGTACTTCAAATCGAGTCGTTAGGAACACAAAGTCTAGAGTGGACTCAAGTATTCCTTCTTCATCAATTCTCGCCCTAGGAATAGCTCCTTCTTGTACTTTCTTCTTCATACGCATAAGCTCTGGGTCGCCAAGGCTCGAAAGCAACCTTAACTTTTTCTATTAAAGTTGGCTCTGTCGCGATATACTTGACATCATCGCACTCGTTCTCGCATATGATCTTCTACTCAACGCGTTAGCTACCACGCTCGCTTTTCCAGATGGTATTGAATAGTGTGGTCGTAGTCTTTCAATAGTTCGAGCCAACGTCATTTGCCGCCGTGTTGAGTTCTTTTTTTGAGTGAAGAAATATTTAAGGCTTTTATGGTCCGAATATATCTCCACTTTCTCCCCATATAGATAAGTGCCTCCATATCTTTAACAAAAAAATTTTACTTACTCTAGATCATGAGTAGGATAATTCCTCTCATACTCTTTAAGTTGTCGCGAGGCATAAAGCTATGACTTTCCCACGTTGCATGAGAACACATCCTAACCCTTTGCCGATGCATCGCTATAGATAACAAATCCATCCGAACCAGATGGTATTATTAGAAACAGTGTGAAATAAGTCTCCTCTTAAGCTCTTGAAACTTTTCTCGCGTTCTTCGCTCAAACGAATTTTGTATCCTTCCGAGTTAGTTGAGTTAATGGAGTAGCGATTCGAGAAAACCCTTCCACGAATCTCCGATAATAACCAAATAAAGCCCAAAAGCTACGATTTTGGTCCGACCGACTTGGTTGCTCCCAACTTTGTATTGATTCAATCTTCACGGGTCCACGGATACTCCATGTTTCGACACCACGCGCCCAAGGAATGCTACTTCCTCGAAGCCGAACTCGCATTTCTTCAATTTGGCATATAGTTTGTTTTCACGAAGCCTTTGGAGTACCAAATTTTCCAAATGGTGCTCATGATCTTCACGACTTTTGGAATATATAAGGATGTCATCAATAAAGACAACAACAAACCGATCCAAATATTCCTTGAATACTTGGTTCATCATATCCATGAAAGCCAGCAGGAGCATTAGTTAGTCCGAAAGACATGACTAAGAATTCATAATGCCCATACCGAAGTTCTCAAGGCGCTTTGGAATATCCTCGCCTCTAATCTTCATTGATGATATCCGAACGAAGATCGATTTTGAAAAGAATTGTGCCCTCAGAATCGGTTAAACAAGTCATCAATACGAGGTAGATGATGCCTATTCTTGATGGTGACATGGTTCAATTCCCGATAATCATCAATACAAAGTCGCATACTCCGCTCTTCTTCTTTACAAATAAAACAGGACCACCCCAGGAGATGTCTTAGGGGCCAGATGAAACCGATGTCCAACAATTCTCAGTAGTTGGACCTTTAACTCCACGAAGTTCAATAGGAGCCATTCGATATGGGGTTTTAGAAATGGGCTTTGTACAGGGTTCAAGATCAATAAAGAATTCAACTTCACGCTCGGGGTGAATCGGGAAGTTCTTCTAGAAATACGTCGGAAAGTCAATAACAACAGGAATATTATTCAAATTTGACGTGTCTTTATTCAAATCCATAACATGGCCTAAGAAAGCTTGACATCCGTTTTTAATAAACGAATAGCTTTATGATTAGATATGACGGTGATTGATTTTAATGGTTTAGTCGCTGCTTGAATTAAATAACAGGGTTGGTTAGAATATGAAAACTAACAACCTTACGAAAACAATCAATTTTGGCATGATGAGTAGTTAACCAATCAATCCCTAAAATCACATCAAAAGCAAGTATCTTTAAAGAGATAAGGTCAACAGGTAAGGTGATGGTGCCAACTCAATCAAACAAGATTTATAAATGATGGATGTGATGAAAGTTTCTCCTAACGGAGTTTCCACAGATAGGTCAAAGTCTAATTTCTCCCGAGTCAAGTTTAAACGTTGAGCACATGCGGGAGAGATAAATGAATGGGTAAAGACCGCAGATTATCAAGTAAGGTATAAACTTGCAAGAATTTATAAATAGCTTACCCGTGATAACCTCGTTTGGGTTCTCGCATTATGACCAACACAACAAACGCTTCTTCCGAAATCGTTGACTTTGACTTTTACGGGACGATCTTTTGAGTCATCGCCCGGCATTGAACTAAGTTTCGCATCGCATAATATCGAGCGATATGTCCTTCCTTTCCACAATTATAGCATACCTTGAATCGTTGTGGACGGTTTGGATTGATATGTCCCTCTTTCCGCATTTATAGCATATGACCGGTGGTCGTTTCTCCTCCCTTAGAACCGATTCTTTTGCCAACACTTTGCCTCTTCATAATCGTTGTTAAATCTCCTCTTTTAAAATCTCCTCCCGACTCGCTTCTTCATTTTCATGACCATGATTACCACCAGAGTGGTAACCATTTTTGTCCGTCTGTTTCTTTCTCCCATTTGGTTATCATTATTCATTGATCGCTATCTCTACGATACGATCCTGGTTGTGGTCCTCAGTTGGCCGTACTTCATTTATCTCGCCTAATAATTGAGCCTGCTTACAACATTTGAATAAAGAGAAAATTTATGAGAAATGAGATCTTGGCGATCTTACGCCGTTTCAAACCTCTAAGAAACATCCGCGTCATCGTTCCTCATTCTCCACCAAATGAGGTGCAAACACTGGATAACTCTCGCAAACTTTGCCTCGTCTTCGAGACACCGTCGTGTTGTTTTGTTCCAATCGATGAACTCCACTTCCTTCATATAACGAACACTTTCGGAAAGTATTTGTCATTAAATAGCTTCAAACGCCTCCCAAGACATCTTTGAGTGCGGGTGGGATGGGTACGCTTCACGAGACTCCCACCAAAGAATCTGCTTCGCCACTTTTAACATAAAGGTGGCGAATGGAACCTTCGTTCTCCGTGCATCCCAAGACATCGAATATCTTAGTAATTTGCTTGACCCATGTTTTCGCCATGATCGGATCCGCTTTCCTTTAAATTCGTGGTCCCAACTCTTTGAATCGCTTGCATTGTGACAACCCGTGAATTGCTATCATTTCCTCCTCAGTATTTTGAACACGAAGTCTCCTCGTCGATTTTGCATGAATCGCAAAAAACTTCTAAACATCCCTCGTTCATCATCTCGCTTAATGGTGTTGTTCACGGGAGGAACATTGCCAACTTTGTTACAGCGTTCTCCTCGTTGGTGAGTACTGAGCGTCTCCACTGGTCTCATTTCCATTGTTAATATTCTCGACGACATTCTCAAATCTTTGTCATAAAACAAGGGTTAATTAAGAAATCAATATATCACATAATATCCCTATATATCTTGACCAACTAACAAATAAGCTTGGGTAGGACACACTTTAGCGAAGGATTTACTCGCCTCTCCCTCCTAGTTCTATTCTCCGATCTCCGCCAGAGATCATATCCCTAAGCTACGATACCAACCGCGACGCCCCCAAAATAGGTATACATCACCCATTCCGAGTTGTCAATATACGGTACGTAAACAACTACAACTTTATTATTACAACAAGAAAAACTGCGTGAGTTTAAATACAAATATTATCTTCTGATAATATCTATACTCAAATAAATCCTCATCACATTTATTGATACATTATTTTACAAAAATGGTGAGGACTACTAAACAACTCTCTCTAGAACCTTCATTCCATACCCCAGACTACGTACTCGCTTATATTCTCGCCTCCGAGAAAAATGGAACAAAAGGAAAAAGGTGAGCTCAACTAGCTCAAGAAAAGAATATTATGACTAAGATAATATACAACAAATTACCAGAATTAGTCTTCAACAGGAAAAAATCTAATAGAATACAATAGACAACAAATTTTAAATCAATATTCACAATGAAATAATAATTCATTAGAAGAGTTAAGTAGAGAATGCAAATTACTATCTTCTATGTATGAATTTAAAAGTTTATCGCTCTATCTTTTATCCCCTGTAACATCAATCAATATACATCTGAATCAAATATTCATCTTTGCACTCAAAGCAAAGAGATATTCATCATTGGTCATGTTCATTTAAACACTGCTCATCTTTGCACTACTGACCAAAGATATTCTTCGAAATCATTCATCTTTGCACTACAGGCCAAAGATATTCAATAATATCATCATTTAAGATAGAGGATGATGAAAATATTTTTTAAAGAAACGAATCCAAAGAAACAAAATGACAAGGATTAAGGATTAAGGATTAGTACTTTGTTTTATCCATGTTCAACAATACCTCAAAATAATCATAGTGGTGTAAAATTCAAGAATGATCAAAACATGGATACAATCAAAGCTAGTATCCGAATAGATATTTTGGGACGAAAAGAAGAAATTTTATTTTTCGATGAATAAGTCAGATATCGTGAATAGTCTTGATATCGTGAATAAGAATCTCAAACACCAAAAGATAGAAATTCCACAAAAAACATCTTCACGCTTCATGAATAGTACTTCATGAATAGTAACTCGTGAATAAGTAACTCATGAATAAGAACTCGTGAATAAGTAATTCATGAATAGTAACCTCGACATGAAAAAGTTCTAAATTTGATAAAAAGTTCCAACCAATATTTCAAAGATAATGATATTGAAGAAATAATATCATTTGAGAAGAAAATAACATCCCTTACCTCGAAAGATTAAGTACTTCTAAATTTGGAATACCTGGGTATAGTCTTTGAAGGAACTTACAGACCGCTTAACAATACTCAAAGTATACTCAAAATACTCACAAGAATACTCGATAATATAGAGAGAAAAAAACTTGAGTTAAAATGTGATTTTCAATTCTAACCTAAACACCTCTATTTATAGGAAAATGCTTAGAACACCAAAGTAGAAAATTTATTAAAATATTAATATATATATAAAATCTTCACGCACACTTTGAATCTGAATTTGACATTTGAACACATACCTCACACATGCAAAAAACGTTTTTTGTAAAAAAATATTTAAAACTTCAAAATTAATTATTTTGGAGCTTGAAACTTCAATAATTCATAATAAATAGCCTTTTATCGGAAAATTCAATCTCGCGAGTTTTTATAGAAATTTCAATTCTCTACAACTTTGCGTAGGGTTAGGATGTGTTCTCGTACAACGTGGGAAAGTCATAGCCTATGCCTCATGACAACTTAAAAAAGAGTATGAGAGGAATTATCCTACTCATGATCTAGAGTTAAGCGGCATCGTTCAGCGCTAAAAATATGGAGGCACTATCTATATGGGAGAAAGTGGAGATATATTCAGACCATAAAAGCCTTAAATATTTCTTCACTCAAAAGAACTCAACACGCTGGCAATGACGTTGGCTCAAACTATTGAAAGACTACGACCACACTATTCATACCATCTTGGTAAAGTGAACGTGGTAGGCGACGCATTGAGTAGAAGATCATATCTTGGAACGAAAAGCGATGATGTCAAGTATACGTAGAGCCAACTTTAATAGAAAAAGTTAAGGTTGCTTCGAGCCACCAGGCGGAGGCGATCGCGTATGAAGAAGAAAGTCTGAAGGAGCTATTAGGAAGCGAGAATTGATGAAGAAGGAATACTTGAGTCCACTCTCTGACTTTGTGTTCTAACGACTCGATTTGAAGTACAAGATTATGATGGAGGCACTGAATACATCATTTGCAATCCATCCTGGAAGTATTAAAATGTATCGTGATCTTGACATACATTTTGGTGGAATAATATGAAGAGAGATTGCAAAGTTTATCTCGATGTGTTTAACTTGCTAACGCGTGTAAAAGTAGAGCATCTAGTACCTAAAAGGGTCCGTTGCAACCACTTGAGATTCCTGAATGGAAGTGGGAACACATTACCATGGATTTCATCACGGGTCTTCCTACGGTTTCTCAAGGCATCAATGCTATTTGGGTTATTGTTGATAGATTAACCAAGTCTGCTCATTTCTTGCCGACACGGAGACTTATTCACTTGAACGTCTTCACAGTAGTATGTACGTAAATGAGATTGTGAGGTTGCATATGGCATGCTTGTATCCATAGTTTGGATCGTGACCCAAGATTCACTTCAAGATTTTGGGTTAGCTTGCAAAAAGCTATGGAGCGCAGTTTGCGATTTAGTTCGGCATACCATCCCCAAAACCAGACGGACAATCGAGAGAGGACTATTCAAACTCTTGAAGATCTATTAAGACTCTGTGTCCTAGACTTCAAGGGGTAGTTGGGATAAGTATTTACCATTGGTGGAATTCTCCTACAACAACATTTATCGAGCAAGTATAGGTGTGGCTCCATTCAAGCATTATATGGATGAAAATGTCGTTCTCCAATATGTTGGGATGAGGTGGGTGAAGCAACATCATTGGGACCCGAGAGTTAAGATGCGTATGACTCACCGAAAAGATCCAAATGATTCGACAACGTATACTGAAGCAGCACAAGATCGACAAAAGAGTTATGCGGATCTTCATCGAAAGGACGTGGAATTTAATGTAGGGGATCATGTATTGTTACGAGTTGCTCCAATGGAAGGGAGTTATAAGATTTGGGAAGAGAGAAAGCTCAATCCACGATTTATTGGTCCATTTCAAATTCTTGACCGGAAGTAGGAAATGTAGCCTATAGACTTGCGTTACCTCCGAGTATGTCTCGTGTTCATAATGTGTTTCATATATCCGTATTATTAAATATGTGAAAGACCCGAACCACGTTATTGAGTTAGAACCTGACGAGATAGCAGAAGACTTAACGTATGAGGAGGTACTGTCAAAGATTTTGGATAGGAAGGAGCATGTCCCACGCCAAGAAAGGTCATACCACAAGTTAAAGTTTTGTGGAGGAATCATGCTATATAGAAATGACACAGGAATTGGAAACGGAAATGAAAGCGAGGTATCCTCACCTTTTCGAAACACACGTGCGTCGTCAATCGATTTGAGGACGAAATTTCATAAGGAGGGAGGTTGTAAGACCTCAAATTTTTTTAAATAAAAAGGAATTTCCTTTATTTATTATTTTGAAATAGTAAGGGTTGATTTGATTAATGTGGATAGTTAAGGGGTTAAATACGCAAATATTTCAAAATAAGCAGTGGTTATAAAATATTCATTTTGTTGGGGAATATTCGTTTGGTCGTGGAATATTAAATCTTTGTCAGAATATTCGTGCGACGGGCCAGACCATGTGGGGCCCCATAACGAAAGCGATTGGATGAAGAAAAGCGACAAATATAAGTTGGTTAAAAATAACTTGGCGTAGTTATTCACAGATTAATCTTGTTGGAATACCCGGTGGTTAAAATCTGAGATGTCTGGCGTGGTTGCACAAAGATAGCACACCGGTATTGCATGATGATTGTTGAATTATTGATCCTTACGTGAAGAAGGCACTACTCAATAATTTTCACAAGAGTTACCGCTTGTTATTATTATTGATTCAATAATTCTTTGCGTTGATATTTTATATTATTATTGCTTCAATAATTGTCACTTGCGCATTATCTCCATTATCGGATCAATAATTCATATTATTTGAATAATATTATTAGATAGCATTATTGGCAATGTCTAGAAAGTTACATCGAGGAGAGGTTTGGTCACCTAATTGCATACGCGCCCGATGAGGAGAAATCCTTATCGGAAAGCCCCCTCTTTCCTGAACTAGCGGCTTTCATTGTCATAATTATGATTACGTAATATTATTTGTGAATAATTAATTATTGATTCATATGATAAAGAAATATTTATTTTATGTGGATATAAATGATGGATTTATTTATGTGGTTATAAATGAAGAAATTATGTTGAGGTGTTTTATCGATATTTTATCGGATTGGAGGTATTAAAAATTAAATCGGGGTTTTGAGATATATTATGGGGTTATAATTTTTAATCCGACCGTTGGATTGTAGGTAATTTTTGGGTATGTTATACATACATAAGTTGAGTATATGTCCACAAATTTTGAACCGTTAAAATTCACGAATGATTTGTTATGAATTTTAAGAGGTGTCGATTCGGAAATTAGGTTTATAATTGATTTTGGTGGAAAATTCTAGAATTGAGTGGGCCCCACTTGTGGTTGGTGAAGAAATGTGCTGAATTTTATTTCAAATGTGGTGGGTGGCAATAGTAGCGCAGTAAAGCCATCGGTGTAGCGAAGTCAAGTCTTGCTTGGTAGGCTAACATTTTCCTATAAATAGAGGCTAAGTTAGAATTGAAAATCACACCGAAACAAAGTTTTCTCTCTTTCTCTCTCTAGTATTATTGAGCGTATTTTGTGAGTATTTAGATACTTTGAGAGTTCTTTGTTAAAGATACAAGTTTCATTCAACATCACTTGAGCCTTTCCTTCCGGTATTGATTCTTTGAGGTAAGGGATATTATTTTTTTTTCGTAATGATATTATTTCTTCAATATCATTATCTTTGAAATGTTGATATGAAGTTTTTATCAAATTTGGAACTTTTTCATGTATCAGGTTACTATTCATGAGATTACTATTCACGAGTTCTTATTCATGAGTTCTTATTCACGATTCTTATTCACGAGTACTATTAATGAAGCGTGAAAATGTTTTTTTGTGGAATTTCTATCTTTTGGTGTCAGATTACTATTCACGTATAAGGCCTTTATTCACGTATCTGACCTTATTCACGTATATCTGCACTATTCATAGAAAAATAAAATTTCTTCTTTTTGTCCAAAATATCTATTACGGATCTTAGCTTTGATTGTATCCATGTTTTGATCATTCTTGAATTTTACACCACTATGATTCTTTTGAGGTATTGTTGGACATGGATAAAACAAAATACGAATCATAAATCCTTAATCCTTGTCATTTTGTTTCACCGGATTCGTTCTTTAAAAAATATTTTCATCATCCTCGGTCTTAAATGATGATAATATTGAATATCTTTGGCTTTATGGTGCAAAAGATGAATGATTTCTGAAGAATATCTTTGGCACATAGTGCAAAAGATGAGCAGTGTTTAAATGAACATGACCCAATCGATGAATATCTTTGGCACATGGTGCAAAGATGAGCAGTGTTGAGATGAACATAATGGTGATGAATATCTTTGGCTGTAGTGCAAAGATGAATGTTTGATTTGAGATGAATATTGATTGATGTTACGAGGGATAAAATATTGATGATGGACTTTTAAATTCATAGATTATAGTAGATTTCATTCTCTCACGTAACTCTTACATGAATTATTATTTCATTATGAATATTGATCTGAAACTTGTTATACATTGTATTCTATTAAATTTTTCCTGTTGAAGACTAACGATAATTTGTTGTATATTATCTTAGTCATAATATTCTTCTTGAGCTAGTTGAGCTCACCTTTTCCTTTTGTTCCATTCTTCTCGGGGAGGCGAGAATATAGCGAAGTCTGGTGAGGGTATGGAATGAAGGTTTTAGAAAGGATTGTTTAGTAGTCCTCACCATTTTGTAAAATAATGTATCAATAAATGTGATGAGGATTTATTTGAGTATAAATATTATCAGAAGATAATATTTGTATTTAAACTCACAGATTTCTTGTTGTAATAATAAAGTTGTAGTTATTTACATACCATGTATTGACAACTCGAATGGGTGATGTATACCTATTTTGGGGCGCCACACTTTAACTCTTTGATCTGCTTGGTGTGACAACCCGTGAATTGCTATCATTTCCTCCTCAGATTTTGAACACGAGTCTCCTCGTGCGATTTTGCATGAGCGCAAAAACTTCTAAACTTCCCTCGCTCATCATCTCGCTCAATGGTGTTGTTCACAAGAGAACATTGCCACTGTTGCACGTTCTCCTCGTTGGTGAGTACAAGGCGTCTCCACGGTCTCATTTCCATTGTTAATATTCTCGATCGACATTCTCAAATCACGTCCATAAAACAAGGGTTAATTAAGGAATTCAATATATCACATAATATCCTATATCTTGACCAACTAACAAATAAGCTTGGGTAGGACACACTTTAGCCGTGAAGGATTTACTGCCTCTCTCCTCTAGTTCTATTCTCCGATCTCCATGAGATCATATCCCTAAGCTCGATACCAACCGTGGCGCCCCCAAATAGGTATACATCACCCATTCCGAGTTGTCAATACATGAGTACGAAACAACTACAACTTTATTATTACAACAAAGAAAGCGTGAGTTTAAATACAAATATTATCTTCTAGACAATATCTATACTCAAATAAATCCTCATCACATTTATTGATACATTATTTTACAAAAATGGTGAGGACTACTAAACAACTCTCTCTAGAACCTTCATTCCATTCCATACTACGTATTTCTCGCTATATTCTCGCCTCCCGAGAAAAATGGAACAAAAAGGAAAAGGGTGAGCTCAACTAGCTCAAGAAAGAATATTATGACTAAGATAATATACAACAAATTACCGTTAGTCTTCAATGGGGAAAAATCTAATGAATACAATAGACAACAAATTTTAAATCAATATTCGCAATGAAATAATAATTCATTAGAAGAGTTAAGTAGAGAATGCAAACTACTATCTTCTATGTATGAATTTAAAAGTTCATCGCTCATCTTTTATCCCCGTAACATCAATCAATATACATCCGAATCAAATATTCATCTTTGCTCTGTGCAAAGATATTCATCATCATTGGTCATGTTCATTTCAACACTGCTCATCTTTGCACTCTGACCAAAGATATTCTTCAGAAATCATTCATCTTTGCACTACAGTGCCAAAGATATTCAATAATATCATCATTTAAGACGAGGATGATGAAAATATTTTTTAAAGAAACGAATCCAAAGAAACAAAATGACAAGGATTAAGGATTAAGGATTAAGTACTTTGTTTTATCCATGTTTCAACAATACCTCAAAAATAATCATAGTGGGTGTAAAATTCAAGAATGATCAAAACATGGATACAATGATCAAGCTAGTATCCGAATAGATATTTTGGGACGAAAAGAAGAAATTTTATTTTTCGATGAATAGTCTTGATATCGTGAATAGTCTTGATATCGTGAATAAGAATCTCAAACACCAAAAGATAGAAATTCCACAAAAAAAACATCTTCACGCTTACGTGAATAGTACTTTCATGAATAAGAACTCGTGAATAAGAACTCATGAATAGTAAATCGTGTGAATAGTAATTCATGAATAGTAACCTCGACATGAAAAAAGTTCTAAATTTGATAAAAGTTCCAACCAATATTTCAAAGATAATGATATTGAAGAAATAATATCATTTGAGAAGAAAATAACATCCCTTACCTCGAAAGATTAGTCTTACAAATTGGAATCTAAGGGTATAGTCTTTGAAGGAACTTGCACTTTAACAATACTCAAAGTATACTCAAAATACTCACAAGAATACGCCGATAATATAGAGAGAAAACTTGAGTTTAAAATGTGATTTTCAATTCTAACCCAAGCACCTTATTTATAGGAAAATCTTAGAACACCAAAAGTAGAAAATTTATTAAAATATTAATATATATATAAAATCTTCACGCACACCTTTGAATCTGAATTTCAGCATTTGAACACATGCCTCACACATGCAAAAAATGTTTTTGTAAAAAATATTTAAAACTTCAAAAATTAATTATTTTGGAGCTTCAGAACTTCAATAATTCATAATAAATAGCCCTTTTATCAGAAAATTCGAATCTCGCGAGTTTTTATAGGAAATTCAATTCTCTACAACTTTGCAGAATAAAGTTTTTCCAAATTCCAAATAGAAATTGACCAAAATCCACAAACGGTCGATTTTACAAAGCTATAATCAAATTTCGATCGATAAATGGGGTCCACCGAGCATGTTTAACATGTTTTAAACATTTATTGCAACAAAAATATCGTTCCTCCTCGTATACTCATATATCCCACATTAGTTGTAAAAATATCACCATTATTATATTATTAAAATATAATAATATATTTAAATGAATTATTTTATCGAAAAGAGATAAAATTTCAATTTTCAACAATTGTCACATTAAAATTTTTCTCCATCTATATCCACATAAAATCAATATTTTCCTCATCATATGAATCAATAATTAATTATTCACAAATAATATTACGTAATCAATATTGATAACCAGAGTAGCCTTCAGAAGGAAGGGGGCTTTCCAATAAGAATTTCTTCTTCTTGGCTTGGCCTTGATTAGGTGTAGGTGAAACCTCTCCTTGAATGAACTTTCTAGACATTGCCAATAATGTTATCTAATAATATTATTCGGATAATATGAATTATTGCTTCGATAATGAAAAATCTTGTGTAATGACAATTATTAAAACAATGACAATATAAAATATCAACGCAAAGAATTATTAACTCGATAAAATCTTCGAATAAGAATTATCATAACCATTATTGAGTAGTGCCTTCAATAATTGGTGCAATACGATGCTTGCTTTGTGAACAACGCGTATTCGTGTGTTTTAACCAATAGGGTATTCCAATAGTGTTAACTTGTAACAACCACGCCAGATTATTTTTAAACAACTTATATTTGTCATTTTCTTCATCCAATCGCTTTCAAGTTATGGGGCCCACACATGGTTGCGCTTGTAATCGCATTTAATATTCCCGACGATACGAATATTCCACGACCAAACGAATATTCCCCAAACAATGATGAATATTTTATAACCACTTGCTTATTTTGAAATATTTACGTATTTAACCCCTAACTATTCACATTAATCAAATCAACCCTTACTATTTCAAAATAATAAATAGAAAATTAAATTTCATTAATAATAAGTTGGGGTCTTACAATCGTAATATCTTGTTAAAATACTCGGTGGTTAAAACACAAGAAGCACACGGTATTGCACCAATTATTGATTCTTACGTGAAAGGCACTACTTTCGATAATGGTTACGATAATTCTCAAAGATTTTTTTTTTATTGATTTAATAATTCTTTGCGTTGATATTTTATATTCTTTGTTATTTCAATAATTGTCATTACACATATTTTTCATTATCGAAGCAATAATTCATATTATCCTGAATAATATTATTAGATAACATTATTGGCGATGTCTAGAAAGTTACATACAAGGAGAGGTTTGGTCACCTAATTGCTACCAAAGATGAGAAATTCTTATTGAAAGCCCTCTTCCTAAGAACCTGCACGGTTGTCAATATTGTGATTCTAATATTATTTTGTAAATAATTAATTATTGATTCATATGATGAGGAAAATATTGATTTTATGTGGATATAGATGGAGAAAATTTTAATGTGACAATTGTTGAAAATTGAAATTTTATCTTTTTACGATAAAATAATTCATTTAAATATATTATTATATTTTAATAATATAATAATGGTGATATTTTTACAACGAATGTGGGATATATGAGTATACTGAGGAGGAAGAGTATTTTGTGGCGCCCCAAAATAGGTCCATTCCATCCAACCCATTCTCGAGTCGCCAAATACATGGTACGAAATAACTACAACTTTATTATTACAACATATAAACTTTGAGTTTAAATACGAGATATTGCCATCTGCATACAATATCCACACGCAAATAAATCCTCATCATAATTATTGATACATTATTTTACAAAAATGGTGAGGACTACTAAACAACTCTCTCTAGAACCTTCATTCCATACCCCCAGACTAGTACTGCGCTTACATTCTCGCCTCCCGAGAAGAAAAAAATGGAACAACAAGGAAAAAAAGGGTGAGCTCAACTAGCCCGATAAAGAATATTATGACTAAGATAATATACAACAAATTATCGTTAGTCTTCATATTCGCATAAAATAATGAAAAATAATAATTCATTAGAAGAGTTAAGTAGAGAATGCAAACTAATATCTTATATATGAATTTAAAAGTTCATCGTCGATATTTTATCCTGTAACATCAATCAATATATATCCGGAATCAAATATTCATCTTTTGCTTTTACAGCCAAATATATTCATCGATTGGTCATGTTCATCTAAACACTGTTCATCTTTGCACTACGGGCCAAAGATATTAATCGATCGGTCGTGTTCATCTCGACACTGCTTCATCTTTGCTACGGGCCAAAGATATTCATCAAAAATCATTCATCTTTGCACTACAGGGCGAAAGATATTCGATAATATCATCATTTAGGATAGAGGATGATGAAAAATATTTCAAAAAAAGCGAATCCATTGAAACAAAAGAACAAGTATTATGGATTCGTACTTTAAACAATCCGAGTTCAAAAATACTTCATAAATAATCATGCTCAAGTAAAATTCAAGAATGATCAAAACATGGATCTGATCAAAGCTAGTATCCATAATAGATATTTTGGACGAAAAGAAGAAATTTCATTTTTAAATTGAATAATCTTGAGTATTAGTGAATAATCGTAAGTATCGTGAATAGTCTTGAGATATCGTGAATAAGAACTCAAACACCAAAAGATAGAAATTTCACAAAAAAACATCTTCACGCTTTACTGAATAGTAATTCGTGAATAAGAACTCGTGAATAGTAACTCGTGAATAATAACTCATGAATAGTAACCACGACATGAAAAAGTTCCAAATTTGATAAAAGTTCCAACCAATATTTCAACATAATGATATTAATGAAATAATAACATTTGAGAAGAAAATAACATCCACTTACCTCGAAAGAGCAGATTTAGTTGAAACACCTGGATATAAAGCTATGACTTGAACTTGCACCAGAGTATAGCAATACTCAAAGTATATTCAAAATACTCACAAGAATACTCGATAATATAGAGAAAACTTGATTTACGGTGTGATTTTCAATTCTAACCTAAAGCACCTATTTATAGGAAATTCTTTAGAACACCAAAGTAGAAAATTGAATATAATAATATTATTTATAAACAAAATTCCTTAGCCCACCTTTGAAATCTGATTTCAGCCATAAGCACATGTTAAATGAGGTTCACAAAACTCACCAAAAACGTTTTTCTCAAAATAATTAATTAAAACCCCAAAATCAATTATTTGAACTCAAAACTTTAATAATTCATAATAAATAGCCTTTTTATCGAAAAAATTCGAATCTCACTTGTTTTTATAGGAAATTCAATTCTCTACAACTTTACGAGAAGAAAGTTTTTCCAAATTCCAAACAAAAATTGATCGAAATCCACAAGCAGCGATTTTACAAGCTTTATAATCAAATTTCTACGATAATTGTGTCCACCAACACACAAAAAATATGTGTTAAACATTTAATGCAACAAGAATACTCTTCCTCCTCATATACTCATATATCTCACATTCATTATAAAAATATCACCGTTAATATATTATTAAAATAATATATTTAAATGAATTATTTTATCGAGAAAATGATAAAATATTAATTTTCAACAATTGTCATTTTAAAAATTTTCTCCATCTATATCTTTTATAAATAAAGATGAATTTTCTATAAATATTATTTTTGAATATTATGGAATAATTTGATATAATGTTATAGTTGTGGGTAATATTTATAAATTTTGCAAAAAGTATCTGTGGTTATATTATATTAGATTGGTGGGGAATATTAGGTTTAGCGAGGGAATATTAAATCAAATGACTCTCATCATTGGTGGACCCTAAATATTAAAATTATTAATGTTATCGGATTGAAAAAGCGACAAAATATTTTATTGAAATAACGGCGGAAGTTTTTCTGGTTGATCTTGTTGAACTACTTTCGGTAGTAAAAATCTGATGTCGTGTGGTTGCGTAGTAGCACTACGGTATTGATTATTGATCTTTATGTGAGAAGTCACTCGGTTTGATTCCATTATTAATAATATGAATTATTATAGCGATAATGACTTTTTGTTTTATTAATTATTATTAGCGTAATAAAAGCGAAACATCTTTTATATAAAGCGAGAATACTTTATTAAAGTTATTTTATAAATAAAATATATTATATTTTATTATGCGTAGTGTTGCGTAGTGTTTTTGCGTAGTGTTTTGCATAGTGTTTGCATAGTAAAATGTTTTATATAAATAGAATATATTATATTTTATTTAAAAGATTTTGCTTTAAATATGGATGAGTCAGATTAAAAATAAATCAATACGGATAGTTCATGGATTAATTCTTATGCATTCCATTTTCCTATAAATAGAAGCTCGTTTCCTTCATTATTTTCTTACGAATTCATTGAAACTACAGAGAGAAATTATAGAGAAAGCTATAGAGAAAGTTATAGAAAGAAGAAGAGTATTATACTTCTTCTTCTTACTTATTATATTAGGTTCTTTTACGGTAAGGGTGTTATTCTTTCTTCTTGAAGAGAACTTACATTATTCCATTCATTATTATTACATTGGAATAACTTTTGTAAAAGTGGCATACCTATACATAACTTTGTATCTGCGGCGTACCTATACTTGGTGAAATCCTTATGTTATTCCATTGCTTATTATTACATTGGAATAACTTTTGTATCTGTGATTTACCTATACTTGGTGACATTCTTATTATTATTACATTTGGAACATCACATGCATGTGTTTTACAGGACTGGTTAAAATCTTTTTTATTATTACATTGGAACATCACATGCATGTGTTTTACAGGACTGGTTAAAATCTTTATCGTTACATTGGAATATCTATCATGTGTTTTACAGGATGCAGTTCCATCTTTATTATTACATTGGAACATCACATGGTTGTGAATTTCACGACTGGTTAGATTATTATTATTACATTGGAATAACTTTTATACATCTGATCTGGCGTGCGTGGTGATTTCTTTTGTTATTCCATTCTTTATTATACCCGGTTGGTTAAAACTTTGACTTATATACTCCATGAAATTAGTAGAATATCCTTGATATTTGCGTTTCATCGATATCTTTTCATGGAAATATTCTTGATCATTCTTGAATTTTACTCTACAAAGCGATGTCGTGTTGACAATTTGGGCGTTAATAATTCTGGATAAAATAATTCTTGAACTTGTTTTATTGAATTCTTATATCATTGTCATCATCCTCATGTTTATATTTTTTTTAAAGTCATACATGGCACGTAGAGCATGGATGGACTTGGTATGATTATGACCGAGGATTATTGATTGTAATCATGGCCAGTAATGTTACAAATGATGTGGTAAAAATCCTCGATTAGTAGTAGTGCATTGATGGACGATTGTTGGCATGATCATGACCATTAATGAATACCTGAACTATTCTTGGCGTAGTGCGAGAATAATTGTGGTCGTGATCTTAAAGAATATCCTCCTTGGCCGTGTAGTGCGGGGGTGATTCGATGATGTGGATTATTTATTAAAATTGAGTCTCGGCTATATACGATGATGAAAAAAACCTTTTAAATCATAAAAGATAGTAGATTTTATTTTCTACTTGACTCTTTTAATGGATTGCGTATTCATTGCTGATTAAAGCGGTTTATCTATTGTATTTTATCGGTTTAACATTGTTGAAGACTATTGATAATTTATTACGCATTATCTTAGTCGTAATATTTCTTCTTGGGCTAGTTGAGCTCACCCTTTCTTTCCTTTGTTCTCTTGAAAATGAGAATATAGGCTTTGGGACGAGTCGGAAGCAGTGATGGTCACGAAGATAGCATTAGTAGTCCTCACTTTGATACGTGAAATAGTGTGATAATAATTGTAATGAGGACTTTTTGTTTGAGTTTGTATAATATCTAGTAGACGATATTTGTATTTAAACTCACGATTTATATCGTATTATACTGAAGGCAGTTATGTTAATAAGTTGTATTTAAATTACATACCATGTAAGTGGCGACCCAAGATGGGTGATGTATACCTAATTTTGGGGGCGTCACGGTTGATATCGAGCTAAGGATATGATCCACAGCTAAGATGTGAGAAAAGTACTAGGAGGAGAGGCAGGGAATACCTTATTAGTATGACCTACTAAGTTTATGTCTTTATTTTATTGGTCGGTCGAATATAAAGATAATTGTTACATGTCGATTAATCTTTTGTTTTGTGGCGATGTCTGAAAATGACATCGAGAATGTTGAGAATAGCATGGAGCCTGAGCGATCGTTGATTCACCACATATCGATAATCGAGGATAATGTGCATCGAGGAAGGCGACAATCCTCATGCAAACAACAACAACGACCAAATGATGAATGATCAAATGTTGGAGGCTTTATCACGATTTATCTGATGATGAGGCGACTCTCATCCAAAAGCGTGGGGTGGAAACACGGAAAACTCTCGGTGGTCACCGCTTAAACAATTCAAGGCTGGGACCACCGGAGTTTAAGGGAGAGCAAAAACCACTTACAGCGGAAGCATGGATAAAGCAGATTACAAGATATTTGATGTCTTGGGATGCTCAGAGAAGCAAGGTTCCCTTCTACTAGCTTTTATGTTGCGGCGGAGAGGCGGATTCTTGGTGGGAATCGGTAAAAGCGTACTCGACTTCTTTGTCTTGAAGATATCTTGGGAGAAGTTCGAGGAGGCATTCAACGACAAATACTTTCACGAAAGTATTACGCCACATGAAGGAGGTAGAGTTTATCAAGTTGGAACAAAACAATATGGCCAGTGTAATCGCGATACGAGGCAAAATTTGCGGAGTTATCACGGTTTCGTCCCACTTGGTGGATAATGAAGAGAGAATGGCGCGAATGTTTTTAAGAGGTTTGAAGTGGGAATCGTCGACATCTTATTTCTCATAAAGCGTGTTTGTATTCGGATGTTGTAAATAGGGCTCGATTAGTGGGCGCGCGATAATGAGTCAGCCTGACTAAAAGAAGCGGTAAGCAAAGTTATAATACCGGTGAGTAGTCGTCGAGCGGTGACAACAAGCGTGGAGGAATCAACGGGCGGATATGGTAACCACTTGGTGGTAATCGGGGCCAAAACAATAAGAATGGACATTTCAAAAGCGGAGATTCAACAATGATGGAAAGCGTCGGCACCAAAGACACCGTTGTTAAGGAAGGAAAAGACCACCTATCGTATGCTTCAAATCACGGAGAAGAGGGACACATCGGTCCGAGAGCTGTGCCATCTTAGTCAAAGCGTGTTATAATTGTGGAAGAGAAGGTCACTTAGCTCGATTTTGTCGTTCTGAAAACAAATTCAACTAGGATGGAGGCACCAAAGTAGTCGAGAAAAAGTCAAAAGCCGGTAGTCTGAGGAGGCGTTTGTTGTGACCTCCCGGAAGCGAGGAACGAATGAGGTCATCACGGGTAAGCTTATCATAAACTCTAATGAAGTCTACACTTTATTTGATCTGGGTTCTACCCATTCTTTTATTTCTCTCTACTTGCGCTCATCGATTAAATTTGACTCAGGAGAAATTAGACTTTGACTTATCTGTGGAAACTCAGTTGGGAGAAACCTTCATTACATCCACTTTGTTTATAAGTCTTGTTTGGTTCAAATCGGTACCCTCACATTACACATCGATCTTATTTCATTAAAAATACTTGCATTTGGCGTGATTACAAGGATTGATTGGTTAACTACTTATCATGCAAAAAAATTGATTGTTTTAAATGTAAGGTTGTTAGCTTTCATATTCTAATCAACCTATTATCTTGCGAATTCAAGCGACCAAACCATTAAAATTAATCACGGTCGTCTCAAGCCATAAAAGCTATTAGTTTATTGAAAAATGGATGTCAAGCTTTTCTTAGCTCATATCACGATTTAAACAAAAATCGTCGGTTTTGAGCGATATTTCTATTGTTAATAAATTTCTGACGTATTCCCAAGAAGAACTTCTGGCCTACCCCGGGCGTGAAATTGAATTTTGTATCGACCTTGAACACAGTACAAAACCTATTTCCAAAGCCCCATATCGAATAGCTCTATTGAACTTGAGGAGTTAAAGACCCAACTGCGAGGAATTGTTAGACATTGGCTTTATTAGTCTAGTACTTCTCCTTGGGGTGCTCTGTTACATTCGTGAAGAAGAAAGATGGGAGTATCGACTTTGTATTGATTATCGGGAGTTGAATCATGTCACCATCAAAAATAGGTATCCATTGCCGCGTATTGATGACTGTTTGACCCGATTCAAGGAGCAAATTCTTTTCAAAGATTGATCTTAGTTAGGATATCACCAATTGAAGATTAGAACCGTGACATTCCAAAGGCGGCTTTCGAACTTCGATGCGGGCATTATGAATTCTAGTCATGTCCTTTGGATTGACTAATGCTCCTCTTTGCCTTCATGGATATGATGAGCCAGAGTATTCGAGGAATATTTAGATCACTTTGTGGTCGTCTTTATTGATGACATCCTTATTTATTCCAAAAGCGTAGTGAAGATCATGAAAGCAACACTTGAAGTGACACTCCAAAAAGCTTCGTGAATATAAGCTTTATGCGAGTTGAAGAAATCACGAGTTACGGCTTGAAGAAGTAGCATTCCTTGAGCACGTGGTATCAAGTCGTGGAATATCTGTTGACCCAATGAATTGAAGCTATTGAAAGTAGGAACAACCTAAATCGATGGCCAAAAATCGTAGCTTTCTCGGTTTAAATTTGGTTATTATCGGAGATTAAGTGGAAGGATTTTCTCGAATCGCTACTCCGATTATTCGGTGACTCGAAAAGATCTGAAAGTTCGGTTGGAGGCGAAGAATGTGAGAAGAGTTTTCAAGAACTTCGAGGAGACTTATTTATTTTGTTACGTGATACCATCGGCTCGGAGGATTTGTCATCTCTGATGATGCTTGAGCAAAGGGTTGGGATGTGTTCTTATGCAACATGGAAAAGTTATAGCTTTATGCCTCGCGACAACTCGAAAGAATATGAGAGGAATTATCCTACTTTCGTGATGCAGGTTAGCGGTATTATCTTCTGCTTAAAATTTGGAGGCATTACTTGTATGGGGAGAAAGTGGAGATCTTTACGGATCGTAAAAGCCTCGAATATTTCTTCACTCAAAAGGAACTCGACATGCGACAACGGCGTTGGCTTGAGCTGTTGAAAGATTATGATCGTACCATCGATACCATCACGGAAAAGCGAGCGTGGTAGGCGATGCATTGAGTAGAAGATCGTATCTGAAATCTGAGTGCGTTATTGTCGACCTGAGGCCCATTTGTGTGACTTGCAAAGGATGGAGATAGAGTTAAAGACTCGAGGGACGCGTGTGATGATAGCGAATATCTGAGTAGAGCAGACTTTAATCGATAAAGTTAAAATTGCTCAAGCTACGGACACGGAGTGATCGCGTATGAGGAAGAAAGTCTGAGAGGGTCTTATCTTAGGAAGCGAGAATCGATGAAGAAGGAATACTTGAGTCGACTCCGGACTTTGTGTTCTAACGACCACGATTTAAAGTATAATATCATGATGGGCGCTGCAACACACCATTTGCGATCCATCACAGGAGTACCAAAATGTATCATGATATTAAATCGTACATTTTGGTGGAAGCGATATGAAGAGAGAGATAAGCGTTTATTTATCTCGAGGTGTCTAACTTGTCAGCGAGTTAAAGCGGAGCATCAAGTACCAAAAGGTCCATTGCAACCACTTGAAATTCGGAATGGAAGTGGGAGCACATTACCATGGATTTAGTTCTGGGTCTTCTTCTAAGGTTTCTCAAGGCGTTGATGCGATTTGGGTCATTGTTGATAGATTGACCAAGTCTGCTCATTTCTTCTGATCTGAAACTTATACACTTGAGCGTCTTGCTTTCGTATGTACATAAGCGAGATTGTAAGGCTGCATGGTATCTTGGGTATCCATAGTTTACGATCGAGACCCAAGATTCACTTCACGATTTTGGGTTGGTTTGCAAAAAAGCTATGAGCGCAGGACTTACGATTTAGCTCGGCGTATCATCCTCGGACCAGACGGACGATCGGAGGGACTATTCAAACTCTTGAAGATCTATTAAGACTACGTGTTCTTGATTTCAAGGGAGTTGGGACAAGTTCTTACCATTGGTGGAGTTTTCCTACTGACAACGATTATCAAACAAGTATTGGCATGGCTCCATTCGAGCGTTGTATGGAAGAAAGTGTCGTTCTCGATATCTTTGGGATGAGGTGGGTGAAACAGCGTTGTTGGGGCCGGGAGTTGAGTATGCGTATGACTACGGAAAAGATTGAAACGATCCGAAAGCGTATAAAAACCTCACAAAATCGACAAAAGAGTTATCTTGATCTTCGTGAAAGGGCGTGGAATTTGATATAGGAGATCGTGTGTTGTTAAGAGTTGCTCCATGGAAAGGAGTTACAAGATTTGGAAAGAGAGAAAACTTAATCCTCGATTCATCGGTCCATTTTAATCCTCGATCGAGTAGGGCGTGGCTATAGACTACGCTTTCTGCTTGAATATGTCTCGTGTTCATAACGTTTTTCACGTATCCATATTACGTAAATATGTGAAAGACCGAACCATATTATTGAGTTAGAGCCAGGACGACGAAATAGCGGAAGATTTGGCGTATGAAGAGGTTCTGTTCAAATTTTGGATAAGAAGGAACATATTCTACGCTCGAGGTTATACCTCGAATCGAAGTTTTGTGGAGGAACCACGATGTTGAGAAATGACTTGGGAGTTAGAATCGAAATGAAATCAAGGTATCCTTACCTCTTGACATACCAGTCGTACCCTAATTTGAGTGAAAATTTCATAAGAAGGGAGGTTGTAAGACCCGACTTTTATAAATAAAGATGAATTTTCTATAAATATTATTTTTGAATATTATGGAATAATTTGATATAATGTTATAGTTGTGGGTAATATTTATAAATTTTGCAAAGTATGCAGAGTGTTATATTATATTAGATTGGTGGGGAATATTAGGTTTAGCGAGGAATATTAAATCAACTGACTCAATCATTGGTGGACCCAGCAGCGAAATTATTGTCGGATTGAAAAAAGCGACAAAAATATTTTATTGAAATAACGGCGGAAGTTTTCTGGTTGATCTTGTTGAACTACTTTCGGTAGTAAAAAATGCGATGTCGTGTGGTTTGCGTAGTAGCCTTTACGGTATTGATTATTGATCTTTATGTGAGAAGTCACTCGGTTTGATTCCATTATTATCGATGAATATTATAATTATTATAGCGATAATGACTTTTTGTTTTATTAATTATTATTAGCGTAATAAAAGCGAAACATCTTTATATAAAAAGAATACTTTATTAAAGTTATTTTATAAATAAAATATATTATATTTTATTATGCGTAGTGTTATATAGTAGTGTTTTAGTGTGCGTAGTGTTTTGCATAGTGTTTTGCATAGTGTTTGCATAGTAAAATGTTTTTATATAAATAGAATATATTATATTTTATTTAAAAGATTTTGCTTTAAATATGGAATGTCGATTAAAATAAATCAATCTGGATAGTTCATGGATTAATTCTTATGCATTCCATTTTCCTATAAATAGAAGCTCGTTCCTTCATTATTTTCTTACGAATTCATTGAAACTACAGAGAGAATTATAGAGAAAAGCTATAGAGAAAGTTATAGAAAGAAGAAGAGTATTACTACTTCTTCACTTCTTCTATATTTAGGTTCTTTTACGGTGAGGGTGTTATTCTTTCTTCTTGAAGAGAACTTACATTATTCCATTCACTTATTATTACATTGGAATAACTTTTGTAAAAGTGGCATACCCTATACATAACTTTGTATCTCTGCGGCGTACCTATACTTGGTGAAATCCTTATGTTATTCCATTGCTTATTATTACATTGGAATAACTTTTGTATCTGTGATTTACCCTATACTTGGTGACATTCTTACATTATTACATTGGAACATCACATGCATGTGTTTTACAGGACTGGTTAAAATCTTTATTATTATTACATTTGGAACATCACATGCATGTGTTTTTTGCAGGACTGGTTAAAATCTTTATCGATACATTTGGAATATCTATCGTGTGTTTTACAGGATGCAGTTCCATCTTTATTATTACATTGGAACATCACATCGGTGTGAATTTCACGACACAGTTTAAGTTATTATTATTACATTGGAATAACTTTGTCATCTGCAATCTGCATGCGTGGTGATTTCTTTTGTTATTCCATTCTTTATTATACCCGTTAGGTTAAAACTTTGACTTACATACTCCATGAAATTAGTAGAATATCCTTGATATTTGCGTTTCATCCGATATCTTTTCATGGAAATATTCTTACGATCATTCTTGAATTTTACTCTACAAAAGCGATATCGTGTTGACAATTTGGGCGTTAATAATTCTGGATAAAATAATTCTTGAACTTGTTTTATTGAATTCTTATATCATTGTCATCATCCTCGTGTTTATATTTTTTTAAAGTCATACATGGCACATAGAGCATGGATGGACTTGGTATGATTATGACCGAGGATTTATTGATTGTAATCATGGTAGTAATATTACAAATGATGTGGTAAAAATCCTCGATGGTAGTAGTGCATTGATGGGCGATTGTTGGCATGATCATGACCATTAATGAATACCTGACTATTCTTGGCAGTAGTGCGAGAATAATTGTGGTGCATTGATCTTAAAAGAATATCCTTGGTAGTAGTGCGGGGGTGATTCGATGATGTGGATTATTTATTAAAATTTGAGTCTCGGCTATAACGATGATGAAAAAAACTTTTAAATCATAAAAGATAGTAGATTTTATTTTCTACTTGACTCTTTTAATGGATTGCGTATTCATTGCTGATTAAACTTGTTGTCTATTGTATTTTATCGGTTTAACATTGTTGAAGACTATTGATAATTTATTACGCATTATCTTGAGTCGTAATATTTCTTCTTGGGCTAGTTGAGCTCACCCTTTCTTTCCTTTATTCTCTTGAAATGAGAATATAGGCTGGGACGAGTCGGGAAGCAGTGATGGTCACGAAGATAGCATTAGTAGTCCTCACTATTACGTGAAATAGTGTGATAATAATTATAATGAGGACTTTTTTTGTTTGAGTTTGTATAATATCTAGTAGAGCGATATTTGTATTTAAACTCACGATTTATGTCGTATGTATACTATTTTGGGGCGCACACAGTTATGTTAATAAGTTGTATTTAAATTACATCCATGTTACCATGTAAATTGGACGAGATGGGTGATGGTGATGTATACCTAATTTTGGGTCGAGGATGGCATGGTCGAACATGTCTTTGAAATGAGTCTCTCTTGAGTTCTTGAAGCTCTTCCCACATTCCTTGCTCCATTCGAATTTTGTATCTCTACGAAGTCACCGTTAATGGAATAGCGATTCGAGAATATCCTTCAACGAATCTCCGATAATAACCAACTAAGCTTTGAAAAGCTACGTGATTTCGATTCTGAAGCTTAGGTTGTTCTCAATTGTGACTCATATCCCAACCTTGGATAACACGTTACAATGACACCTATCGGTTTACTTATCGCATCGAATATGGTGTCCCTTACGAGATGTTCGGCTTGGTGCATTCCACAAAGGAAGTCACCGGATAAAGGCTCAGTACCAAATTCTATAGTTGAATTTTTAACTCCTGAAGTTCAATAGAGCCATTCGATATGAGATTTTAGAAATGAGTTTTGTCTGGGGTTCAAAGTCGATACAATATTTAATATCGGGTTTTGGGAGTAAACCAAGAAATTCTTCAGAAATACGTCGGGAAAAATTAATAACAACGGAATATTATTATTCAAATCGACGTGTCTTTATTCAAATCCATAACATGGACTAAGAAAACATGACATCCGTAATAAACGAATGACTTCATGGCTTGATATAAAATGTTTGACTACAATGGTTTGATTGCTTGAATTGAATAACGAGTTGCTTAAGAATATGAAAACTAACAACCTTATGAAAGTAATCAATTTAGGCATGATGAGTAGTTAACCTTAAAATCACATCAAAAGCAAATATCTTTATAGGAATAAAATCACGGGTAATGTGATAGTGCCAACTGAATCAAGCAAGATTTTTAAACAACGGATGTAATGAAAGTTTCTCTAACAGAGTCTCCATAAATAAATCAAAGTCTAATTTCTCCGTAGTCGAGTTCAAACGTTGGCCTTAAAGAGAGAGATAAAAGAATGGGTAGAATCAGTGTATCTAGTAAGGTATAAACTTCGCAAGAATTTATAATTAACTAACCCGTGCTAACTTCGTTCGGGTTCCTCGCATTTTGACCTGGTCACGACAAACGCCTTCCGAGAATCGTTGACTTTGACTTTTCTCGATATCCTTTTGAGTCACCATTCCTATTGGATGGGTTTCGATATCGTCTAATCTCGGCGATATGTCCTTCTTTTCCACAATTATAGCATACCTTAAAGCTGTTGTGGGCGGTTTGGTGATATATCCCTCTTTCCGCATTTGTAACATGTCTGACCGGTGGTCTTTCTCCTCCTTGGAACCGATTCTTCTTTGGTGTTGATGTCTTCAACGTAATGGTCGTTGTTGAATCTCCCTTTTTAAAATCTCCTTCCACTTCGCTTTTCTTTTTTATGGCCACGATTACCACCGGAGTGGTTCTGCCTCCTCCGATAATGGAAAATCTTGTGTAATGACAATTTATTGAAACAACGATAATATAAAATATTAATGCAATTATTGAATCGATAAAATAAAATACTAAACAAGTAATTCATTGTAATAATTATTGAGTAGTGCCTTTACGTAAGAATCGATAATTGGTGCAATCAGGTATATCTTGTTCAACAACGCGTATTAGTGTATTTTAACCACCGGGTATTCCAACAGTATTAACGGTAACAACTACGCCGTTATTTATAAACAACTTATATTTGTCGTTTCTTCATCCAATCGCTTTCCGTTATGGGGCCCACAAAAGAGACCTGCTACTGTCGTCATTTAATATTCCCAAGCAAGATTTGAATATTCCACGACCAAACGAATATTCCCAAACAATAATGAATATTTTATAACCAACATTATTCAAATATTTGCGTATTTTACCCATAACTATCCACATTAATCAAATTCACCCTTACTATTTCAAAATAATAAATAAAGGAAATTCCTTTTTATTTAAAAAATTTCGGGGTCTTACAATTTTTGTTGCAATAAATGTTTAAAACATGTTAAACATGTCGGTGGACCCCTTTTATTGACTAAAATTTGATTATAGCTTGTAAAATCTCCTATTTGTGGATTTCGGTCAATTTCTGTTTGGAATTTGGAAAAACTTTCTTCTGCAAAGTTGTAGAGAATTGAATTTCCTATAAAAAGTTGCGAGATTCGAATTTTCTGATAAAAGGGCTATTTATTGTGAATTATTGAAGTTCAAAGCTCAAAATAATTGATTTTGGATGTTTAAAATATTTTTAGTTAGAAAAACGTTTTTGGAATGTTTGGGGCATCTTTAACATGTGTTTGATGGCTGAAATCAGATTCTAGGCATGCGTGGGAAATTTATATAATTATATTATTAATTTATTAAATTTTACGCTTTTGGTGTTCTAAGCGAATTTCTATATAAATAGGTCTTAGGTTAGAATTAAAAATCATACCGAAAACTGAAGTTTTCTCTCTATATTATCGGCGTATTCTTGTAAGTATTTTGAGTATACTTTGAGTATTGTTAGGCGGTCTGAAGTTTCCTTGACCTTATACTTAGATTCCAAATTTAGAAATCTTAATCTTTCGAGGTAAGGGATATTATTTTTTTCAGTAATGATATTATTTCTTCAATATCATTATGTTAAAATATTGATCTGAAGTTTTTATCAAATTTGGAACTTTTGGTGTCGAGTTACTTATTCACGTATCTGCCTTTATTCACGATATCTGATCTTATTCACGAATACAAGCTATTCATCGAAAAATGAAAAATTTTCTTTTCACCCAAAATATCTATTACGGATACTAGCTTTGATTGTATCCATGTTTTGATCATTCTTGAATTTTACACCAACGTGATTATTTTTGAGGTATTTTTGACGTGGATAAAACAAAGTCACGAATCCTTAATCCTTAATCATTGTCATTTTGTTTCACCTGAATTCGTTTCTTTAAAATATTTTTCATCATCTTGATCTTAAATGATGATATTATGGAATATCTTTGGCACATGTCGAAGATGAATATTTGATTCGAGATATATATTGATTGATGTTACGAGGGATAAAAGATGAGCGATGAACTTTTAAATTCATACATAGAAGATAGTAGTTTGCATTATCTACTTAACTCTTCTAATGAATTATTATTTTCATTGCGAATATTGATTTAAAATTTGTTGTCTATTGTATTCTATTAGATTTTTCTCTGTTGAAGACTAACGATAATTTGTTGTATATTATCTTAGTCATAATATTCTTCTTGAGCTAGTTGAGCTCACCCTTTTCCTTTTGTTCCATTTTTCTTCTCGGGGAGGCGAGAATATATGCGACGCAGTCGGGGTTTTGGAATGAAGGTTACAGAGAGTTGTTTAGTAGTCCTCACCATTTTTGTAAAATAATGTATCAATAAATGTGATGAGGATTTATTTGAGTATAGATATTATCAGAAGATAATATTTGTATTCAAACTCACAGATTTCTTGTTGTAATAATAAAAGTTGTAGTTGTTTACGTACTCATGTATCGACAACTCGAGAATGGGTGATGTATACCTATTTTGGGGCATCACAATGAAGGTCTAGAGAGAGTTGTTTAGTAGTCCTCACCATTTTGTAAAATAATGTATCAATAAATATGATGAGGATTTATTTGAGTATAGATATTGTGCAGAAGATAATATTTGTATTCAAACTCACAGCTTTCTTGTTGTAATAATAAAGTTGTAGTTGTTTATGTATCTACGTATATTGTAACTCGGAATGGGTGATGTATACCTATTTTGGGGGTCGTCACACCTCCTCACTCTCGGCAAAGATTAACTAAGAAATCAATCATATCAATGACATCTTTGTCATTTTGCATCAATAATGCCCCACCTCCCAAATTTCATATCCGGTACAAGATAATAAATATTCATATTTGAAATCGGGCATAAAGTAGAGTAGTATTCATGTATACTTAGCGAAGAAAGGTAATCCAACCCAATGAGTCTCTACTTATTTATTCACTACCCCCAACATACTTATGTCTTTGGATCTTTAATAAACTTCCCACCATAATGAAAAACAATTCTGACAGACATTCTGCATTAAAAAAAATGAAGGAGAAATGTTTGAATAACATACAATACTTTATAACAAGTATCACAAAAAGGGGACCCGATGTCGATTAGCGGATGAAAAGAAGCGGAGCAGGGGGGACAAAAATAGAATTAAAGAAAGGGGGACCATAGTAGTGAGCATACTTTATCCAGCACCAAATATACTAACTAATTCATCCACAAAACATGCATGCATATACAACAAACAACTCACAATTAAAAACAAAGAACATATCATATCTATCGAATGAGGAGAAATTTACCTAAATCGGCACCAAATTAAGTATCACAGACCAAACGAAGGTGGGAACCCAGTCAATCACGAAGATCCACCACGAACACACTAAACCCACACCCTATTTCTCTCGCCTCTTTAGCCCTAGATATCACCACGATCGATCGTTCTCAAATACACAGAAATCGATCTCGAAATGAAATGAGAGAAAATCCCTTCAGATCTGTCGTTTTCAATTATATATATGAAGGGTAATTAAGTCTTTACCAAATAAAAATGTGAGTTAAGGCGGAAAGACTTTTTTCACTTCACCTCAAAAGGTCGAGAGTTTAAATGTAGGTTTACGTCTGCTGGGTGGTTAAGTGGAAAAGGCCCAAATCTCAATCTCGAATTAAATACGAACTTAACCCAAAAAATAAATTATGAACGTGTGTTATAATTTAAAATTTATTATATTGAAAGTTGAGGATAATATGAGAATTATAAATATATTATTTATTTTAATTTTTTTCTCAGTTTTTGGACAAAAAATAACCAAATTTTATATCTATTTATTTTTCAAGAATTAAAAAAAAACAACTTAATTTTGTCGTCAATTATTTTTTTATATCAATTCTAAAATTGAGAAACAGTGTGTAATTTCGCTTATTTGATTAGCACAGATGTTACTCGTCGCCCACTGAAATGTGACTAAGGCCACTAATTCATCCATTGATTTTTCAGCAGCCAAATTGACCAAAACCCCCCCATAATCTTCTACAAAATAAACTGAATCTTATCCACTTAGAGAACCCCGCCGCAAGGACAAAATGGTCAAGACAACTCTAATTATTGTATTGTTATACAAGGAAACAAAATGAAAAAAGAAAATAAAAGAGAAAAGAAAGGCGGTGGTCCCAGAGGTGGATTGATTGTTATGTGCCGACCTAGGGTTTGAACTTTCGCAAGAGGAAGAAAGAGAAAAAATAAAAAATAAAAAATTTCTCCTTCGCTGCTCTATATCTTGATCGATCATCCAGGTATATGTGTTATCTCTTTCGGTTCAATACGTATACTGATTTGTATTTTCATATTTGTTTATATATATATACCTATGTATGTTTATTGACGTATGATTAATCCTGTTAATATATAGATATATGTATGTGTATATGCTGTAATCTCTCTTTGTATACATGTATATGATTTTTAATGTTAGTCTTTTTTGTAGATCTATGCTGTTCTACTTGTGTAATTGAAATTGAAGATTTTGCAATATATTGAAAATTTTAGATTCTGAGAACAATTCGTCGATAATCCTTGAGTAATACTATTTGATTACTTCAAAATTTTAAAAAATGTGTGATCTTTATGGTTGAACTATGTATTGATTGCAATAATTTTATTTATTTTATTTTATTTTGGAATTATATTTGCCTATGAGCTCAGAGTTCAATGATGATCTTTTTACATTCTTTTGGTGGTATGTAATGTTTTATTTACGAGTTATATAATTGGTAGAGTTTTTGTTTTCCAAAACTTGCATGCAGCAAATTTGGGGTTTCCAGTGGATTTGCTTGTCTTTACCTTTGGTAAATTTTAAAAATGTTGGAAATGTTCTGGATAGTGGCTCAAAGCTAGTAGCTTTTCAATTACTTTTGAATTTTGAAAATAATTTTAGTTTTATTTCAATTGACCAGCCTGCAAAAACTCTGTTATTCAAGTAGTGCTTCACTTAAATTAGTGCTATTTGTAATATAACTTGCATACCTTATTTATAATGACCGCTATTTGTCAAAATCCCGATTACCTCAACTATTTTTGGATAAATTATTGGGTTTACTTGAGTTATTTTTAAAAACCGTTATATATCTTATCCTATATGTTGAAATGTAGTCACAACCTCATTTTGGAAACATATTCATTTATGTTTTATATACATTAATGTTAAAATGTACAAGCAAAAGGGTAGATAACATGTTTAATGCTTGTCGCAATCTTTTTGTTTATTGACTTCTTTTTAGAATTTTGTTTGTTGCCTACTGCTATTGGGCGTAACATTTTTTTGTCCTTTACTAATTACTGGTTTGTGTCTCCAAGGGAGGGAAATTTTTGGGGCAACGACCCCATAAGATTGGACTTTGGAAGAAATCTTGAGCTCATGTGTTAAATGAATCTTCTAGTTAGAATTTTTTCTTACAAAATTTTGAACAAAATCTACAGAGTTGCGACATATTTTCTAGAAAAAACAGGAAAAAGTCTTGTGACTTTTTCAATCAAAACATCTTGACACCCTCTAAGTACTCCATGTTTGATTCTTACAGATAACACCAAATGTAGAGGATTTCCTAACCATGACAGCTGTTAAAAGATATCTGTAATCATTTTGGAAATATTTAATTGACGAGAATTGTTTAAACAACTAAATAGATGCATCTGTGAAGAACAAATGTCAATCAGAGTGGATCTCTTTCTTATGGAAGTAACTTCACTTAACTCCCATGTAATAAAAGTACATATGTATGTATATATATTTTGACAAATAATAATTTATTTAAGAAGAGACTTCAAAAGAGGGCACTGGCCATGTAGACATAATGTATACATAGTATGCATGCCCACAACCATACCAAATGCCTATACAAAAATCTGATTTAAGACCTTGGAATATACTCGCAAAGCAAAGTAACCCATGGAATCCAAAAAAGTGACAACAGATTCAGGGTGGACATCAGTTTACCCTAACTTTACCAAAACAACAAAAACAAATGTCAAATATGAACAATTTTTTTTGTTGATAAGTGAATTAATTTGAACTATTCAATCTCTTGTCGCCCTCAAAACACCTATTTTTCTATCATTGCCTACTAACAATCATGCTTATGCAACCCTCCAAAACATTTTAAAATATTGGGCGTCTGAATAACTAAAAAAAATGACCAATTTAACTAAAGCTCTATTTGACTTGTATTGTTTTAGCGAGCCCATCTATTCTTTCCCATATATTTCCTTAAGCACTTGAAAAATTGTTGGAGAACTTAACATAGATGTTGAATTGATGTGATTGTAAATTTGGGAGACCTATTTTGATGCGGTACGGAAGAAGAAATTCAATAAGTTTATTATTAATTTTGTATTTTTATTTAGAGATAAATGTGTTATTAATGAAATTATTTAGTAGGATATTATAGTAATAACTTTTCATTAAGAGAGTTTAATTGTAGTAGTAGATTTCAGTTAGGAGAGTTTATTATAGTAGTAGATTTTAGTTAGGAGATTATTGAATATATTGATTTGAGATTAAAGCTGTGTGCTTTTGTGTGTGTTTCTTTACTGATTATCTGCGGAGATAAGTACTCTTATTTCTTCTTCCTACCCCCTACATCATAATGGTATTAAAGCCAAAATTCCTAATAGCTTTTCATTAGGAGAGTTTTAATTGTAGTAGTAGATTTCAGTTAGGAGAGTTTATTATAGTAGTAGATTTTAGTTAGGAGATTATTGAATATATTGATTTGAGATTAAAGCTGTGTGCTTTGGTGTGTGTTTCTTTACCGATTCTCTGTGGAGGTACTCTTATTCCTTCTTCCTACCCCGTCCTACATCATATTTACTTAATGTTAGAGCCTGAGTTGGTCATGTTGGACCCAAACATATTGAGGAGGTTTAGTTTTCAAAGGAACATGTATATTGCACATGTTTTAATGCGAAAACTTTTAATTTAGCCTCCTTGTTTCTTTTTATCGACTGTCCCGTTTTTACTAACCTTATTTTCTTCCTTCCTAACTCCGGATGTTTTTGGTGTTATAACATGTTGACAAATGAGTTATGCTATAACAAAAATGAGCTCGTCATTGAGGATGATCAAGACAAGTTGTGTTCTAGACAACTATGCTTTTGTTGATGCATGGGTTTGTTTGATAAAGTGTTTTAAATATCTAAATGTTTGAATTGGCATTGCAACTTACTATAGTGCGATGAGTAATTACGGGCTTTACAGTATGGAAAAGAACATTTATTTGTGCTCATGCTTTTGAATAATGTCAACTCAGCTCTGATCCAGATTAAGTGATTCAGTGGGTCACCTCAAAGATATTTTTTTCTATGACCCCTCAATGTACAATAATATATGTTGTCACCCACTTAGGTCTTCAATGTTGATTATGTGTTTGCTAATACAAGTATGTGTATGTATTCTTTACTTCTATTGATTCAACTGACTCTATTGATGGTTATAATGCCTATTTATCTTTTGTTCTATTCACAACTTGTGTTTGAAAAATTTCCAACTTAGATGTGTTGAGTTCAACTTTTATATGTAGTTGTAGCTCTCTCTCTCTCTTTCTTGATGTTCTACTTTTTATTGTTGAATGGTGGATCAAAATTTCCAATAAATTTATCAATATTAGCTAGTTTCTTTTTTCTTTCGTTCATGGCAATTCATATCAGGTTATATTTATTTATTGATTTTATGATCCTCAACCTTTATTTTTGTACGTGTTTTTTTTAAAATTTCGGAAGATAGAAAAGAAATATAAGAGGGGAGGAGGGAGATAATGGTGTTGGTAGGAGGCTTGGTTGTGAGTGGAGATGAAAGAAAAGGAGAGTATGGAACGTAAGAGAGAATGTAGACAGGTAGAGGGTCAAATAATCAATATGCCCATGAAAAATATATATAGTAGATTTGTCTTTACCTACTTCGCCTTTTAGTTTCATCTCATGGGTCCCACGTGACAAATTCAGTACCTCAATTAAATTTCTAATCAGTTACAATTTTTGGACTTTTCGGTAACTGTATTTAGCGGTGTAGAGAGATTTTGGGTAAAAAAGTAGACTGACTATTAGGATATGGGAGAACAAGTGCGTTTGTTAGGAAGAGCATTTATTTGACTTAAAAATAAGCACCGAAGATCATAAACCACCATACACCACCTCTGAATGTAATAATAAGTGATCAACAGACCTTCGACTCTTCAACACATGCAACACTACTTAATAAGAAGCTTTCCCTCTACCTCAAACTGTTGTCTGTAAGAATCGCCAATGCACCATTGTTCAACTAAAGAATGCAACTTTCTATGGGATCCTCACAAAAATAACAAATCCCTCCAAGGAAGACTGATGCCTGCGCTCCCAATCCTCAAAGTGCCATCTATACATGGGGTGCCAAGAAGGGCTATTGTTCCCATGGAGTGAAGTCTGCATTTGAAGCATCAACTTGTTACCTTTAAATAGATTCGAGAACCTCTTTTTCCCAGCCCAAATATCTTTTCTATACCACCACAATTTCCTTGTGTTTAGCAAAATACACCCCGACCGCGAGTGTGCTTTCCACAAACCAACATCTTGAAGCAATATACTCTCTGCAATAATCTGTTGATCATTGCCCAGGGAAAAAATGGCTCAATAATGACGAGTTTCCATAGATTCTCCTCCTTGAATGTAATTCTATATAAGCACTTGCCAAGAAGGGCCTGATTGCATGAAATTATCTATTTTATATATATTCCCCTACGTAAATGAGGAGCAACCTTCCATAACTTAGAAATTTATTTTATGTTTTGATGTTGTGGGCCCGACTAGTACTGTATAAGAAGTTAATTTATTACCAATTAAAGGAGTTCAATTTACCTACTTGAGTTGATTAAGAGTAGACAACAAGACTTGAATGCCCCCTTCACCATATCTTGGAAGTAGAATACCTCATTTATTATACTGTTTAGGACTAATATAGTCGAAGAGGCACCAAGGGGATGCCACCCATTGATACAGTATGTTAATGGGGTCTTCTAGGATCATTGGCCATAGAATTGAAATGTAGACAAGATCAAACCTAGTATGCACTTCATAGTCCTTTGACTTTTCTTTGTTACTCCATGCCTATAAGCATTGTATTGTGACTGTATCATAAACTACATACTGTATATGTTTTATAAAACTACATAATATATTTGTTATTTAGCGAGGAGGTCAGTGAATTTATTTGAAAAACTATTGGACTGTTTGATATTATCCGTAGTATTTAATTGATTAAAATTAGAAATTTTATTAATTGAAGATAGACAGGGGCATGTTACCCAGATTTATTAGCGCTTGATTCATTTGTTCGATAATATTACTTCCGCTTTGAATTTTAAGGTAAGTTGACAGTGTCAAAAGTAAAAAATAAACTGTAGTATGCGCACAATATATGTAGAAAATATGTAGTAAATATTACATACCGGGAAAAAAGATAGTCATGATTTATATATTATGGTTAACTGAAATGATCCCTGGATGATTTTTTTTCCAACTCATCTAATAATACACTCTTATCATTAGCTCATTACTCAACCTTTTTCTTTGGGAATTTCCTTCAAGAAAAATTGATCCTTTGTGTCATTTAAGGAAGGAACCTTGACATACTTGCAACTGATCACTTTCATCTTCTTAGCAACATCGAGTTTTTATTAAAACTAAAAATGAGGCATGGTCATATAAGAATGCACATTTCTTATTTTTGTTTATACTTGAACCATATTTGTCCATAGTTTCCTTCATTGTTATGAACAAAGTTTGATTGTCAAGGGAAAGCACTAAGCATGGTTTGTTTTGTGCTTTATGTTCGTAAAATCTACAATTTTGAAAATATAAAAGGATTTTCCAGCAGTTTTGGAATCTTTGAGCATTTTGAAAAGTATATACTCCTTCTGTCCCAAAAAGGATGATAGAAGTACAATTTTCACACAATTTAAGGTAGTGAAAAAATTAGGAGAGAGTATATATATTTTCCCAATTTACCCTTGTCCTCGAGTATTGTGATGAGTTGATATTTGTATGGGTTAATGTATTTAATTGGATTTTGGGTAGAGAGAGAATTAATGATGTGAGTGGTTGATTATTGAGGTAAGTAAAATATGATAGTAAAGTCAAGGGTAAGTTTGTCCAAATAAAAATTTATGTAACACTCTTGTCATGTTTTTGAAGGCAAAATTTTTACCACTTTAATCATCCTTTTGGGACGGAGGAGGGAGTATATTTTTTTGGTTTCATTTTACTATTTTAGTTATCTTTGATCTAGAAATACATTTGTCATATGTGAATTATTTGAATTGTACACGTTAAATATTTTGTAGAATCAACGATTCCATGACATGGTCATTGAGCTTGTTAATGTTTATCCTTTGGCATGATGTGGTATGTTGTTAGCTCGATTACTTCTCTTAGGGAGTTTCAAGATTGCTATAGACTTTATGTGAGGTTCTTTGATATTTGTTGTTGGATTTGACTTGCATTTGCACAGTTTGTTATATGTTTGTATTGGTTTTTAATTAGGTAGTTTCTTTTACTCATTTTTCACATCAGCAACGATGGCATGGATTCTGTGAGTCAGAGCCAAAACTAAGAAATTATTAATTCTTATCTTTGAACTCTTGGCTTTCAATCTGTGGAAAGGGACTAATAGTGTGGTTAGAAATGGAAACAAATTACGCAAAGGAATTGGATAGGCGTCATCAACTTATGGCTGAGCTGAAGAGAAAGCGGGTAGGCCAATTCCAAACTGGAGCCACCCGCATGTCGTTACCACCGCAGTCCGCCTTGAATTCTTCCCTTCACAAGCTTAGGAAGCGGAGGAAGTTGGATGAATCAAAATTCCATTGTGGTCGGTGCACCTCACAACCCAAGAGGTCTTTACTGAAAAATTATTCAAACTTTAAGAAAAGTGGGCTCCCACAGCGCTTGATGCGTTACAGAAATGGTGATTGGACTGATTTTCCTCAAGAAGTTGTTTCTTTGGTTAAGAAAGACTTTCAAATAAAGAGAGCAGCCACTGAGGTTGAGCTTGATGGTCATTTGTTTGTGATAGACTTTTTGCATATGATGAAATTGGACTTGAAGACAGGTATGCAGCAGCCTATTGCCTGGATTGATGAAGCAGGCGCTTGCTTTTTTCCAGAAACTTTCTCTGATCATGACAAAATTCATGAGTGCTGCTACCATGAATATGAGGAAGATCAAGGGCATCTAGTTCCAGAGCCTCATGGGTCCTATGGGTCCAATGATATCAAGCTAAAGCTTGAGATTGACATATCTGGATTAGATTTCTCAAAGTTGAGGGAATCTAGTGGGGAATCAAATGATATTGTTAGTCAAATTCAGGTTGTTCAGAAGCCTGCCATGGATGCTGAAGCCGACAACAGTTGTATCAGAGTCTCCAATGAGGAGGTTTGCAAGGCTTTTGGACAAAACCAGCAGGAGGAAAACTTGGCCCTGCTCGATCCTTTTCATGGAGATCTGAATTCTAATAATGTGCAGGAAATGTTTCTTAAGGGCTTGAGCTCATTTATGAAGGCAGACATAGTTGAAGTATCTAGTGGTTCAGGTATTGTGATGCAGGCCAGGTGGGAACTCTTCCAGAAGCAGGTTGAAATCACCAAAAGATATCGTGGAGATGCAAATGTCCGATATGCTTGGCTTCCTTCATCTAAAGAAGCATCGTCTAGTGTCATGACGTATGGGCTTGGTGATTGTGGAATAACCAAAAGTAAGTCCACATATGGCATAGGTGTTCTTCTTTTACCTGCAAATTGCACCCAGAGCAGGTCAGTTTACTTTTTAACTCATTTATTAATGCTTTAGTTGGTATATCCATATATCTGAGATTTACTTCTGGTTCAGTGTGATCTTATTACTTACACTAAGACCACAATGAAGTCATGTCTCACAGGTGAAGTGCTTTATATTACTTTTTTTCTTGTTCTTTAATAAACTTGTTCTTTAATGTGAACTTTTTCTTGTCCACACTCCTGTCCTACCTTAATAAAATTTCTTAAATAGATATGCTTTATGCTTATAGATAAATAACAGTGCTGGATGTTCCATATCGCTTTTGTAGTAAATTCACTATTGTTATTTGATAATTGCTTTTAGTCAATGTTCTTAATATGGCCACTCAAAAGAGGTTCAGAGTATGGTTGGACTTCAGCTTGCAAAATCTTGAATTTTAGACTTCTAGTTGATTGTAAATGTGTTTTAACATGGTCTTGGCCGCTAGACCGTAGTATTTGACAAGTTTCTGCTTTATTTTGGCACTACCAGTACTGCATCTCTTGATGTCCTTAATGTGTGTTTAATAAATGGTATTCAACTTTGCTTTTTTGGCTACAGTGCAAATTATTGTGATGTTGACGAAAATGGGTTACAGTATATGATCTTGTCTCGTGTAATAATGGGAAATATGGAGGTTGTTCATCCTGGATCTAAGCAACTTCATCCGAGTTGCGAGAATTTCGACAGTGGAGTTGATGATCTTAATAATCCAAGACATTATATAGTATGGGATATGAGTAAGAATACTCATATTTGCCCACAATATGTTGTTTGTTTCAAGGCCTCTTCTGATACCGAAGGTGATATTATACTCTATAAGTTCCTCCTTTTTTATTATTGTATTGTTTTATTTCTTTGGTGTTTTTTTGCTTAGTAAAGCTACTGCATCAGATTTTGTGTGGTTGTGTATGATTTTAGTAGGTTGATGATATTATGATAGAACATGCATAATACTTTGGATGGTTAGAGGTCAATCAGTTTATTAAAATTTAAAGGTGAAGTGAATTTGTAATTGATCATTGACAGTTCAGACGACGCTAATATTGAGGACCTATTTTGTCTTCCTGATATCTCCATTTTTTTGGCGCTATTACCGTATTACGTTCAAGATGAAGCACCAATAAATATTTGGCATCTTAGTTGGATGTATCCTACATTTTACTTGCCAGAAAAAAGGATGTATCATTTATTTTGTTTTTGGCATGATATAGACAATTATTAGTCTCCTTGAAACACTTTTAGCACTTGAGCTGTGTTTTATTTTTCCTACAGGGAATTTAGTTGGAAATGAGAACAAGCTTGATATTTCAGGGGTCACCACTTCTGGCCAAGGACCTGAGGTGCAATTGAAGTTAAATCCTGGTTCATCTGATATGGTAAGTATCCCCCATTAACCTTTTCTTCGTTTTGGATCCTCAAATTTGTGTGTATTTGTTTTCTAATTCGTTCTTATTCTAATTCATGAATTGTAATTAAGAAATTGCTATGCTACATGTAGGACTTTATCAGACCTCGATTTGTAATATTAATCATCACATGTTTAATCAGTAGATTTTGAACACTTCTATCATGGAGAAAAAGATAGGACCTCTCCCTTCTTTTTTTCCAAAGCATATTTTAAAAAGATGCTTACTCCCACTGATTGGGGTTTAGATCCTAATAGGTCCAGACATATGGTTGGTTATCCTAAAATGTATTTCAATTATTGGGATTATAAGGATGCTTGGTATTGTTGCTTCTAGTATGAAAATCCTCAAAAGAAGCATACTTGGTTTTTCCGTATAGCCCCTGAATTCGCTAAAAGCGAGATTCCAAATTGTTCCATACATTGGTGGATGAGATTTTGTTTTAATTTGGTAATCTTACCTCAAACTGGCACCCTCATCTTAAAGATAAAAGGGTTTCCTTAACAAGGAAAGATGCTCACTCTCACTGATTGGGGTTTAGATCCTAAAAGGTCCAGACATATGGTTGGTTATCCTTAAATGGATTTCAGTTATTCGGATTATAAGGATGCTTGGTATTGCTGTTTCTATTATGACAATCCTCAGAAAAGCATACTTGGTTTTTCTGTATAACCCCTGAATTCGCTAAAAGCGAGATTCCAAATCGGTCCATACCATGAGATTTGGTACTGATTCGGTAATTTTACCTCAAGAGATTTATAATCTCTTCATTCAGTATAAAAACTGGCACAATCATCTTAAAGAGAAAGGGTTTCCTTAATCATGAAAGATAAGGTCTGGATTTATTCAAATTCTTTATGAATTTGGGCCTGGAAATTTGGTTCAAGATATCAGGAGAACTTCAATTTTTGTTTCCCTTCCTTATTAAGGAAATTTTACTGTAAATGGTGGACAAAATGGTCCATTGAAGAAGAAGATCATATTCAAGATCCTTTACTCCTCCTTCAAGAATCTCTAAAGAAAAATATCCTACAGCCAGCTTAGCTGAGATCAATAAAATAGTTCTTAATATTTTGGCCCAAAAGCTGGAATCAATTCAGGATGATGATATTTTTATGAGAAGTAAAAGCAGCAAGCATAAATCTACTCATAGTGAAGAGGACAATAATATTGAGGAAGATGATAATACTGAAGAATCTAATACTGATTCAGACTTTGATACGGAAATTATTCTTGGTAAAGGATAATAGTTCTCAGGATGTTCAAGGAGACACATGGACCCACATCCAAATTCTTTTTTCTTGCTTCTCTATGTGCTGCTGCCATAGTTGTTAAGGCGTCGCCGCGTCCAGGCGTAAGTTTCAGGCAAGGTGAACGGCCGACTTGGTCGATGGTGGAAAGGCGAGCGACCAGAAAAAAAAAGGCGTTACACGGGACGCCATGGCCATTTTTAATGTGAAATCGACCGACTTGGTTTCGACGGGTATGGATCGACCCAAAACTGAATTGGGTAAAAAAAAAAAGACAGTCGAAGGATAGAAAACCAACCTAGATCGGCAGTGAGAGAAAAGAGAGAAAACAGATCGATCGAGTCCAAATTTCGAGAGGCGATCGGCAAAGAGTCGCGAGTCGCGACAGAGAAAGGCTACGACAGACTTCGTTAAATCATGACCGAACCAAGAGAGGCGAGCTAAGCGACGAGACACAAAGCGGCGATTGCACCTCACAGAGAACGAGCGACGCGATGATCGCGAGTTGGCGATCAGCGGCGAGCTTTTTTGAAACAACGAGATTGAAGAACGAAGCAAGTCGCGAGTTGGCAGTCGACAGTCTGCAGGTAATTCGCAGCTTCCCCTTTTCCGATCTTCTTTCCTCTTCTCTTTTTCTTTTTCTGGTCTCTCTTACTAAAACATACGCTTTGGGTTTTTTTTGCTTTGCATTTTGTAATATTCTATATATATTATAGTTATAGTTATACATATATATATAATATTCTATATATATTATGGTTATAGTTATACATAGATATACCTGTTTGGCTGTAATATTAGAATATTAGAATATTTGCTGTTGAGCATTGAGTATTAAAATATTGACTTCAACAGTATACTTGTTTGGGTGCTTTTTTTCTTTCTAATCATTAATATCTGTTGGCTTTAACTTGTTATGTAAACTGTTTGGCTTTATTTTTTTCCATATCATTCATTTCTATTAATTATATCATATCTTTTTTTTAGTTTTAGCAAGTACATATGAATTATAATGCATGTTAGTAGTTATTGCTATAAATTATATGTAAATTAGTACTACTATTATTAGTTATTTGGTATCACTATATATATGTGGGTGCATTATGGGGTAATGAATGGATCGATAATGATGTCGATGTTGTTCATCCCGGGGGGATCTTACATGGAATGATGTGGATCGAGCAACCGGTGCATCCAACACGCTTGAGGGTCGCAATCTTTCAAGGAGTGCTCGTGCTAATACTAGTAATAATCTAATGACATACTCTCGTCGTGGTGGTGGTTCAACTTCAAGGGAATCAAGGTTGATAGATTCCGACTACGATAATGAAGTTGATGAAGAAGAGAGAATTCCAAATGATGATGAAGATGTGGAAGATGATTTTGGAGAAAGACCACCACCTACGCCTTTGAATGAGAGTAGTTCTCGTGGAAGAGATGGAGATGACCTTTTCTATGATGATTTTGATTGAATGATGTTTCTAGAGTCTAGACTAGTGTAGAGAGTTTAAACATTATTTTGGCTTGCTATGATGGTGTTTTATTAGTTATTAGACTACATAATTGTGATGGTTGGTTGCAACTTTATTTTCTATGTGGTGTTTGTTGAATTCTTCATTTCTTTTACTAATTTTTAATATTAAGTGTGTTATTTTTGGATTGTTATTGATAAGTATTTACATAATTATGCCTTTAATGTTATTCCATAGTGTTATGTTTTGAGTTTTAGTGTATATAAAATTTTATTTCCAATATACTTGTTAAGTAAAATAAATAATATATAAATTGCACATTGTAAATTACTTGTCGCCTACGGACGCAAATGATGATCGCCTTATTCGTCCAGTGATCGACTACCGCCATGACTCGCCGTGGCGCCGTAACAACTATAGTTGCTGCCATGGGTTCTTTTTGGGGAATTCTGTAAGATTCAAGGGATGCACTTTTTCATTTATCGTTGTAATCGGGTGTGTGAACTGCTTGTATTCTCTATTTCTCTCTGTATTAATTTAATTTATTTTTCTATCTAAAAAACTCAAAATGCTAAAATTAGATTTCTTTTATTAATAAAATTTCCTTTTCAAGTAGCAGACAATTTAAAGGCGTGGAAGAATTGATATTAGATCAAGCAAGACTTGATAAGATTTTTACATTTTTCATTCTTTAATTGTAGTACTCAATTAGCTTTTGCTTTAATTTTTTTTAGGTTGCTAATGTAGCTTTCTTATTTGGATTTGTTATCGTTCCAGCTAAAGGTTTCCTCTTTTTTTGATCTGTGTATGCTATGCATATGGGCACACACAATGTGATGATTTTAATTGCATAGTGGTGTTTAACTGGTAGGAAGCATTTTTGCTGAGGTGTTTGGACCGTCTGTTAAATTTTTCATGACTTTATCGAGTACAGTTCTTTTTTCTTAATAGTTGGCTTATGTTTATTTTTGTAGGGAAATGATTACGAACAGGTTCCAGTTCCAAAATTGCAAGAAATAGCCGAAAATCTCGGTTCAAGTTCTACAAGGACTCCTAAATCTCCCTGGATGCCTTTTAATATGTTGTTTGCAGCCATCTCAAACAAAATTTCTCCTGAAAATTTGAACCGTGTTAGTGGTAATTATGAGCTATTCAGGGTATGTCTTGAAACTGAAAAACACAAGTTCATTTTTCTTAGATGCTATCGATGTATCTGTTTTCTAACATGTATATGGTTCCCCCCTTGACATTCTGACAGAAGAAGATTATAACTCGGAATGATTTTGTGAAAAGATTGAGATGGATTGTTGGAGATGCATTGTTGAGATCAACAATAACAAGTCTTCAGCACAAGGTATTGTCTGATTATGGCCTTTTGATACTGGTCTCTAGTTAAAATTTGGGATGCATATGCTGTTATCTTTCATTTAGGGATATATGATTGTTAAAATTCTAGTTAATAGTTAATTGCCAGAAGAGGTGTGTGACGTCCATAAATCCACCACTAATCCCACCAGTCTAGAGTGTTAGATATTCACAGACTGTTGGGCAATTTCAAAGTCCTAAACATATAAACGGAGTCATAGCTAATGTTTTTCATACATGTAATATTTAAAGACATGTTGATAGAAATCAATTTTCTAAAAAACGTTAGGCGGCCCTAGGCGGCAGAGGATGCTTCGAGCGCCTAGGTATTGTAATTTTTTTGGCTTTCTTTTAAGAAAAGAGTGGGCTTTGTTTTTAAAACAAAGAGTTTGGGCTTTGTTTTAAAAATAAGGGTTTGGGCTTTGTTTTAAAAATAAGGTTTTAGGATATTATTGGAGTTTGGAAGGCTGGGAACCCTAGCCGCTGCTCCTCCTCATCATAGTTGACTTTCTGATGGCAGCAGAAATTGGCGAGCATCCCCTCAGGTAAGTTTGTCTCCCCTTCTTCTCTGCTGTCCTTTCTTCGTTTCTTCTTTTTTCTTTTGCGAACTACGATGCCGAGTCTAGCCATTTTTATTTCTAAGGTTGGGCCGCCGCTGCCGCTGCCTAGGTGGCTGCCCAGTCCAAATTTTAGGACAGTGATACAAATTAAATTACTCTGATAAATTCTGCATGATATAGCCATATAGTTGAGCGGAGAGTTGCATCCCGTATGAGTTGAGACCTACATGCATGTTTATATTTTTTATTGTTTTCCTCATCTTCTCCATCCTTTTTATTAAGGTCCGGTGACACTCTAAATTTATGTTTTCTTTTCATTAACTATGTGCACATTAGATTTGTCATTTGATCAAAATCAGATTTCGTTGTGTAAAGAGCTCTTGTCTATTGTAAATTTGCAACAGATTTTGATAATTTGAATTGACATTATATATCATGATACATTGTTATGTGCTCCTTAGTAAGACGAGTGACTTATTGTCTGCAACTTGTTGCTATACGGTCTATATTTGTTTACAGCTTGATTTATATTCTTGATATTTTGATCCATTAATACATCATTATTCTCTTTGCGCCTTGCAGGTATCATCAAAGCCCAACTGCAAAGAGGTTGCACCAGAACAACTGGGTGGCCTTTAAATGGCCACACCAGCTCTTCTCCAAGATCGTTTGTTAGCTTGTTTATCAGGGCACGAGTATTGTTTATCTTAATGCATGGGTACGGATGCTTTTGCCTTGAAATGCGTCGACATGATGTTGTGAATATATAGATCTGGTTGAAGAGCTTTAGATGTTTTGGTCTTTTGATTGCTTTTTGCTAGCCCGTGTTATGTTTCAACTACTTAAACAATTACCTACCTTGTAGCAGAACTTGTTTGGATGCTGGTCTTTGTAACTAAAGATTCTAGTATGGTTTCTCTAGTAAATTGTTCTCGCACAATTTATTTGTCTTTTTTTCCCTTTCCTATTTTTGCGTGTTTAACTCGTCTGTTTTAAGTTATGTTTTCTCGATAGTTTTGTTTTTTCAGTTTTGCTAGCAGAGGGTTTCTTAAAAAATGTATTTGTTCACTGTTTATAACTGTTTTGCACCAATGGGGTGTTCAGACATGGATTCTTTCGAAGATGACAATTTAGAAAAATAAAAAAAAAGATTTGTTTTTGGACAGTGCAAAATTATGAAGCTGATGAATTAAATGAAATTTTTTAATTTGAAGGTGAATCGTTAGTTATTTTTTGGTCAGACAGCTGTACGTTGGTGTGTATTTAAAAATTCCCTATCCGGGTTCCTGTTGTTTCCTTGGCTAAATAATTCATTATATACTTAATATGTAGGAATTAAAATTTGAATTAATAATTACAATTCTTATATGCTTAAATAATCCTTTTAATTCGGTTGTGCAAGGAAAGATAGATGTAAATACAACAATTTTTCCTTGGGATCAATCACGACCGACTTGTTTAGTTGAATCCATAAGCTTTCGAGAAAACACTTTTGTACCATGTCACTGTGAGAGAGGATATGCACGAGCAGCTCCTGTTGATGGATCCCACCCAGGAGGTTTGATATTTGGCCAGTCGCCTCGACAGCCCAATCTTATGTACAGACCCTTTTTACCTTCAAAAGAAAACAATTCATTTATGTCAATAACATGCTGTAAGAATAACTCATACATGATAAATTCCAATATCCTTGGGAGAGAACTAAAAGGTGCATATCCCAACTGATGAATACCCATGATGAGCAATTTCAATTGTTAAGTGGATAAAGGATTTTAAACTCAGCTTTTTCTGGTATGGGTATTTTAAAAGACTAAAAAGGGCAGTCATTGCTGCATATTTAAGGCATGGCTTGTTTATCCTGAAATTTTGATATTTACTTCTTAGACATTTATGCTTTAGCTTCTTGTGTTTATGTTACCAAAACAACAGAGTTTCTGGAGAAACCAAAATCAACGATACTAGGATAATAATGGCCTCTGACATTTAACATCATTTATTGAGAGCAGAGTTGTTGGACCAAACTAAATCATGTCCAAGTGATAAAAAAAATGACATCAAAGAGATTAAGGTAGTTGGTAATAAGCAGTCACCTGGAAGCTTCTTATCCGACATAATTAAGCATTTTAGGGCACTCAATGAAGCTTGAGCAACTCTTTTAGAATAGTCAGCATCCCAACCCCCAAGCTTGACTACCACATCAGCATTAGAGTAAGCTTGACTACCATCTTGGATGTTTGTCCTAGCTTCTTCTTTTGCCGAATCTTCATCTGCAATGAAGTTTTAACGAATACTTCATGTGGCTGGTGTCAAAAGAAAACATATCCCAACTGTACGGGTTCTTATGCCTTGTGATTACATTGAAATAAATTGTTGGGATAGCCATGTGAAAACACTATGTTGCATTAATCCTATATGTGACACCCAGATATAAATATATTAGCCCTTAAATGAACGAATTGCACTATTTAGAAGGAAGGGAATTGCAGTAAAATCTCAAATCCTTGTGCATTATTATTTATCCAGGCTTGCGATAATCAACAAATAGAAATAGGTCATATTCAATGCACAACACTTAACATTTAAATAGGTGGTATTTAAGTGTCCAATGCTAATATTATAAGACACTTATATATGGTCAATCTTGGGGATAAAGGATTAACGGATCAAATTGTTTAATATACCAGGGAAGTAATCTACTGTTCTCCATGAGAATGCCATCTTAATACCAGATTGCCCATTCCTTGAAGGATTAAAATTGTATGATGTATCTTGTTATAAGGTAGAATAGATATAGAAGGAGATAAGAATAATTAAAAGTTACCTGTAGCTTCTGATTGTGACAACCAGATAGTAAATCCTGCATAAAGATGCCGCCATTTATTGGACCTTCTGGCAGCACCACTCTCCCCTCCTAGTGTTGCAACAACAGCTCGGACATGGCTGCAAAAACACCGAGCTCTACATATATTATACTTTCTATAATGAAACACAAACAACCAAGCCAAAGTTCATACCTACTGAGGCTTTCTAGTACATCACTTTCTGCTTCTGCTACAGTATCAGACCCCTCTGCAATCACCACTGGAATTGACTACAGTTATTAATGCACTGCAACATGGGCAAGACAGGTCATTTTGAACAATCTTAAGAAAGCAGCTTGAAATTTATTATTGTCAATATCACGCACAAATGCCCATGCCTGTGCTGCACGCACGTATTACTACGTACATTCACACACACACACACACACACAGAGAGAGAGAGTAGTTTTACTTGAGAGAAGAGAGAGAAGTAGTTTTCGAGAAATGTCCAGATGCTGGTCTCAAATGCTTATTGAGATAGGCCAAACATAGGCCAAAAGAAGCAAGAATTTGTAATATAAGGCAAGAACTGAACATTATAAAACAAATTACTGTGCTAGTTATAATATAAGTGTTGGAATGTGCCCACATAAACATTTGTGTGTACACCTGGTTCAATTTCTATATATGTGTGTGTGTGTGTGTGTATATATATATATATATATTTATACATTATTTCCTACCATGCTAAAAGGAGTCTGTATTCAGCAGTATATGTTTGCATACTTTGCGTTTGCAACTAATTTTGTTTTCATATCGATTGTCTGTCATCTGATGAAAAATGTGCATTAACCTAATTTCTGGGATGTAAGTAGCTAGGTTGGTTCAAAGAACAGTAGGCATCTATTAGCTTGAGACAACTATTGCAAGGAGAAGGATTTGAAGTATTGTCTGGTCATCATCTCCTTTATGAATAAGTGGAAAGGCCAAGTGAAAGAAAGGTAAAGATATGAAGGTGTGGAAGTTCTTAAGGTTCCTAATGGAAGTGTGTGTGTGTGTGTGTGTGTGTGTGTATATATATATATATATGTGTGTGTGTGGGGACTGATCCATGGCTAGTGCTGGATAGGAGTACTGTTTTAGCTAGTGCATCTAGGGACGCGCAAAAGAAGATCCAAGGGTTGAAAAAAGATACATTCCGCCTAAAGGGGCGAAAGGCAAAACATAATAGTCCATTCCGTAAGCAAAAGGCTGGCGTTAATTATGGCTTGCATTAATTATGATCAATTTCAAATCCCCAACTATTTTTGAAATGCTTGTGAATCAATGCAATCCATTGTATTCTACAATGCCTCTTAATTTATCAAAGAGTTTTAGTTTATTTTTCTTAAATGCATTTTTCCTTTGTAAAATAAAATATTATTTTTATTGACCCATTTTTTGAATATTAAAGTTTAAAGAAAAAACACATTCACATAATTTAATACTAATATGATTTAATCCGATAGTAGAAAATACATCTACAATAATAGTAGATACAACAAATTTTATTAAAATATACATACGTAGGCTAATAAAAATATACATATCACTTATTATATTAATAAAAATAGGGTCAAAAAGGTAACTTTCCTTCCGCCCCTTGGAGGGGAATAATGTATTTTTTCCAGCCTTGGATATTCCTTTTGACAGTCCTAGATCAATGCCGTATATATTCTTTAGATAATTTTAGTATATAAATTGAGAAGACAGAGATGAACTATCTCATCAATAACTTTAAACTTTATACCTAAATTTTTTCTTCACTATGAAGGGACTCAAGGGAGTCTTAGAGGCAAGAGTATAATGTCATTAAGTACTTGCTCTGACAGCGTAAAACCTCGAAGAAACTTCAATCTATATCATGAGTGTTTTGCACAAAAGAAACATAGAAATTGAGAACTTCACTCACATGAATCAATAGCTTGCTTTGAAAAAGTTTCCAGTAACTCCTTTGTGTTGAGTGGAGTATACCTGCCAATGACATAAATTAAAAGGGAATATTCATGCACAAAGGAGATAATGAAGCCTAGAACTTGTCATAAAAAAAGACAGACTTCATAATTTGACAATCCACTTTGATTGCCAACATTTAATTCAGCCACAAGTTCAGAAACAACGCAAGGGGTTACCTTAGATTTCAGAGGGCAAAAACGCTCAAGTGAATTCTTTTGGTTGGTTCAGATTGGATGAGAAAAAAAAATTCAAAAAACACAATTTGTTTAGACAAACAACTGAGGACCGTGGAAAACTGAATATACCGATAGATGAACAACAATCTAGTCGAAGTGGAAAGAGTTACTGGACAGCCATTGTTATTAATATTAAATAACCAATGAGTAAATCTTGCAGCGACAAGATTTTACCACAGGAGGAAAGGTCCATACCCGAGACCAACTGCTAGTTCTCTAGCAATTTTGTGGTTGATTTCAGTTGACTCGCCAACTAAGTAGATCGATGTTGCTTTCAATAGTTGCGAAACTCCTACTGTAAGAGACTCCCAGGATTCCACAATGTCGGGCCATTTTAAATCCGGGTCTTGCTTCTTCAGGTTAACAACCAGTTCATCATCATCCAAGTACCTGGTGCAAAAACTAATTCTAAGCTAAAAATATAATAATCAGTGGCAGCAGAGAAAGTTTATACATGATTAATTGACAGACCATATTGTTTCAGCAGGCTTTATTTTCTCATATAGACTAGTTTCCATGAGAGTCTTAAGGTATCCAGAATGCTGTATTCTAATTGATAAAGAATTCTCGTTTGCATCAACAAATACATCTCTAGAACTTTGGATGGCTCTGTCCCCAAGATCTAATCTCAACTCCACCTCTGAAGAACAATCAGAAAACTGCATTAAAATAACATTTTCGCTCAGTATTAAAGCTGTAACTTGGTTTGTTTTGAGAGAGAGAGAGAGAGAGAGAGAGAGAGATTATTTAGAAACTTAAAGTGGATTGACCAAAAATCAAGTGAAGAAAATTTATACTAAACAATCTTATAAAGAGAGTTAAAATAACATAAAGAATATGCACAAAATATTTGTTATTAGAAAAGATTGATCAAATGAACATACAGAGGTGAAAACATCGACTAAAGCTTCTTCATTTCTGAACAAATCACTTCCTTGTATCTTCAAGGGAGGTTACTGGAAATTATTTTGCAGTGCAAATGGGGTGAATTAAACCTTGCTACGTTTGGATTGAAGGAATGAAATGGAGGAAGGAATGGAATGAATTTTAAGCATATGTGTATATGTTTGATTGTTGGTGGCGGTAAGCGGTGCTGATAGGATGTCAAAATTGTGACATATATCCATTATCAAATGGATCTCATTCCACCACCACCAATATGGAATAAAAAATCAAGGGCATGCCGAATGGAATGAATTTTCATACCATCGGAATGGTTTATTTGCCGAAATCATCACCAAATACACTATTTTTCATTTCATTCCTACCTCCATTCCAATTCTTCAATCCAAACGTAGCATTAAAGTAAAGATACCCAGTCGTTCTTTTAAGCCTACTATTACTCAAGTTCCGGCAGAAATCATCACCAAATACACTATTTTCCATTTCATTCCTACTTCCATTCCATTTCTCCAATCCAAACGTAGCATTAAAGTAAAGATATCCAGTCGTACTTTTAAGCCTACTATTGCTCAAGTTATGTGTTTTGTTATTCCTGAATTTTTTTCAAACAGTCATGAGACAATTAAAAGCATATATCTTGATGATGTTTACTTCAATTTAGTTTTCTAATCAGCTTCAACAACTCGCAACAAATTTCCTTCCCAACTTTTGTACTTAATCAGATTATTATATGTCACATAATTATACAATGATTATAAAGCTGCAAAAAATTCAACTCATTGCAAAAAATTAAGCAATATGCAGTTTATTCAATCATAAACTACAAAAAAATTCACACAAATAAGAAGCTTAGTTCAAGAACTGAAAATTTAACTTTACTTTCTTACATTATCCGATTGAGCAACCAAGCAGGCATAAACCGAATAAATTCATGACTTTCAAATAATAATACCTCGTAATGGGTGGTGTTTGGGGAAACAGTGGAGATGCAGTTGCAGGGAACGCGATTGAGTCTCTTGAAAATGGCAGAATTGTTGGAAGCCAAACAAGGAATTGAGGTCGCAGACACCAATTGAGGTCTTAATAATAAAGAAGAAAACTTTCGGGGAGAAAATTCGAGGGTTTTAATTGGGTGAAGAGAGAAGCAGTGAATAGCAGCAGCCATTTGTGGGTTTTGCTTTTGAAGAAGATAAGAAGATTTAGCTCTGCAAAAACCTTCCTTTGGATACAATTTTTTTTTTCCATTTAAGTAACAATATTTACCATTTCTTGCAATTTACTCCCTCCTCCATTCATCATAGTTTAATTGTTCCCCTATAATTTTCTGCTGCTTTTGAGATTAATAAAAAAAATTTGAAGCATGCTTGTTGAGAAGTTGTTCATTTTTCAAAATAATACTCCAATGGTAACTGGAGTAGTAAAAGAACACAGACATGTTCATGTTGGACTATTTTCAAGTTGGGCTTAAATATACTAAAATATTTAGCTTGTTTATTAAGCTCAATTTATTTAATTCGACTCTCTTTGGAAGATGGGCCTAATTTTAGTCTTTCAATCGTGGATCATCCTAAAATCAGCTCAATTACGTTCACTTATTTCTTCTTTTATACGTTCGAAATTAATTAGTCTAAAACGTTGACAAATCCTTGTTATATAACCGAGCTCACAAGTTCATGCATAATAATTTTTAAAGGTAAAAATCAAGTGTATATATATATATATACTGTTGATGAAAATAAGGAGTTTGGAGCTCAAATGCTATTCGACTCTCTTCGGAAGATGGGCCTATTTTGGTAGTCTTAGTCAATTGTGGATCATCCTTTATTTGGGCCAGGGTCAGGCCCAGCTCAATTACGTTCACTTATACACCTTTCTTCTTTTATACGTTCAAATGTGTGTTCTATGTGAGTGATGAAAATGTGTGCTTATTGATGCAATAACTTGGGCTCAAATCTCAAAAAAATACTATCAACGTATATAATATATGCGACACTTTTTGACCATTTAATGAACATGTGAATTTTTCATCAAAATTTTAATTGTTGAAAATTCTTTTAAACTTTTAACCATTTGATGAAATATTTTTTATGATTTTAATTTTTCTTTAGAATTGATCTTAATATATTTTTTATGATTTTAATTTTTGTAGAATTGATCTTAATATCATCATATCTATTATCATATTTTGATCATTATATACTAACAAAATTATTAAAATCAAATAACTGATGTATTAACACAATTATTAAAATCAAATAATTGGTGTATTGGATGAAAATGTGTAGTGGAGGAGAGTCAAATCCGCCATTAATAGTAGAGTTAAAACTTTATAATTAGAACATCTCACATGTTTCGATAATTATAAATTACACCAATAATAATTTGTGAGTAGTTAATAATATTTGGGATTTGAATTGTACATTTGTACCTCTACATCACCAAGTGGGGTGTAGTTAATTAGATAGATTATGAGTCAATCCATAATAAATGATGACCATGAATTATTTAATGGTCATTAAATTTATGTGGTTCATTATAAGATTTGATTCCCAAACTTTAAAAGGCATAGGGTCTTTCGTAATAATGTTTTACTACATAATAATTTAACTATCACAACACTAATGTGATGAAGAAAAAATGATTGATTTCAAATGAATATATTTATGTACAGCATATCCAAATACACACTTAAGTATAAAATAATAATAAATGATAGAGAGAAAATATATGTTGTAGAGATAGGAAATAAAAATATTTTACTATCATTTTATATTTGAGTGTGTTTTAATTAATTTGAATGTACAATTTAGACTTATACATGAATAATACTCATTTCAAATTAACATTAAATTAACTCCCTTCCGCAAGATTGACGTTATGGTAGTTAAGTTGTTTAGAAACACTGGATTTTCTTTTTTAAAACAAATATTGCAATGAACAGTCTTGTTGCGAATTTAGATCCAATGGTCACCATTTGCTATTAATGGAGTCCAAATAAATACATATAATATGTGTGAGAGAGAGAAAGAGAGAGCCCGCCTTGAATGCCGGGCAGACAAAGACAGGAGGGGTGAGAGGGGCTTGTGAGGGGGTTGGCAGTGATAGTAATAAAAAGTATGGTCGCAATCAAACCCCAAACCCAAAGGAAAGTCCGGAAGGAAGGGCCTCCATCGATCTCTACTTGCTCATCACTGCCAACTGCCCAGAGCCCTCATTCCCAGACGATGTATGGTACTACTACTCCTATATATAAATAAATACTAATACTCACTTGTACGTACGTAGTAGAATATGCATGCAGTGGAATTAATTAGTGTGTATATATATATATATATATATATATATATATATATATATATATATATGAAGATTAGAAAATTGAGCCCCCACCTCTTCTGGTCCTTCTGACCGCTAAAATGTTGAAACAACAAAAGGCTGCAAATTGTTTACCAAATTGAATGAATAAATGAATGACAGTACGTACTAGCTAGCTCATACTAATAAATTAATACTATTTCTGTATATATATATATATATATATATATTTTTGGAGTTGATCAAAAGAAAAGAAAAAAAAAGAAAAACTAATGTCAGAGTTATTGTATTGAGCAGTGGAGCAGTGGAGCAGTGGGGTATTGGAGGGACAGTGAGGCGTCAATCATAAAGCAATGGATTACAAAATCATTTGCTCATTTTGGATTTTAATATCTCTATTTCTCTCTCCCAAATAACACATCAACTTCATGCATGTGTATATATATATGTTGTTTTGGTTTTTTACTTAACATTTTTTTGGCCATGCCAAGTCCTTCCCATCGTTAAGTTACTATCAAGTTTCAGTGGACATTTTCTTATCTCCTTATATATATATATATATATACACACACACAAACAAAAACACATGCACACACATATATATGTATGTATAGGTATATGTAAAATTATATATATAGATAGATGTACACAGTACATACATGGATGATATAAAAAATCAATGGGGCATGCACCCGCGAGAATCTCGGCTTATTATGCGCGATAGATATGCTGGTACTTTAACTTGGATTATTAGTGTACTAGATATGGTAATGTTTTGTTGTTTCATCTTCACTAATAATTGTTTGTGTTATTCTCTTTTGTCTCTTGTTAACATAATTCCCCTACCCACAAGGCCCTATATATATATATGTGTGTGTGTGTGTGTCAACTGTCCCACATATGATATATATATATAAATATATATATATATATATATATATATATATATATAATATGCATGCAACCATATAAAACACTCCCTATAACTGATTATTAATACGTTACTACATATGGAATAATTTGGCTAGCTGTTGCTCTGATCATTCTCCCACCATCACAAGTAAGGCATGTCTAAACAGATTACTACGTACCCCATTTCTTTTAACAAATGGGAATAAGCAACCATGCTTGCATATGAAAAGAGTAAGATATATATATATATATATATATATATATATATATATATGTTATATTTACATGGTGCCAGCAATAGTTCGCAGTTGCTACTACTAGTATTTCCTTCATTGAATTCAAGTGTATTTATTAATTATTACTAGTAATTTTTACTGGTAATAAGAAGTCCAAGCTCTTGCCTTTTATTTATTATGAGAAATGAGCCTTTTCCATGCAAAAGTTTCTCGAGCTACTCAAATTATTTTACTGCTAACTGCACTGCATTGCCCTGCCCTGCCAAAATTTATGACCACGCTAGCGCTGGTTTTGGGTGAAAACAAGGCTTACAAAAACTTACCGTCACACTCACAAGTCACTTTCCAGATCTGAGGGCTACTATTCTGGAGGTTGTGAAGATCGAAGCGCCAAGAGGGAGACACGTCATGTGAAGACAGAACGTGGACCAAGAATGAAGTGAGTAGTAAATGATAGTGTAATCATTCTTAAATAATTTGACATTCTTGGCCTGCTGCTGCCGTCTGCACCCACAGCTGACCTGACCTGACCTGTACCCCTACTCCCCTACAGTACCTTCTCTCACGCACAATAGTAAGAGGATTAAGTGTATTTTTTTTCTAATTTCAACCCACACCGCACTCAGACATTCAAAAATCCAAGTATATTGTTTGGAAGTTTAAACTCTGCTAACGCGTTATCTTCGTAAACATGTATGTAAACAGAAGTAGCCCTAACTGTATTTGTTAGTAAGAAATTTTTGTAATTTAAAAATTAATGTGGAGATTTATTCATATATAAACCAAAATAATTACCTGAAATAAGTCAATATTAAAGTCAAATATTGTTCCATAACTTTAAATTCCAAATTTGAGCTCATAGTGGAGCAACCAGGTTTGAACAAAATTAATGCTTTTATGTTAGTACTCCTTTTATTCCAAAGTTCATAAACATTTTGACTAGTCAATTTACAAAATTTTAAAAGTCAATATCAATTTGAATTCATTTAAGTTTTAAAAGAAACAAACAAACATGATCAGAATGCATACTATATTCTGGTTAAGTTATAATAGTTATAATTATTTGTAATAAAACAAAACAAATTTGTATCATTTTTGAATTTTAATATTTTACAAATTAGTTTAAAAAATAAAAATTAAGGTATGACGCATCTATAATTTTAAATGAAAATGACTAGTAAGTAGTATTCGTAACAGCAAGTACCCAATTTTATTTATTTATTTTTTGAAAAAAGGTAAAATATGGGGAAGGGTTCCCGAAGATATGAAATGTCACTGTAATATACCTAAGTACTGGTAAAGGAAAGAAAAAGATGCATGTGGCACGCACAACTCGATCTTTTGGACATTCTCTTTTCCTCATGAAATTGTAGGACTGTGCATGGCTGTTATATGACAAATATACCGAAACCATTGAAGGCTGTTTTGAAATTGTAGTGAAAAATCAAAGTGACAGATTTCTGCCATCTAGGGGTGAAAATGATCCCGAGTCGATCCGAACACCATAATGCTCAAGCTCGACTCGGATCAAAAAATTTGTGTTTCGAGTTCATTTCGAATTCGAATCGATAATTTCAAAGATCGCTTTCAAGTTCGACTCGATAAATTACTCGATACTATTCGGCTCGGAGTTACTCGACTCGTTTTCACAACGAGTAATTCGCGAGCCTTTCTATTCGAGCTCGAATCTCAGATGGATCACACCAAAATGAGACATAAAATGAAAACTTAAAAAAACTTAAATTTCGTTTTTATATAAAAATACATGTGTTCAAACGATGGCAAAATCTACAATTGTTTCTAAATATAATTACAAACGCTCACAAAACAGGATATCACAACTCCTCATTTAATTCTTTGTATCCTTCTTTAAAAACTTCTGTATATCTTTCTTTGAGTTTGGTCTGTACAGACAAAATCTTCCCTCTGCAAACCTGATGGATCCCAAGAGTAGCAAGTGAGAAACAGATTTCAGATATAGAGAAAAGTTGGTAAAATCAACTTACAAATAATTTATAAAGAACAACAAATGAATGCTGAAAGGAGATTAACATATGTATGCATATAGAACAAAGAATTAGAAATAACATAAAATGAATGAATCCCACCTCAACATCACATTTCATCTCCTTTGGACAAGGCTTCACATTCTCTAGCTGTAATAAATCTGATAATATTAATATCACATATTGTTAAGTCATATTAAACTTTTACATAAATTATCAAAAGAAATCCATAGTAGTATCCTGTTAAATATCAAAACTATACTAGAACAAAAGACTTCAACAAAAGGCATGAGATAAGTAAACTAGATAATCACTGAAGAACATAGGGTATCAAAGAGAATTGTTACCTTTGTCGAACTCCTCCACCCATTTCAAAGATCTCATATTATTCACATGAAGTGCGAAAATTTTCCTGAGGATGAAGAAATGGACAACAAGGGTTGAGGATTGAGAGAGTTCACATTCCATAGAGAAATATTTTACGCCTCTGCTTTCTGACCACTTTTCCCCTGCTTTCTCCACTCTGAAAGGGCTTGAATAGTCCATTGCCAACACGAAGCTTCTGCACCTCCCACTTCATGATATGCTCCCCATCACGAATATCATAGACTTTGACAACCCTCGACAACCGGGTCATCGAGATAATTAGTGGTCCGTAAGGTTTATACCACACTAGCCTCTTGACTTGGCATTTTGCGCTGACTGAATTATAGAACAACATTGAAACTTATATAATGAAGAAATAGGGTTCCACTAGGTCATTCTTATACAAAAATTAATTCTAAATGACTTTAAAGCAAATCAATAGTCCACGTCCTAAACTTATTGCAAAAGAATGATGAAACAAAAGGATATATTATTCTAACCGTAGTAGTGATCCAACCCCGACATCTTGCGGAGAAAGCCAAGGTTTCTCGCAGTCATTTCTCCATATACGCAGATCATGTTGGTGATATAAGCGGTAGCTCCTCGGGCACAAACTCTTGCATGCCATGGCCATTGTAAGTCACCCTTCCAGAAAACTAGCATCATCCAAATCAAGCATCAAGAAAAACAACAATAATCTACATACATATCTATGACTATCTATATGTTGTTACCTCTACTATACTAATATTGAAGTTCAAGAAAGAAGGCAAAGCTCTACAAATCAATTATCAATTATCTAAGGCCTAAAGTCCAAGCTTAAATCCTGCAAATATAGAATATGGTTAGAAACAAGTAAAAAACTAACTAGTAAAAAATAAAAGAAAATGTCAAAATAAAAAAGATAAGAAACTTATCTTTTTTGGACTTTACACCAAATTAGTTTATCGTTATCAACTCGAAATTTCGCAAGTCAAATATTTAAACTCCAAATTCCAAACTCAAGCACTAAAGCTAATAGTTTGACACCATTTCATAAACCAAATTCCAAAATGCTCAAAAGAAAATCCAAAGTTCGAGCATAAAAATAACCAAAGTCTAACGGTCCAAGTTCAACAGATTCAATACTAAACAAAGTAAATGATTCGATAGTTCAATTTAAAAAGCTGAAATGTAAACAACAATGTATCACAATATCAGCAATATATTATAAATTTCTTCATTGCATCAGCACTTCGGTCTCTAAGCTCACCTCCTGCATTGAATCTTCATCAGCTTACATTGTGACGACCCCAAAATAGGTCCATTCCATCCAACCCATTCTGAGTCGCCAAAAACTTGGTACCGAAACAAATACAACTTCAGTAATACAATTGTCGTGCAAAATACGACAACACATATATTGTGAGTTTGAATACAAATACTGTCTACTAGGGATTATACAAACTCAAAAGGAGTCCTCATTACAATTATTCAAACACTATTTTTACAGAAATAGTGAGGACTGCTAAAACATCTTTCTAGAACCATCACTCTATACCCCGACTAGATCCTGCTATGTTCTCACCTCCTGAGAAGAAAAATGGAACAAAAAGGAAAAGGGTGAGTTCAACTAGCCCAGTAAAGAATATTATGACTAAGATAATATACAACAAATTATCGTTAGTCTTCAACAGGGAAAAATCTGATAGAATATAATCGACAACAAGTTTTAGATCAACAACTGCAGCGGAAACAACAATCCATTAGAAGAGTCAAGTAGAGAAAGAATTCTACTATCTTCTAAGATTTAGAAGTCCATCATCAATATTTTATCCCTGTAACATCAATCAATATACATCTTTAATCAAATATTCATCTTTGCACTATGGTGCCAAAGATATTCATTTGTATCACCAATCAAATTATGTTCATCTCAACACCTGTTCATCTTTGCACTACGGGCCAAAGATATTCATCAGGTAATCATTCATCTTTGCACTACGGGCCAAAGATATTCATCAAGTAATCATTCATTAAGGACTGAGAATGATGAAAAACATTTTAGAGAACGAATCCAATAAGATAACAGAACAAATATTAGGGATTCGTATTACAGTTTTATCCAAGTTCAATAATACTCTAGAATAACTCATTTTGAAGCAGAATTCAAAAATAAAGATCAAAACATGAATACAATCAAAGATAGTAACCATAATAGACATCTTGGACAAAAAGAAGAAAATTTTATTTTTTGGTGAATAGTGTCGTATTCAGAATAAAGTCTTGAGATATCGTGAATAAGATCAGATATCGTGAATAAGAACTCCCACACAAAAAGTTCCAAATTTGATAAAAAGTTCATACCAATATTTCGGCATAATGATATTGAAGAAAATATCATTTAAGAAGAAGATAATATCCCTTACAATCCCTTAAAATCCCTACCTCAAAAGAGCGGACTTACATTGGATATCTGGATATGACAACAAGGAAACTTGCAGACGATGAATAAAGAACTCACCAAGTATCTAAATACTCAAAAATACACTCGATAATCTAGAGAGAAAAGAGAGAAAACTTATGTTTACGGTGTGATTTTCAAATCTAACTTAGCCTCTATTTATAGGAAAATGTTATGCCTTGAAGGCGACTTGACCACCTTTTGATGGATTTACACTGCTACTATTCCACCCACCAAAAATCAACTATCTTCCCCAACAACCAAAAGTGGGGCCCACCCATTTCTAGAATTTTCCACCAAAATCATTTATAAACCTAATTTTCGAATCACCACCTCTTAAAATTCATAACAAATCATTCGCTCATTTTAAATCTGGTTCAAAATTTGTGAACATATACTCAACTTATATATGTATAACATATCCAAAATAACAACGATCCAACTACGATTAAAAATTATAACTCACACTATAAAGTTGTAAGAACACTGATTTGATCTTTTAATACCTCCAATCCGACAAAATACTGATAAAACACCTCAATATTAATTCCTTTATTTCACATAAATAAATCCATCATTTATATCCACATAAAATAAATATTTCCTTATCATATGAATCAATGATTAATTATTCACAAATAATATTACAGAATCACATTTATGACAACCAGGCCGTTCCAAGGAAAGAGGGGGCTTTCCGATAAAATTTCTCCTTACTGGCGCGCAATTAGGTGACCAAACCTCTCCTTGACAGAACTTTTTAGACATTCACTACTAGAAAACTGTAAATAGATAACGCGGAAAAAACGTTGTGGTTTCAGTCAAGAAAACATCGTGGTTAAGGGTGTCATCTATTTGACACCCTTACACAATGTTTTAAAAACGTTGTAGTTAAGCATAATACACAATGTTTTTTAGGAAAAAAACGTTGTAGATTTATTTTTCAAAAATTAGCAGATGCTTAAAAACGTTATAGTAGGTATGATTCCACAACATTTCTTTGATAAAAATGTTGTTGTTTAGTATATCAGACAACGTTTTTTAAATGTTGTAGATTAAAAAAAAAAGAAAAAAAATTATTTGGTTCACCTATATTACCAATGCACCTGCAATATGCTAATGCCATGATATATAGCTAAAATTACAAAGAATATTAATACCATACAATACGTTTACATCCCAATAATTCTTTCTAATGTCAATTACAAAAAATATTATATTAATACCATACAATAAGTTTACATCTCAATAATGCCAAACTATCCATACATCCCTATAATTTTTAGTTTCAGATTCTGACTTAAACAATTACATAAAGAAACAGTAAGTTAACTTGAAAGAAGAGGACAAAGCAAAAGGAACTTAAATCCAAAACCTCCAACTCGTCCCCATGAAACCACCTTCGAGAGATCTCGCCATCTGTCAGACACCCATCATTCATATAAGCAACTCAAATCACCTCACAGAAATCAAGATTAACAAAAGCACGTTTCTATACAAAGGGTACAAAGTTACAAAGTAATCTTTTCCTAATAGATAAGACGACTTGACGCAAGACTAAAATAAATTCACATTTCTTATCAACCCATAAACATACCAGTTTGCAAAGAAGTCGTTGTCACCATATATCAACTTTGAGGACATCTTTGTCTTGCTACGGTTTACCACGATTTGGGAAGCTACCAGTCCGCCTTTTTTTCATCGATTCTGAAAACTTACAATTCACCTCACTTTTTATGTCCTACAAGTTCAATCAATTGTATGTCAAAAAGAAATCAATTGCACTGATAAAAAAGTGCAGCTTCAAATTATATAAACACAGAAAGATACCTTGCTCAAATGCATTATCTCATGCAACTCATTAATATATGAACCATCATCAATAATTTTTTGTGTTGTGAAACTATGTTGACTCCATTAACTTAATTTCAAGAAACTTCAAAACGAAACTCAGAAAATGTTGTACTAAATACCGAAAGCAGACTTCATATTACGGATCAAGAGTTAGATAAGAATGATCCCGCCTCCCCATACTCCATACCTCTGTAAACATTCAACATATATACTTAATATTCGAGAATTTCTTAAGAGATGTTAATACCGAGTTGTGCTTGTAGAAATAAAATGATCAGATATACAGATTTACTCATTGATTGGTGATACAAGAACATCACAGAGACTACAGGTGATTAATGGTAAAAAGTTACATTAAGATTTTGATATTGATATAAAAAGTTGAGCAAGAAAGATTAGAATTTTGGGGAAAACCTTAAATGATGACATCTGTCTTCACAGTTGTTTTGGCAAATTTTGCTGCCTTCGCTCTCAATTTTAAAGGTGTCAACGCCTTTATAGCCTCTTGATCCAATGACTGCAACATCTGTCTTCACAGTTGTTTTGGTAAATTCAGGCATGTTCGATAGACACACATATATATCAACAAGTTAACTCCTTTTTATTTTATCTTATAATATAACTAGATTATGATGGTGTTGAACACTTGTTAAGAGTTCTCAGCAAACAACAACTGAAATAAAAAGTATGATAATAACTGATTTACAACAAAAATAAGTATAACAATAATAATGATTCAATATATTTCAAGCTTCAAGCCAAATCAATGATAACTTACCCTTGCGATTACCACAGTTCAAAGCATTTCTTAGTGAAAGAATAGTCTGCATAACTTTCTTCAACTTCTGAGAACTCCTAATCGATAAAATATCATTAAGAAGATCAATAAGACATCATTTTCATTTGAATTAGTGAGAGAGAAACATAAAAGAATAACTTGCCTGCTCTGCAGTTGAATTTACGACATCCAAGCTTATTCCGAGGTCGAAACTGACATGACAAACTTTATGCATCAACACAAACTCAAATTAGTAGCAAGTAAAAACAACTACATTGTTCTCTAACTTGGGAACGGGCGCATCTTAAATGATAAAGGAAAGAACTTAACTCAAAACTTCCGAACCCCACCCTTAGCATCGTCTTTGAAAATCAAACTTAGAACAACTCTCTTGCGATTTTGGTGGAGTTCTTGGTTGATCTTTCCCGTAGGAAAACCGATTGGCCTTCCAAAATCATCAAAATAATAAAATGAATAATCAATTAATAGTGTAAGAAAATAAAATCACACATCAAAAGTTACAATGAATTGAAAGAAAAAATGAAATCTTTGGCTTTCCCCAATCATCAATGACCTAAAATTCCCAAAATTCCGGTCCATCAAGCGGAGATCGCTCTTGAACGAAAGCCGGATGTATCTCATCTTTTCATTAAAACAAAATCCGAGAAAGAACTAACGAATATTAGCAAACGTAAGAATTAATATTATCAATCACAAACCTCATCCATTTGAAATTGAATGTAATCGCCACGCATAAAGAAAATGATCGATTAACAAAGAGTGACCTAATTCCGGATCCGGTAGCGAATATAAGAACCGATGAAACCCTAGCCCCAAAACAACTTATCTTCAAACTCGATTTCACCTCGGAGAGAAGGTACACCCAATCACCGAACGTAAGGCAACAAGGCATAACGAGAGAAGAAAAATCGAAAGACGAAATCTGGCCCAAAGCTCAAGAGAGAAGGAACGAAAGTAAGCTTTGCACGGAGAAGGAACGAAAATAAGAGAGAAAGAACAAAACTAAGAGAGAAGGAACGAACCTCTGCAATGACTTGGGACTTGGGAGAAGGACTGAAGCTCGATCTGCACGGAGAACGACGAGCACAGAGATAAAAGAATGAGACGATCGAGCCTCGGAGAGAAAAAGACTAGTCTTTTAATTTTAAGCGAGCTCCGTGTTTTATTAGATAGACAACGTTTAAAAAAAAAGCGTTATCTAGTTAAAACTAAAAAAATGCCTTTTTAAATAGATAACGTTTTTTTATATATATTTACAACGTTTTTTTTAAAAACGTTGTGAAAAAAAATACCACAACATTTTTATAAAAAACGTTGTGGTTTAAGTGTTGTCTATTTACTGTTTTGTAGTAGTGATTGCCAATAATGCTATCTAATAATATTATTCAAATAATATGAATTATTGATCTGATAATAAAAAATACAGTGCAGTGACAATTATTAAAACAACAATAATATAAAAATATCAACGCATCAATTATTGAATCAATAAAATAAAATATTGAACAGTAATTACTGTGACAATTATTGAGTAGTGCCTTCTTACGTAAAGATTAATAATTCAATAATACTGTGCAATACCGTGTGCTACTGTGCAACAACGTGTATTACTGTATTTTAACCACTGGGTATTCCAACAGTCTTAACGGTAACAACTACGCCGTTATTCAATTTTGTCGTTTTCTTCATTTGATCGTTATCCATTATGGGGCCCACAAATGGTCATGCTACATCAGCATTTAATATTCTCCGAAGCGTAAAGAATATTCCACGACCAAACGAATATTCCTCGACAACAATGATTATTTTATAACCACTTGCATATTTTGCAAAATTTGCACATTTCACCCATAACCAGAGAATTATATCAAATTAATACCTTATTATTCACAAATATAATTAGAGGAAATTCGATTTTATTTATAATAAGTTGGGGTCTTACAACCTCCCCTCCTTATGAAATTTCGTCCTCGAAATTGACATACGTACCTGGTGTTTCGAAAAGGTGAGGATACCTCGCTTTCATTTCTGATTCCAACTCCCAGGTCATTTCTTCAATAGCATGGTTCATCCACAAAACTTTAACTTATGGTATAACCTTTGTTCGTAGGACATGCTCTTTCCTATCCAATATCTTGACAGGTACCTCCTCGTACGTTAAATCTTCGGCTATCTCCTCTAGTTGTAACGCAATAATGTGATTTGGGTCGTCCACATATTTACGTAACATTGATACGTGAAAAACGTTATGAACACGCGACATACTTAGCGTTAAGGCGAGTCTATAGGCCATAGTTCTTACTCGATCGAGGATTTCAAATAAATCGAAGGCTTGAGCTTTCTTCTCTTCATCGACTCTTACTTCTAGAATAACACATTCTTGCACCTTCTTCTTCTTCAGATTCATCGACTTCGGTCTATACTAAGCTTGAGCAACTTTAACTTTATCGCGGTTTTAATCAGATATTTACTATCTTCACGTAGGTTCGATATATTCGCACTTGTAAATGCATACCATCTCCTCCTTCAACTCCAAATCACTACCACGTTCGCTTTTCTCACGATGGTATTGAATGGTATAATCGTAATCTTCAATGTACTTCGAGCCAACGCTTTTAAAAGCGCGTATTACGTTCGCTTTTGGGTGAAGAAAATATTTTAGGCTTTAAGAAATGGGTTTTGTACTGGGGTCAATACAAAATTCGATTTCACGCTCTAGGGGTAGGCTAAGAAGTCCTTCGAGAATACGTTAGGAGATTTATTATGAATAGAAATATCATTTAAAAACTGTGACTCTCATCCAAGACTTGGATAGCACATGAAATGAAGGTTTCTACTAACGAAGTTTCAATCGATAAGTCAAAGTCTAACTTCTTCGGAGTCAGATTTAAACATTGAGCGCAATCAAGAGAGATAAAAGAATGGGTAGAACCGATATCTAATAAGGTATAGACTTCGTAAAAATTTATAATTAACTAACCCGTGCTAACTTCGTTCGGGTCACTCGCTTTTTGAGAAGTCACGAAAAACGCTCTTCCTGAAACCACCGACTTCATTTTGTCTGTATCCTCCTTTGGTGCCACCGTCCCAACTGGACTTGATTTCGCTACAGGACAAAATCGAGCTATGTGACCGTCTTTTCCACAATTAAAACATTTCTTGGAAATCTGTGAACAGTTTGGACTTATATGTCCCTCCTCTCCGCATCTGTAACATCTAACTGGAGGTCGTTCTTCTCCCTAGAATTTGTTGCTATTCTTTGGTCTTTGTTGCTGACGCCTTCCCGTCATCGTTAAATCTTCTTTCTTGAAATTTCCACTTGAATCATTTCTTCTATTATCTTGGCCATGATTACCATCAAGTGGTTACCATTTCGGCATGATAATTTCCTCCATGATAGTTATCATCGTTCCGATGACCGGTTGCCACCGCAACGATTTATTATTATCGTGTTGTTGCTCGTCGTATCCTTCTATTGGGTTGGCTCATTATCGCGCTCCACTAACTCGAGCCCTATTCACAACATCCGAATATAAAAAGTTTGTGAGAAATGATGTATTGGCGTATTTCGGGTTTCAAACCTCGCAGAAACATTCGTTTCATTCTGCTCCTCATTATCAACCAAATGGGATGCAAATCGGGATAACTCATGAAACTTAGCTTTGTCTTTGCGACATCGCTTCATATTGTTTTGCTCCACTTGATGAACTCAACCTCCTTCATGTGATGAATACTTTCGGAAAGTACTTGTCATTGAACAATTCTTGGAACTTCTTCCAAGACATCTTCATCAATAGATTGAGTACGCTTTACTGGAATTCCCACCAAGTCTGCCTCCTCGCAGAACACGAAGGTGGCAAAGGAACCTTTTGCTCCTCAAACATCCCAAGACATCAAATATCTTGGTGATCTGCTTTATCCACGTCTCTGCCATAAGTGGTTTTGGCTTTCCCAAAAACTCCGGTGGTCCCAGCTCCTTGAACTGCTTAGCGGTGACCGACCGTGGGTTGCCATTGTTTCCACCTGCATTTTGAATAGGAACCGCTTTCGCCTGATGTTGCATGAATTGCATAAAGCCTCTGAACATCCCATCGTTCACCATTTCATCGGTGTTATTGTTTACCTGAGGATTATTGTCTTCCTGTTGCCCCTTATCCTGGGTATTGATTAAAGGTGTCTCCACTGTCTCATTCACTCCATCGTTAATATTTCTTGATGCCATTCTTAAATACTGCCATAAAATAAGGGTTAATTAACAAATCACATATTATCCCTATACTCTGACCTACCAATTAAATACCAAATAAACTTAGGTAAGTCATACTAGTGAAGGAATTCCCCGTCTCTCCCTTCCTAGTTCTTGTCTCACATCTCATTTAGGATCATATCCTAAGCTTTGATATAACCGTGATTTACCCCAAAATAGGTCCATTCCACCCAACCCATTCTGAGTCGCCAAAAACTTGGTACCGAAACAAATACAACTTCAGTAATACAATTGTCATGCAAAATACGACAACACATATATTGTGAGTTTGAATACAAATACTGTCTACTAGAGATTATACAAACTCAAAAGGAGTCCTCATTACAATTATTCAAACACTATTTTTACAGAAATAGTGAGGACTGCTAAAACATCTTTCTAGAACCATCACTCCATACCCCAACTAGATCTTGCTATGTTCTCACCTCCTGAAAAGAAAAATGGAACAAAAAGGAAAAGGGTGAGTTCAACTAGCCTAGTAAAGAATATTATGACTAAGATAATATACAACAAATTATCGTTAGTCTTCAACAGGAAAAAATCTGTTAGAATATAATCGACAACAAGTTTTAGATCAACAACTGCAGCGGAAACAACAATCCATTAGAAGAGTTAAGTAGAGAAAGAATTCTACTATTTTCTAAGATTTAGAAGTCCATCATCAATATTTTATCCCTGTAACATCAATCAATATACATCTTTAATCAAATATTCATCTTTGCACTACAGGCCAAAGATATTCATTTGTATCACCAGTCGGTCATGTTCATCTCAACACCTGTTCATCTTTGCACTACGGGCCAAAGATATTCATCAGGTAATCATTCATCTTTGAACTACGGGCCAAAGATATTCATCAAGTAATCATTCATTAAGGACTGAGGATGATGAAAATATTTTGAGAAACTAATCCAATAAGATAAAAGAACAAATATTAGGGATTCAGACATACGGTTTTATCCAAGTTCAATAATACTCTAGAATAACTCATTTTGAAGCGTAATTCAAAATAAAGATCAAAACATGAATACAATCAAAGATAAGTAACCATAATAGACATCTTGGACAAAAAGAAGAAAATTTTATTTTTCATGAATAGTGTCGTATTAGAATAATAGTCTTGAGTATCGTGAATAAGACTGTGAGTATCGTGAATAATAACCCCGACACAAAAAGTTCCAAATTTGATAAAAAGTTCATACCAATATTTCTAATAATGATATTGAAGAAAATATCATTTAAGAAGAAGATAATATCCCTTATGAATCCTTAAAATCCCTTACCTCAAAAAAAGCGAGCCTTACATTTGGATATCTGATATGACGCTGAAGGAAACTTGCACTAATAAATAGCAACTCACCAAGTATCTAAATACTCACAAAATACACTCGATAATCTAGAGAGAAAAAGAGAGAAAACCTATGTTTCTGGTGTGATTTTCAATTCTAACTTAGCCCTCTATTTATAGGAAAATGTTAGCACGCCGAAGCAAGACTTGACTGGCTACTGATGGATTTACCTGCTACTATTCCACCCACCAAAAATCAGCCATCTTCCCCAATAACCAAAAGTGGGGCCCATCCATTTCTAGAATTTTCCACCAAAATCATTTATAAACCTAATTTTGAATCACCACCTCTTAAAATTCATAAAAAATCATTCGCTTCATTTTAATTCGCTTCAAAATTTGTGAACATATACTCAACTTATATATGTATAACATATCTAAAAATAACCACGATCCAACCCACAAATTAAAATTATAACTCACACAATAAAGTTGTAAGAACACTGATTTGATCTTTTAATACCTCCAATTCGATAAAATACTGATAAAACACCTCAATATTAATTCCTTTATTTCACATAAATAAATCCATCATTTATATCCACATAAAATAAATATTTCCTTATCATATGAATCAATGATTAATTATTCATAAATAATATTACGAATCACATTTATGACAACCAAAGTAGCTTCTGGAAAGAGGGGCTTTTCGATAAGAATTTCTCCTTCTTGGCCTTGATTAGGTGACCAAACCTCTTCTTGACAGAACTTCTAGACATTGCCAATAATGCTATCTAATAATATTATTCAAATAATATGAATTATTGATCTGATAATGGAAAATACAGTGCAGTGACAATTATTGAAACAACAATAATACAAAAATATCAACACAACAATTATTGAATCAATAAAATAAAATATTGAATAAGAATTCTTGTGACAATTATTGAGTAGTGCCTTCACGTACGTAAGATCAATAATTCAACAATATCAGGTGCATCTGGTGTCTTCTTTGCAACCACGCTTATTACTGTATTTTAACCACCGGGTATTCCAACAGTCTTAACGGTAATAATTTCGCCGTTATTCAATTTTGTCATTTTCTTCATCCGACCGTTATCCGTTATGGGGCCCACAAATGGCTGCGCCGTCGTGCGAATATTCCCCGACAGAAAGAATATTCCACGACCAAACGAATATTCCCCGACAACAATGATTATTTTATAACCAACAGATATTTTGCAAAATTTGCACATTTCACCCATAACCAGAGAATTATATCAAATTAATACCTTATTATTCACAAATATAATTAGAGGAAATTCGATTTTATTTATAATAAGTTGGGGTCTTACATATATTGTCAAACAACTAATATTAATCCATGATATTATTTGCATGTGTTTATTTATGTAAAAATAATTAAATAAATTAATACTTACAATCATGCTTTTCTTAATCTTATACTCATTTCATGACCAATCACTGTCAAATAAATCAAAGCTTTGAACTGTGGTAATAAGGCTTTAAAGAGCTCCTAAACTAGTCAAGAACCCTCCCCCCAGCACTAAATGTTGATTCGGAGGCCACAGTAGTCACAGGTATGGACAATATATCTCTTGCCATCCTAGACAAAACCTTGAATTTTAAAGTGTTTGTCTTCCACCATTTTAAAACATTAAAATTATCATCAGCATTACAAACCAATCTCCCTTCTTCCAAGTAAATTTCCAAATCAGACTTCAAACATGGGGATGCAATGTCTATGTTTTGAGCCCAACTGTCAAACTCTGCTCTACTTTTGGTTTTACTCTTAGATCCACTAACAGAAACCATTGGTTTAGCAATTGAAGTTTCACGTTGACTATTAACCACTTGTTCTGCATTGTAAAGTGACACATATTCGTCAAATAATTCTTACAAAGCATTGTGAACAAGTGTTAAGTTCCTCTTTGCTTCAAACTCACTGACATACATCTTTGGGAAACAAAATATAACTAATTGCATCTTATATCTTGGATCTAAGATAGATCAAAGAGCCATCAAGAAGTTCAGATTGTCCCAAATATTTATCAAACTTCTCTTTCATCTTGTAAGCCATTTCTTTCATATATTCACAATCATCGACAATAGTTTCATTCAACAAACCTTGATTTTCCAAATCTCGTAAAAAACAAATTGGAAGTAGGATATTCACAAATTTAAAACACATTTGTTGCTTCATTAAACACTTCTAAAAATTTAATAACCCTCTCAGCCCTGTCCCAATCTTCCTTACTAGGCAAAGAGTTATAATGAAGGCCTCTCTCTTTGTACAATGGGAACACATCCTTGAATTGCAAAGCAGACTCTAACATAGCATATGTGGAGTTCCACCTAGTGGGGACATCTAAGATCAATCTTTTTGAAGACGGTAATTGCAAATTTTTCACAATCTCACCAAATTTATGAAGACGAGATGGAGACATTTTTAAGTACTTGACAGTCTCACGAATGTTTTGAATAACATTTTGGATAATCCCCAAACACATCTTGCACCATCAAGTTAAGAATGTGGGCACAACATCTAAAATGAAATATTTTACCACCAAAATAAAGGCCACCTTTCAATGTAAAATTATCCCTAAGATGTCTTACAGCAGAATCATTTGCAGATGCATTATCAAGAGTCACGGTCGATATTTTATTTTCAACTCCCCACTCAGTTATACAATGCAAAGTAGAATCAGAAATCATAAGACTAGTGTGTGGAGGTGCCATGGTACAAAAATTGATAACCCTTTTATGCAAGTTCCAATCCGAATCCAAAAAATGAGTAGTGAGACACATATAACCAATAGTTTGATTAGAAGTCCATAAATCAGAAGTTAAACTTATCCTACTAATACCATCGATGTAGCCTTCATTTTTTTCTTCTCTAAAGCATAAAGCTTCATGCAAATGTACATTCCTTCTTGTCACCTAGAAATGGGATCAAATCTTGGATTCAAAGTTTTCAAAATAGTATGAAAAATTCATGCTCAATCATACGAAAAGGGTATTCACGTGCACATATCATCTTAGCAAAAAGCTCCCTTACTTTTTCTTTATCATACTTGAAGAAATTCAAGTTACCAGTTTTACCTTCAACTTCTAAAGTAGGATCAGATAATACCTGCTGCTTGGGTTTTTCGGAGCCAGAAATTGAAGCCAGCCGAATAGAGCAAGAGTTCATGTGACTATTCAAATGACTGGTAGAACCCGAATTTTGAAGAGCAAGCCTTGAATGACAATGCTTGTGTAAGACCCCGATTTTTTTTTTAATAAAATGGAATTTTCTCTATTTATTATTTTGAAATAGTAAGGGTTGAATTGATTAATGTGGTTAGTTATGAGTAAAATGCGCGAATATTTTAAAATAAATAGGTGGTTATAAAATATTTATTATTGTCGGGGAATATTCGTTTGGTCGTGGAATATACTTCATTGCCTGGGGGAATATTCATACGATTTGCTGCCAGTCTTTGTGGACCCCATAACGGAAAGCGATTGGATGAAGAAAAAGACAAGTATGAGTTGTTTATAAATAACAGCATAGTTGTAAGACCCCGAATTTTATGAAATAAAAGTATTAATTTTTTTTTAAATACTATTCATGAGTTACTATTCATGAGTTACTATTCACGAGTTACTATTCACGAGTTACTATTCATGAGTTACTATTCACGAGTTACTATTCATGAGTTACTATTCACGAGTTATTATTCACGAGTACTATTCATGAAGCATGATAAATTTTTTTCGTAAGAAGGCATTACTCAATAATTGTTACAGTAATTACTGTTCAATATTTTATTTTATTGATTCAATAATTGCTACGTTGATATTTTATATTATTGTTGTTTCAATAATTGTTACGGCACAGTATTTTCCATTATCGGAGCAATAATTCATATTATCTGAATAATATTATTGGATAACATTATTGGCAATGCCTAGAAAGTTCTGTCTAGGAGAGGTTTGGTCACCTAATCATGCTACCAAGAAGAGAGAAATTCTTATTGGAAAGCCCCTTTCCTCGAACCTGCCTCGTGTTAATATTGTGATTATGTAATATTATTTGTGAATAATTAATTATTGATTTTTATGATGAAAAAAATTGTGAGACCCCAGATTTTATCAATAAAGATTTAAATTTTGTCGAAATAATTTTTAATATTATGGTGTGAATTTGAGATAATATTATAGTTATGGGTAGTATTTATAAATTTTGCAAAGTATGCAAGTGGTTATATTATATTCGATTGGTGGGAATATTCGGTTTAGCAAATGTGAATATTCGTATAACTACTTTCAATCATTGGTGGACCCCATTAATGTAATTATCATATTGGATTGAGAAAACGATAAAAATATTTTATTGAAATAACGGCGGAAGTTTTACCGCTGATATCGTTGAACTACTCGGTAGTAAAAGTACAATGTACGTGGTTGCATAAGTAGCACACAATATTGATTATTGATGCTTATGTGAGAAGTCACCTACGGTTTGATTCTATTATTGTCGATTAATAATATGAATTATTATAAATGATAATGACCTTTTGTTTTATTCGTATTATTAACGTAATAAAATAGAAACATCTTTTATATAAAATGTATACTTTATTAAAGTTATTCTATAAATAGAATATATTATATTTTATTATGCATAGTGTTGCATAGTGTTTTGCATAAGTATTTTGCATAGTGTTTTCAGATAGTAAAATGTTTTTATATAAATAGAATATATGATATTTTATTTAAAAGATTTTGCTTTAAATATGGATGGTCATTAAAAGTAAATCAATCTGGATGCTTCATGGATTAATTACTATGCATTCTATTTTCCTATAAATAAAGCTCATTCCTTCATTATTTTCTTACGAATTCACCAAACTCTAGAGAGAGAAATTATAGAGAGAGGCTATAGAGAGAAAATCTATAGAGAGAAAGAAGAAAAGTATTCTCTACTTCACTTTTCCAATATTCAGTTCTTCTAAGGTAGGGAATATTATTTGTTGTACCGTAAGGGGTGTTATTCTTTCTTTATTCATGAAGAGAACTTCATTATTCCATTCATTATTATTCGCATTGGAATAACTTTGTAAAAGTGGCATACCCTATACATAACCTCAGATACGCCAGACATACCCTATACTTGGTGAAATCCTTATGTTATTCCATTGCTTATTATTCTCGCTGGAATAACTCACATACAGCTGGCTTACCTATACTTGGTGACATTCTTCTATTATTCTCATTGGAACATCCTGTCATGTGTTTTACACCTTAACCGGTTCCGCTTTTATTATTCTCGCTGAACATCCTGTCTCATGTGTTTTACACCGACCGGTTCCGCCTTTTTATCATTCTGTTGGAATATCCTATCATGTGTTTTACAATCGATCCGGTTCCATCTTTATTATTCTGTTGGAACATCCCGCTTCGGTGTGAATTTCACGACACGGTTCCGTTATTATTATTCTACATTGGAATAACTCGCCATGCTAAGTACCGCATGCATGGTGATTTCTTTTGTTATTCCATTCTTTATTATACCCAAATAAGTTAAAACTTTGACTTATATACTCCATGAAATTAGTAGAATATCCTTGATATTTGCATTTCATCCAAATATCTTTTCATGGAAATATTCTTCCGATCATTCTTGAATTTTACTCTACAAAACAATTATCATGTTGACAATTTGGACGCTAATAATTCCTGGATAAAATAATTCTTGAACTTGTTTTATTGAATTCTTATATCATTGTCATCATCCTCATGTTTATATATATTTTTTTAAAGTCATCTCGTGGGCACTGTAGAGAAATGGATGGACTTGGTATGATTATGACCGTGGATTATTCGGTGTAATCATGGTAGTAATGTTACAAATGATGTGGTAAAAATCCTCGTTAGTAGTAGTGCATTGATGGATGATTGTTGGCATGATCATGACCATTAATGAATACACAACTATTCTTGGCCGTAGTGCATGAATAATTGTGGTCGTGATACTAAAGAATATCCTTGGCCGTAGTGCGGGGGGTGATTCGATGATGTGGATTATTTATTAAAGTGAGTCTCGACTTTAATAAAGGATGAAAAACTTTTAAAACCTAAAAGATAGTAGACTTTATTTTCTACTTCTTTTTAATGGATTGCATGTTCCGCCTAGCAGCTTAAACCGGTTGTTTATTGTATTTTATCGCTTTAACATCATGTTGAAGGCTAATGATAATTTATTCTCATTATCTTAGTCATAATATTTCTTCTTTGGGCTAGTTGAGCTCACCTTTTTTTTCACTTATTCTCTCTTGAAATGAGAACATAGCTGGGACGAGTCGGGGAACGGAGTAATGGTCCAGAGGATAGAATTAGTAGTCCTCACAATTCTGTGAAATAGTGTGATAATAGTTGTAATGAGGACTCCTTTTGAGTTTGTATAATATCTAGTAGATAATATTTGTATTCAAACTCACGCTTTTATGTCGTATTGTACACCTACGCTTATATTAAGTAAGTTGTATTTGAATTTATGTACCATGTAAGTGGCGACCCAAGATGGGTGACGATACCTAATTTTGGGGGCGCCATAACAGGTATCGAGCTTAGGATATGATCCTGGCTAAGATGTGAGACTAGAACTAGGAGGGAGAGATAGGAATTCCTTCGCTAAGTATGACCTATGTAAGACCTCAAATTTTTTTTGAATAAAAGGAATTTCCTTTATTTATTATTTTGAAATAGTAAGGGTTGATTTGATTAATGTGGATAGTTAAGGGTTAAATACGCAAATATTTCAAAATAAGCAAGTGGTTATAAAATATTCATTTTTGTAGGGAATATTCGTTTGGTCGTGGAATATTAAATCGCTTGTGGGGAATATTCGTTACGCACGGCCGCATGACCATGTGTGGGCCCCATAACGAAAAGCGATTGGATGAAGAAAAACGACAAATATAAGTTGGTTAAAAATAACGGCGTAGTTATTACCAATTATCTTGTTGAATACCCGTGGGTTAAAATACGATGTCTGGCGCTGTCGCAAAGAAGTAGCACTACCAGTATTGCATGATATTGTTGAATTATTGATCCTTACGTAGAAGGCACTTACTCAATAATTTTCACAAGAAGTTCTTCGCTCAATATTATTGATTCAATAATTCTTCAAGTTGATATTTTATATTATTCATTGCTCAATAATTGTCACCGCACATTATCTCCATTATCGGATCAATAATTCATATTATTTGAATAATATTATTAGATAGCATTATTGGCAATGTCTAGAAAGTTCACAAGGAGAGGTTTGGTCACCTAATTGCATGCCGCCAAGAGAGGAGAAATCCTTATCTGAAAGCCCCTCTTTCCTGAAGCTACTGTTGTCATAATTGTGATTCTCGTAATATTATTTGTGAATAATTAATTATTGATTCATATGATAAAGAAATATTTATTTTATGTGGATATAAATGATGGATTTATTTATGTGGTTATAAATGAAGAAATTATGTTGAGGTGTTTTATCGATATTTTATCTGATTGGAGGTATTAAAAATTAAATCGTGGGTTTTGAGATATATCATGGGGTTATAATTTTTAATCCGACCGTTGGATTGTGGTAATTTTTGGGTATGTTATACATACATAAGTTGAGTATATGTCCACAAATTTTGAACCGTTAAAAATTCACGAATGATTTGTCATGAATTTTAAGAGGTGTCTGATTCGGAAATTAGGTTTATAATTGATTTTGGTGGAAAATTCTAGAATTGAGTGGGCCCCACTTGTGGTTGGTGAAGAAATGTGCTGAATTTTATTTCAAATGTGGTGGGTGGCAATAGTAGCAGGTAAAGCCATCAGGTAGCAGGTCAAGTCTGCTTCGGCGGGCTAACATTTTCCTATAAATAGAGGGCTAAGTTAGAATTGAAAATCACACCGTAAACAAAGTTTTCTCTTTCTCTCTCAGTATTATCGAGCGTATTTTGTGAGTATTTAGATACTTTGAGAGTTGTTGCTCAAAGATAAGTTTCATTCAAAGATCACTTGACCTTTCCTTCCGGCAAGTCTTCGATTCTTTGAGGTAAGGGATATTATTTTTTTTCGTAATGATATTATTTCTTCAATATCATTATCTTTGAAATGTCGATCTGAAGTTTTTATCAAATTTGGAACTTTTTATGCTCGGGTTACTATTCATGAGTTACTTATTCACGAAGTTACTATTCATGAGTTACTATTCACGAAGTTACTTATTCACGAGTACTATTCATGAAGCGTGAAAATATTTTTTTGTGGAATTTCTATCTTTTGGTGTTTGAGTTACTATTCACGATACTAAGACTATTCACGATCTGACACTATTCAATAGAAAATAAAATTTCTTCTTTTGTCCAAAATATCTATTCGGATACTAGCTTTGATTGTATCCATGTTTTGATCATTCTTGAATTTTACACCATTATGATTCTTTTGAGGTATTGTTGGACATGGATAAAACAAAAGTACTAAATCATAAATCCTTAATCCTTGTCATTTTGTTTCACTTGGATTCGTTCTTTAAAAATATTTTCATCATCCTCGGTCCTTAAATGATGATATTATTGAATATCTTTGGCCCGTGTAGTGCAAAGATGAATGATTTCTGAAGAATATCTTTGGCACATAGTGTGCAAAGATGAACAGTGTTTAAATGAACATGACCAATCGATGAATATCTTTGGCTGTAGTGCAAAGATGAACAGTGTTGAGATGAACATGACCGATCGATGAATATCTTTGGCCTCAGTAGTGCAAAGATGAATGTTTGATTTGAGATGAATATTGATTGATGTTACAGGGATAAAATATTGATGATGGATTTGTTAAATTCATAGATTATAGTCGATTTCATTCTCTACGTAACTCTTCTATGAATTATTATTTCATCATGAATATTGATCTCAAAACTTGTTGTCTATCAGATTCTATTAAATTTTTCCTGTTGAAGACTAACGATAATTTGTTGTATATTATCTTAGTCATAATATTCTTTATTGAAAGCTAGTTGAGCTCACCCTTTTCCTTTTTGTTCCATTCTTCTCGTGGAGGCGAGAATATAGCGAGTATGCAGCCTGGGGTATGGAATGAAGGTTTTAGAAAGGATTGTTTAGTAGTCCTCACCATTTTGTAAAATAATGTATCAATAAATGTGATGAGGATTTATTTGAGTATAAATATTGTCTGAAGATAATATTTGTATTTAAACTCACGCTTTCTTGTTGTAATAATAAAGTGGTAGTTGTTTCGCACCGTGTATCGACAACTCGTAATGGGTGATGTATACCTATTTTGGGGCGCCACAGGTTGGTATCGAGCTTAGGGATATGATCTCGGCGGAGATCGGGAATAAAACTAGGAGGGAGAGACGAGTAAATCCTTCGCTAGTGTGTGTCCTACCTAAGCTTATTTGTTAGTTGGTCAAGATATATAGGGATATTATGTGATATATTGATTTCCTTAATTAACCCTTGTTTTATGATGATGTTTGAGAATGTCGAATCGAGAATATTAACATGGAGTAAATGAGACCGTGGAGATGCCTGTCTTTTACCAACGAGGAGAACGTGCAACAGTGGCAATGTTCCTCCCATGAACAACACCACCGAAAGGAGATGATGAACGAGGGATGTTTAGAAGCTTTTTGCGGTTCATGCAAAATCGCATTTGAGGAGACTCGTGTTCAAAATACTGAGAGGAAATGATAGCAATTCACGGGTTATCACAATGAAGCGCTTCAAAGAGTTGGGACCACCGAATTTAAGGGAAAGCCGGATCCGATCATGCGGCGGAAACATGGGTCAAACAAATTACCAAGATATTCGATGTCTTGGGATGCACCTGAGGAACGAAGGTTCCATTCGCCACCTTTATGTTCCGTGGCGAGGCAGACTATCGGTGGGAGTCTGCTGTGAAGCGTGCCCATCCACCGCAAGCGGCAAAGATGTCTTGGGAGACGCGTTCAGAGACTATTTAATGACAAATACTTTCCGAAAGTGTTCGCTCATATGAAGGAAGTGGAGTTCATCGATTAGAGCAAAACAACACGACGGTGTCTCAATGACGAGGCAAAGTTTGCGAGTTATCCAGTTTGCACCTCATTTGGTGGAGAATGAGGAACGATGACGCGGATGTTTCTTAGAGGTTTGAAACCCGTCAGATACGCCAATCTCATTTCTCATAAACTTTCTCTTTATTCGTGATGTTATAAAACAGGGCTCAATTATTAGAGCGAGATAACGAGTACGGTCAACCGAGGACCATAACCGTGATCGCACGGAGATAGCGATCAGCGAATAATGATAACTCATGGAGAAAGAAACAGATGGATGAAATGGTAACCACTCGGTGGTAATCATGGTCATGAAAATGAAAGAAGCGAGTCGGGAGAGATTTTAAAAGAGGAGATTTAACAACGACTATGTGAAGACAGCAGTCTTTAGCGAAGAATCGGTTCTAAGGGAGAGAAACGACCACCGGTCATATCTTCTAAATCACGAAAAAGAGGGACATATCAGTCAAGCCGCCCACAACAGCTCAAGGTATGCTATAGTTGTGGAAAGGAATGACATATCGCTTCGAGATTATGCAGATGGCGAAACCTAGTTCAATGAGGACGGTGACTCAAAAGATCGTCCCGAAAAGTCAAAGTCAATGATTCCGGAAGAAGCGTTTGTTGTGGTTCGGTCATAATCGCGAGGAACCCAAACGAGGTGATCACGGGTAAGCTATTTATAAATTCTTGCAAAGTTTATACCTTATTCGACATCTTTGGTGCTACCCATTCATTTATCTCTCCGCTTGTGCTCAACGCTTAAACTTGACTCGGAGAAATTAGACTTTGACTATCTCGTGGAAACTCCGTTAGAGAAACTTTCATCACATCCACTGCTTATAAATTTTGTTTGATTCAAGTTGGCACCATCACCTTACACATCGTTGACCTTATCTCTTTAGAGATACTTGCTTTTGATGTGATTTTAGGGATTGATTGGTTAACTACTCATCATGCCAAAATTGATTGTTTTCGTAAGGTTGTTAGTTTTCATATTCCTAACCAACCCTTTGTATGCAATTCAAGCAACTAAACCATTAAAATCAATCACTGTCATATTTAATCATAAAGCTATTCGTTTATTGAAAAAACAGATGTCAAGCTTTCTTAGCCCATGTTATGGATTTGAATAAAGACACGCCAAATTTGAATAATATTCTGTTGTTATTGACTTTCCCGACGATTTCTGAAGAACTTCCCTGCCTACCCCGTAACGTGAAGTTGAATTCTTATTGATCTTGAACTCGGTACAAAGCCCATTTCTAAAACCCCATCGAATGGCTCTATTGAACTTCGGGAGTTAAAGGTCCAACTACGTGAATTGTTGGACATCGGTTTATCGATAAATCTAGTACATCTCCTTGGGGTGCTCTGCTTTATTTGTAAAAAAGAAAGACGGAATATGCGACTTTGTATTGACTATCGGAATTGAACCATGTCACCATCAAGAATAGGTATCCTCACCTCGTATTGATGACTTGTTTGACCAATTCTTGAGAAGGCACAATTCTTTTCAAAAATCGATCTTCGCTTACGGATATCATCACCGAAAAAAATTAGAATCGAGGATATTCCAAAGACCGCCTTCGAACTTCGGTATGGGCATTATGAATTCTTAGTCATGTCTTTCGGACTAACTAATGCTCCTGCGGCTTTCATGGATATGATGAACCGAGTATTCAAGGAATATTTGGATCGGTTCGTTGTTGTCTTTATTGATGACATCCTTATATATTCCAAAAGCCGTGAAGATCATGAGCACCATTTGAAGTTCGGTACTCGAAAGGCTTCGTGAAAACCAACTATATGCCAAATTGAAGAAATGCGAGTTCGGCTTGAGGAAGTAGCCTTTCTTGGGCATGTGGTGTTAAAACATGGAGTATCTGTTGATCCCACCAAGATTGAAGCAATACAAAGTTGGGAGCAACCGGGCTCGGTGATCAAGACGTAGCTTTTTGGGCTTAAATTGGTTATTATCGGAGATTCGTGGAAGGGTTTTCTCGAATCGCTACTCCATTAACTCAAATTAACTCGGAAGGATACAAAATTCGTTTGGAATGAAGAATCGCGAGAAGAGTTTCCAAGAGCTTAAGAGGAGACTTATTTCGGCACTGTCTAACAATACCATCCGGTTCGGATGGATTTGTTATCTCACAAATGATGCTTCGTGCAAAGGGTTAGGATGTGTTACGATGCAACGTGGGAAAGTCATAGCCTATGCCTCATGACAACTTAAAGAGTATGAGAGGAATTATCCTGCTCATGATCTAGAGTTAGCGGCCCGATCGTTCAAGCGCTAAAAATATGGAGGCACTATCTATATGGGAGAAAGTGGAGATATATTCACCATAAAAAGCCTTAAATATTTCTTCACTCAAAAAGAACTCAACATACGGCAAATGACGTTGGCTCGAGCTATTGAAAGACTACGACCACACTATTCAATACCATCCCGGTAAAAGTTTAACGTAAAGGCGACGCATTGAGTAGAAGATCATATCTTGAACGAAAAGTGCGATGATGTCAAGTATCGACAGAGAGCCAACTTTAATAGAAAAAGTTAAGGTTGCTCGACCCAATCTTGAAATGGATGCGCGTATGAAGAAGAAAGTACAAGAAGGAGCTATTCCTAGGCGAGAATTGATGAAGAAGGAATACTTGAGTCCACTCTAGACTTTGTGTTCCTAACGACTCGATTTGAAGTACAAGATTATGATGGAGGCACCACAATACACCATTTGCAATCCATCCTGGAAGTACTAAAATGTATCGTGATCTTGACATACATTTTGGTGGAATAATATGAAGAGAGAGATTGCAAAGTTTATCTCGATGTGTTTAACTTGCCAACGTGTAAAGGCGGAGCATCTAGTACCTAAGGGTCCGTTGCAACCACTTGAGATTCCGGAATGGAAGTGGGAACACATTACCATGGATTTCGATTCTGGGTCTTCCTACGGTTTCTCAAGGCATCAATGCTATTTGGGTTATTGTTGATAGATTAACCAAGTCTCGCTCATTTCTTGCCGTCACGGAGACTTATTCACTTGAACATCTTGCTAGTATATACGTAAATGAGATTGTGAGGTTGCATGGCATGCCTGTATCCATAGTTTTGGATCGTGACCCAAGATTCACTTCAAGATTTTGGGTTAGCTTGCAAAAAGCTATGGGCGCGGATTTGCGATTTAGTTGACATACCATCCCCAAACGGACGACAATCGATCGAGAGGACTATTCAAACTCTTGAAGATCTATTAAGACTCGTGTCCTGACTTCAAGGGTAGTTGGGATAAGTATTTACCATTGGTGGAATTCTCCTACAACAACAGCTTATCGAGCAAGTATAGGTGTGGCTCCATTCAAGCATTATATGGACGAAAATGTCGTTCTCCGAATATGTTGGGATGAGGTGGGTGAAGCAACATTGTTGGGACCCGAATTAAGACGATATGACTCACCGAAAAGATCCAAATGATTCGACAACGATATAAACGACACAAGATCGACAAAAGAGTTATGCGGATCTTCATCGAAAGGACGTGGAATTTAATGTAGGGATCATGTATTGTTACGAGTTGCTCCATGGAAGGGAGTTATAAGATTTGGGAAGAGAGAAAGCTCAATCCACGATTTATTGGTCCATTTCAAATTCTTGACCGAGTAGGAAATGTAGCTTTATAGACTTGCGTTACCTCCGAGTATGTCTCGTGTTCATAATGTGTTTCACATATCTCGTATTCAGAATATGTGAAAGACCCGAACCACGTTATTGAGTTAGAAACCGGACGAGATAGCCAGAAGACTTAACGATGAGGAGGAGGTACTGTCAAGATTTTGGATAGGAAGGAGCATGTCCTATGCAAGAAAGGTCATACCACAAGTTAAAGTTTTGTGGAGGAATCATGCTATAGAGGAAATGACACAGGGATTGGAACGGAAATGAAAGCGAGGTATCCTCACCTTTTCAAACACCAGTGTATCACGTCAATTTCGAGGACGAAATTTCATAAGGAGGGAGGTTGTAAGACCCTAAATTTTTTTTTAAATAAAAGGAATTTCCTTTATTTATTATTTTGAAATAGTAAGGGTTGATTTGATTAATGTGGATAGTTAAGGGTTAAATACGCAAATATTTCAAAATAAGCAAAGTGGTTATAAAATATTCATTTTGTCGGGGAATATTCGTTTGGTCGTGGAATATTCGTCTTTAGTCGGGAATATTCGTAAATGCGACGGCGCAAGCGACCATGTGTGGGCCCATAACGGAAAAGCGATTGGATGAAGAAAACGACAAATATAAGTTGGTTAAAAATAACTAGCGTAGTTATTACCGATTATCTTGTTGGAATACCCGTGGTTAAAATACAATAATACGCGTGGTTGCACAAAGAAGCACCAGTATTACATGATGATTGTTGAATTATCGATCCTTACGTAGAGAAGCCACTACTCAATAATTTTCACAGTGAATTACTTATTGAATATTATTGATTCAATAATTCTTTGCGTTGATATTTTATATTATCATTTGCTCAATAATTGTCACTTTGCATTATTATCTCCATTATTAGATCAATAATTCATATTATTTGAATAATATTATTAGATAGCATTATTGGCAATGTCTAGAAAGTTACATCAAGGAGAGGTTTGGTCACCTAATTGTGCGCCAAGAGAGGAGAAATCCTTATCGGAAAGCCCTCTTTCCTCGGGAACTACCGTTGTCATAATTGTGATTACGTAATATTATTTATGAATAATTAATTATTGATTCATATGATAAAGAAATATTTATTTTATGTGGATATAAATGATGGATTTATTTATGTGGTTATAAATGAAGAAATTATGTTGAGGTGTTTTATCGATATTTTATCGGATTGAAGGTATTAAAAATTAAATCGGGGTTTTGAGATATATTGCGGGGTTATAATTTTTAATCCGACCGTTGGATTGTGGTAATTTTGGGTATGTTATACATACATAAGTTGAGTATATGTCCACAAATTTTGAACCGTTAAAAATTCACGAATGATTTGTTATGAATTTTAAGAGGTGTCCGATTCGTAAATTAGGTTTATAATTGATTTTGGTGGAAAATTCTAGAATTGAGTGGGCCCCACTTGTGGTTGGTGAAGAAATGTGAATTTTATTTCAAATGTGGTGGGTGGCAATAGTAGCGAGGTAAAGCCATCGGTGCAGTCAAGTCTCAGCTTGGTACATTTAACATTTTCCTATAAATAGAGGCTAAGTTAAATTGAAAATCACACCGTAAACAAAGTTTTCTCTCTCTCTCTCTGTATTATTGAAATGATTTTGTGAGTATTTAGATACTTTGAGAGTTGTTGCTCAAAGATAAGTTTCATTCAAGATCACTTGAGACCTTTCCTTAAATCTTGATTCTTTGAGGTAAGGGATATTTTTTTTTTTCGTAATGATATTATTTCTTCAATATCATTATCTTTGAAATGTTGATCTGAAGTTTTTATCAAATTTGGAACTTTTTCATGTCGGGGTTACTATTCATGAGTTACTATTCACGAAGTTACTATTCACGAGTACTATTCATGTAAGCGTGAAAATGTTTTTTGTAGAATTTCTATCTTTTGGTGTGAGTTACTATTCACGATATCTGAAGACTATTCACGATACTCTGTGACTATTCACGTGATACTAAGACTATTCATTCATAGAAAAAAATAAAATTTCTTCTTTTTGTCCAAAATATCTATTCTGGATACTAGCTTTGATTGTATCCATGTTTTGATCATTCTTGAATTTTACACCACTATGATTCTTTTGAGGTATTGTTGGACATGGATAAAACAAAGTACGAATCATAAATCCTTAATCCTTGTCATTTTGTTTCACTGGATTCGTTCTTTAAAAATATTTTTCATCATCCTCAGTCTTAAATGATGATATTATTGAATATCTTTGGCCAGAAAAGTGCAAAGATGAATGATTTCTGAAGAATATCTTTGGCTGTGAGCAAAGATGAACAGTGTTTAAATGAACATGACCAACTGATGAATATCTTTGGCTCAGAGTGCAAAGATGAGACAGTGTTGAGATGAACATGACCGAAGTGATGAATATCTTTGGCCCAGAAGGTGCAAAGATGAATGTTTGATTTGAGATGAATATTGATTGATGTTACGGGATAAAATATTGATGATGGATTTATTAAATTCATAGATTATAGTAGATTTCATTCTCTACGTAACTCTTCTATGAATTATTATTTCATTCATGCGAATATTGATCTCGAAACTTGTTGTCTATTGTATTCTATTAAATTTTTCCTGTTGAAGACTAACGATAATTTGTTGTATATTATCTTAGTCATAATATTCTTTACTTGAGCTAGTTGAGCTCACCTTTTCCTTTTTGTTCCATTCTTCTCGGGAGGCGAGAATATAAGCGAGATGCAGTCGGGTATGGAATGAAGGTTTTAGAAAAGGATTGTTTAGTAGTCCTCACCATTTTTGTAAAATAATGTATCAATAAATGTGATGAGAATTTATTTGAGTATAAATATTGTCTGAAGATAATATTTGTATTTAAACTCACGCTTTTCTTGTTGTAATAATAAAGTGGTAGTTGTTTACGTATTTATGTATTGACAACTCAGAATGGGTGATGTATACCTATTTTGGGGGCGTCACAACCTACCTAAGTTTAGTTGGTATTTGATTGGTCGGTCAGAGTATAGTGATAATATGTTGCATGTCAATTAACCCTTATTTTGTGGCGGTGTTTGAAAATGACATCCGAGAATGTTGAGAATAGCAATGGAGCACAATTGTTGTTGATTCTCCACAGATCAATAATCGAGAAAATGTGCAACAGGGATGGCGATAATCCTCCCATAAACAACAACACTTATCAATTGATGAACGATGAGTGCGTTTAAGAGGTTTTAGAATTCATGCAACATCGTGTGAAAGCGACTTACATCCCAAAACGTGGGTGGAAACACGGAAAACACTCAAGGCGGTCACCGCTAAACAATTCAAAGAGCTGGGACCACCAGAGTTTAAGGGAGAGCCAAAACCACTTCGCGGAAACATGGATAAAGCAGATTACAAGATATTTGATGTCTTGGGATGTTCAAGAAGAAAAAGGTTCCCTTTCACGCTTTTATGTTCTTGCTGGAGAGCAGACATCGGTGGGAATCGATTAAAGCGTACTCAACCCTTATCTTCGAAGATATCTTGGGAGAAGTTCCAGAGTACATTCAACGACAAATACTTTCCCGAAAGTATTCGCCACATAAAGGAGGTGGAGTTTATCAAGTTGGAACAAAACAATATGACCGTGTGTCGCAATACGAGGCAAAATTTGCGGAGTTATCGTGGTTCGTCCACTTGGTAGATAATGAAGAGAGAATGACACGAATGTTTTAAGAGGTTTGAAGCCGGAGATACGTCAACATCTTATTTCTCATAAAGCGTGTTTTTATTCAGATGTTGTAAATAGGGCTCGATTAGTGGAGCGCGATAACGAGTCAACGAACTAAAAGAGAGCGGTAAGCAAAAATTATAATACCGGTGAGAGTAGTCATCGAGCGGTGGACAACAAGCGTGGAGGAATCAACATGCGATTATGGTAACCACTTGATGGTAATCGGTAAAACAATAAGAATGGACATTTCAAGAAAAGGAGATTCAACAATGATGGAAAGACGTCAGCACCAGCACCCGTTGTTAAGGAAGGAGAAAGACCACCTATCATATGCTTCAAATGCGGAGGAGAGGGACACATCAGTCCGAACTGCGCCATGCGTCCAAAGCATGTTATAATTGTGGAAGAGAAGGTCACTTAGCTCGATTTTGTCGTTTACCGAAGACAAATTCAACTAGGATGGAGGCACCAAAGGCTGTCCCAGACAAACCAAAGCCGGTAGTTTAAGAGAGAGCATTTTTTTTCTCGTAACGAGGAACCTGAATAAAATTATCACGGGTAAGTTAATCATAAGCTCTTGCAAAGTCTATACCGTGTTAGATAAAAGTTCTACCCACTCTTTTATTTCACCTAGTTGTGTCAACGTTTAAATTTGACTCCGAAGAAGTTAAACTTTGACTTATTGGTTAAAACTTCGTTAGTAGGAGCCTTAGATTCCGCTTACTATTTTTAAATCTTGTTTGATTCAAATAAACATTTTCTCGTTACTGTCGATCTTATCTTTTGAAAATACTTGCCTTTGATGTGATTTTAGGAATCAATTGGTTAACTACTCATCATGCTTTTAAGTAAGGTTGTTACCTTTTATATTCATAACCAACCTGTTGTGCGCGAATTCAAGTAACCAAACTACTAAAGTCAATTATTGTCATATGAAGCCATAAGTAAAAAGAGCCGAACCTTTCGTTGTTGACTTCCTTGTGTGGAAATGCACCGCCGGACTTTCAGAGGCGACATCGTGAATGAAGATGGCAAGTTTATAGGTATCATTGTGAGGTCTTATCTAGGTTAAGGGATAGAAGTCATAGTTGGTATCAATGTGACGTCTTATCCAAGTCTTGGATGAGAGTCACAGCTTTTGAATGATATTACTATTATTAATAAATTTCTTGGCGTATTCTTGAAAACTTTCTAGCCTACCCTAGAGCGTGAAATCGAATTTTGTATTGACCCCAAAGATAAAACCCATTTCTTAAACCCTCAAATATTTCTTCAACTAAAATGAATAGCTTTACGTGGTTTATGATGAAAGTCATAATAAAAGCATTGGACTAATGAAAATTATAGGTATACGTGGTATTAGTAAGTGTTATGATGAGTTATGTTGGTTAGTATGTGAAAACATGAAAGTTTCTTAAAAATCACAAGGAGTTAAAACCAGATTTTGGTGAAAATGTAACATGAAATTCAATTGACCAAATTTCCTATTATATTTTGAATTTTTGAGTGTGGTCAAGTCCTAGAGTTAGATCTATGAGTTACCTAACTAATCCAAGTGGAATTACTGGAAAAGGTGTTGTAGATTTTTGTGTGAACTGATTTTAGCAAAGGAGTGCAAAGTTGCAAAACCGAAAAAAAATCTTTGCCATGATTTTAGGCGGAAATGTTTTTGGGTCACTTAAATTATGAGAAAAATTCTGGCCTTTTGGGACATGAAGGTATATGGTATAAAGTACCTCCTGTCCAAAAGTGATATCATTCTGACTTAAAATGAGCAAGTTATGACTATTTCAATATTTAGGTTTTTCCGATTGAAAACGCTATAACCGAGTTCTATAACTCAGATGACCATGAAATTTAAACTAGTAGCTCACGTTAACATGTGTAAGGTCCTGCCAAGATTTGGGAATTTTGGAGTTAAACTTGAGGTAGCTAATTTCTTAAGGAATTAATTAAAATTGATTTTTGAAAAATAGTAATTGAATTTTAAATAATTCCGGAAAAATATATTTTCATTATGGGACTATATTATGCTAAATCCCGTAAAAGAAAATATTTTTGGGACTAATTTGGTATTTTCATGAAAATAGTTTAGTTACTGAACATATGAGTTAAATATGTTATGTGAAGTAACAAAGTTGAAAATAGGATTTTATGGCTTAAGAATCCTATATAGAGTATATGCATATTTTTTTGATGAGGATTTGATAATTGGTGATGATATCTTATGAGTATGACATTTTGAATGATTAAATGCATTATATGGTAAAGCGTAAACAATTAAGATAAATTGTTTATAAATTTAAGAAAGTGATTAAAATATTGTTATAATATTAATGATATTAGATTATGAGATTATTAAGTGATTGATAACATGGGATATTCTTGAATCTGGATAAATTATATTATAAATGTTTAATATTTATCCTTTATCTCATTTGTTTTGATTCTTTATATCATTATCCTCATGTTTATATTATGTTGAAAGTCATCGTGGCTGTAGTGCGTAGATGGACTTGGTATGATTATGACCGTGATTATTCGGTATAATCATCATAACCGTAATTGAAAACACGATTATCTTTGGTAGTAGTGCATGGATAATTTGTGGTCGCGATATACTAATGAATACGATTATCTTTGGTAGTAGTCATGGATAATTTATGGTCGTGATACTTAATGAATACACGATTATCTTTGGTAGTAGTGCATGGATAATTTGTGGTCGTGATACTAATGAATACCACGATTATCTTTGGTAGTAGTGCATGGATAATTTGTGGTCGTGATCTTAATGAATACACGATTATCTTTGGTAGTAGTGTATGGATAATTTGTGGTCGTAATACTTAATGAATACACGATTATCTTTGGTAGTAGTGCATGGATAATTCGTGGTCGTGATACTAATAAATATCCTCGACACATAGTGCGGGGATGATTCGATGATATGGATTAATTATTGAAATGAGTCTCAAAGAATGAAATATTAATTCATGGATGTGGTAAAAGTCATCTTTGGTAGTAGTACATTGAGAGACTTGGTATGATTATGACCAAGGATTATTCGAATTATAATCATGATAGTAATTGAAAACACGAATATCCTTGGTCGATTGGTGCATGGATAATTCGTGGTCGTGATACTATTAAGTCGCGTCTCAAAGATTATTGGTTTTACATTTGTATATCTTTGGCTCAGAGTGCAAAGATGAATTGTTAATGAATATCTTTGGTAGGATTAGAAGATGAATTTAATATTTTTAACGATAAAGGTATTCAAGGTATCCTCACCTCTTTATCATACTGTGTATCGTACCTCTAATTTCGAGGGCTTAAATTCCATAAGGAGGGAGATTGTGAGACCCCAGATTTTATCAATAAAGATTTAAATTTTGTCGAAATAATTTTTAATATTATGGTGTGAATTTGAGATAATATTATAGTTATGGGTAGTATTTATAAATTTTGCAAAGTATGCAAGTGGTTATATTATATTCGATTGGTTCTGGGAATATTCGGTTTAGCGGAGAATATTATTAAATATAACTACTCAATCATTGGTGGACCCCATTAATGTAATTATTGTCGGATTGAGAAAACGACAAAAAATATTTTATTGAAATAATGGCGGAAGTTTTACCATTGATCTTTGTTGAACTACTCCGGTAGTAAAAGCACAATAATACGTGTGGTTGCGTAGTAGCACACAATATTGATTATTGATGCTTATGTGAGAAGTCACTCCGGTTTGATTCTATTATTGTTTATTAATAATATGAATTATTATAGCGATAATGACGTTTTATTTTATTCAGTATTATTAACGTAATAAAATAGAAACATCTTTTATATAAAATGTAATACTTTATTAAAGTTATTCTATAAATAGAATATATTATATTTTATTATGCATAGTGTTGCGTATAAGTGTTTTGCATAGTATTTTGCATAGTGTTTGCATAGTAAAATATTTTTATATAAATAGAATATATGATATTTTATTTAAAAAATTTTGCTTTAAATATGGACCGTCAGATTAAAGTAAATCAATCTGGACCGTTCATGGATTAATTACTATGCATTCTATTTTCCTATAAATAGAAGCTCATTCCTTCATTATTTTCTTACGAATTCACTGAAACTCTGGAGAGAGAAATTATAGAGAGAAGCTATAGAGAGAAAATCTATAGAGAGAAAGAAGAAAAGTATTCTGCTACTTCACTTTTCCAATATTCAGGTTCTTCAAGGTAGGGAATATTATTTGTTGTACCGTAAGTGGGTGTTATTCTTTCTTATTCATGAAGAGAACTTCATTATTCCATTCCTTATTATTCTATTGAATAACTTTGTAAAAGTGGCATACCCTATACATAACCTCAGATACGCCGGCATACCCTATACTTGGTAAAATCCTTATGTTATTCCATTGCTTATTATTACATTGGAATAACTTTGTATCACGCCATTTACCTATACTTGGTGACATTCTTCATTATTACATTGGAACATCACATGCATGTGTTTTACAGGACACCGGTTCCGTCTTTATTATTCTGTTGGAACATCCTGTCTGTGTGTTTTACACCGGACCTGGTTCCGTTTTTATCATTCTGTTGGAATATCCTATCTGTGTGTTTTACACCGGATCTGGTTCCATCTTTATTATTCTGTTGGAACATCCTGTTGGTGTGAATTTCACCGACTTCGTTCCGTTATTATTATTCTATTGAATAACTTGCTCTGTCTGGGCACCGCATGCATGGTGATTTCTTTTGTTATTCCATTCTTTATTATACCCAGTTGGTTAAAACTTTGACTTCTATACTCCATGAAATTAGTAGAATATCCTTGATATTTGTGTTTCATCCAGTATCTTTTCATGGAAATATTCTTCTGATCATTCTTGAATTTTACTCTACAAAACAAAGATTATGTTGACAATTTGGACGTTAATAATTCTGGATAAAATAATTCTTGAACTTGTTTTATTGAATTCTTATATCATTGTCATCATCCTCATGTTTATATATATTTTTTTAAAGTCATCTGTGGCTTGTAGAGCATGGATGGACTTGGTATGATTATGACCAAGGATTATTCGGTTGTAATCATGACCGTAATGTTACAAAATGATGTGGTAAAAATCCTCGAGGGTAGTAGTAGTACATTGATGGACAAATTGTTGGCATGATCATGACCATTAATGAATACACAACTATTCTTGGCCCGTAGTGCATGAATAATTGTGGTCGTGATACTAAAGAATATCCTTGGCCGTAGTGCAGGGGTGATTCGATGATGTGGATTATTTATTAAAGCTGAGTCTCAAACTTTTTAACGATGATGAAAACTTTTTAAAACCTAAAAGATAGTAGACATTATTTTCTACTTGACTCTTTTAATGGATTAAATGTTCACCTTGCAGCTTAAACCGGTTGTCTATTGTATTTTATCGGTTTAACACTTTGTTGAAGGCTAATGATAATTTATTACGCATTATCTTAGTCATAATATTTCTTCTTGGGCTAGTTGAGCTCACCCTTTCTTTCACTTTTTCTCTTGAAATGAAACATAGCCGGGACGAAGTCGAGGAGAACGGAGTAATGGTCCGAGGATAGAATTAGTAGTCCTCACTATTCGTGAAATAGTGTGATAATGGTTGTAATGAGGACTCCTTTTGAGTTTGTATAATATTTAGTAGACAATATTTGTATTCAAACTCATGATTTATATGTCGTATTGTACATACCAGCTTATATTAAGTAAGTTGTATTTGAATTTATGTACCATGTAAGTGGCGACCCAAGATGGGTGACGTATACCTAATTTTGGGGGCGTCACAAAAATATTTATTTTATGTGGATATAGATGGAGAAAATTTTTAAAGTGACAATTGTTGAAAATTAATATTTTATATTTTTCTAATAAAATAATTAATTTAAATATATTATTTTAATAATATATTAATGGTGATATTTTTACAATGAATGTGGAATATATAAGTATATGAGGAGGAAGAGTATTTTTGTGGCATTAAATGTTTAACACATGTTTTGTGTGTTGGTAGACACAATTATTGACCGAAATTTGATTATAGCTTGTAAAATCGCTCGTTTGTGGATTTCGGTTAATTTCTGTTTGGAATTTGGAAAAACTTTCTTTTGAAAAGTTGTAGAGAATTGAATTTCCTATAAAAAGTCGCGAGATTCGAATTTTCTGATAAAAGAGCTATTTATTGTGAATTATTAAAGTTTCGGTATATCGGGTGTGAATTGATTTTTGGAGTTTAAATTATTTTTGTTAGAAAAACGTTTTTTGTATTTTTTAGACATCATTAACATGTGCGGCTGGTGTTTTTGACCAAAAGGTGGGCTAAGGAAAATTTGTATAATTATATTAATATTATATTTAATTTTCTGCTTTGGTGTTCTAAGCAATTTCTTATAAATAGGTGCTTGGGTTAGAATTGAAAAATCACACCGTAAAAGCGAAGTTTTCTCTCTATATTATCGAGCGTATTCTTGTGAGTATTTTGAGTATACTTTGAGTGTTGCTATATCTGGATTGCAAGTTCGTTCAAATAAGTTATTCTAATTAAATCTTTTCTCTTTTTGAGGTAAGGGATAGTAAGGGATTTTAAGGGTTATTATGTTTTTAGTTTTGAAATTTTTCTGAACCTTCAAAAATTCTGAAAAAATTTGAAATGATAATTTGATGAGTTTTATATATTGTGTCCAAAAATGGCGATTTTTGGATGTATAAATTGAGAGTTATGAATTTTATGAGAAAAGACTATTTTAAAAGTAACCGCTTATATCTCCTTGTGATTAACTCTAAAATTGATGAAATTTTTATTGGAAGTACATCTATATAATATCAGTATACCGTGTAAATTTCAGAATTGTTGGATAAAAGTATAATTTATGATAAATATTTAAATATTCGGTGGTTTTGGCCATATGAAAAATAGTAAATGAATTTTTAAAATTTTGAGAAAAATATATGTTCAATATGGGACTATGTTATGCTAAATCCCAGAAAAGAAATATTTTTGGAACTGATTTGGTATTTTTCATGAAAATGTTCGAGTTATGAGTAAATGAATTAAATATGTTATGTGAAGTAAGAAAATTGGAAAATATGATTTATTGGCTTGAGAATCATATATGAGGTATATGCAGATTTTTGATGAGGGTTTTGGTTATTGGTGATGAAATCTTATGAGTTTGGAATTTTATGATGATTAAATGCATTAATTAGTAAAGTGTAAACAATTTAATTAAATTGTTTATAAGTTTTAGAAATGATTAAAATATTATTATAATATTAATAATATTAGATTATGAGATTTCTAAGTGATTTATAACATTTGAATTAAGGTGTTATTAATATGGATATGAATTTTATTATGAAACTTTATCTTTTTAGGTGTCGAGAGTTACTTATGCGCATTATACTGATTACGTATTTAATAATACGAAGTGCTATTCACGACAAATTGGTTTCTTCTCGACCAAATTATCGTTGATTTATGAATCTTACTCTTGAAATTAAAACCATGTTTTGATTATATTATTTTTATATAACATTCTTATAACCTATGATGATATTTCTCTTTGACTTGAGTGTAAAGATGAGTAGATTATTGGTATGATCGCGTGACTATAGGTTCTCTTTTGGCCAAGGTCTGCAAAAGTTGAATTGTTGATTTGGTATGATCATGACCATTGAATTTACAATTGAATATTTTTAAGCTTAAGTGCAAAGGTGAATTGATCAACATGGTTATAATTATTGTTATATAACTTCGAAATGATTATGTATTTCTTTGATATATGAATATCTTTGGCTCAGTAGTGCAAAGATGACTTGTTGATGAATATCTTAGCTTTGCAGAAAGTGCAAAGATGAATTATTGATGAATATCTTTTGCTCAGAATGCAAAGATGACTGTTGTTGAATATCTTTACTTTGTAGTGCAAAGATGAATTATTGATGAATATCTTTGGCTCGTAATGCAAAGATGACTTGTTGTTGAATATCTTTAGCACAGTAGTGTAAAGATGAATCTGTTGATGAATATCTTTGGCTAGTGGTGCAAAGATGAATTTATTAGTATGATTATGAGCGAATTGTGATTTGGTATAACCATGATATTTGATGTTTCGTAAAGGCAATTGATGAAAATTATCTTCGTCTGGATGAGAAGAGAATTTAGAATCATAATTATGATTATGAGTTATTCATATGATTGTGGAAAGGCTGTTGATTGATGTTACTGGGATAAAATATTGTTGGTGGACTTTTAACGTGGAGAAGACAATAGACTTTATAGTCTATTTGACTCTTTTAATGGATTGCTTGCTCTAACTGCATTTATGGTTGAAAAGTTTTATCATCTACCATATGTTCTAAATCTACGATTTATTCTTGATGAAGACTATTGATAATTTATTTATCTTTAGTCATAATATTCTTTATCGAGCTAGTTGTGCTTTCACCCTTTTGTTTCACAATTCCTTTCGGAGTAATAAAAGTGTAGTGGGGTCGAGCGGGGATAGTGAGGAATAAAATGGTGGTCTATAGATGTTGAGGGTGAGGTGAACCCAACTTTGGAAGGGTGTTTTGTCACTTTATCATACAAGATGTCTAATGACATACTGACTCGTGTTATCATAAGACATGGTTGTCTTTCATCCACTTGCTTGAGTATATTTACAAACCTTACTATATAATCTTGGTGTTTGTTTGGAGTATAATACCCAATTAGAGGCATTGGAGATAATGATATGTCAAGAAGACTCACCATTGGGAAGAATATGATAGTAATCTTCTCGTTTTTCTTTGGGGTCTATTAGGTCAACCAGGATAATTACGTGGCCATATGATATCTACCATAACCTAAAAGCACGGCCTCCCATATACGAAGGTTTCTTGAGCACTTCCCAAAGATTCTAATTTCTAAAATGCTTTTTGACTATACCTTTATGTAAGGTGTCATTGTGACGTCTTCTGATTGGTATATATTGGTATCCAAACTCACAGCATATGTGTTGTTGTATTTTGCACGACAATTGTTGTAATAAAGTTGTAGTTATTTCTGTACCATGTATTTGGCGACTCAGAATGGGTTGGATGGAATGGACCTATTTTGGGGTCGTTCTGATTAGTTATTCTGCTTATTATTGGCAATGTCTAGAAAATTACATACAATGAGAGGTTTGGTCACCTAATTGCGGCAAGAATGAGAGAAATTCTTATTGGAAAGCCCCTCTTTCTGGGAACGACCGGGTTGTCGATCTTGTGATTACGTAATATTATTTGTGAATAATTAATTATTGATTTATATGATGAGGAAATATTGATTTTATGTGGATATAGATGGAGAAAATTTTTAAAGTGACAATTGTTAAAAATTGATATTTTATCTTTTACGATAAAATAATATTTTATTATATTATTATAATATAATAATGGTGATATTTTTACAATGAATATGGGATATATGAGTATATGAGGAGAAAGAGTATTTTTGTTGCATTAAATGATTAACACATGTTTTGTGTCGGTGGACCCCATTTCTTGACTAAAATTTGATTATAGCCTGTAAAATCGTTCGTATGTGGATTTCGGTCAAATTTTGTTTGGAATTTGGAAAAACTTTCTTCTGCAAAGTTGTAGAGAATTGAATTTTCTATAAAAAGTCGCGAGATTCGAATTTTTTGATAAAAGGGCTATTTATTATGAATTATTGAAGTTCTGAAATTCCTGAATAATTGATTTTTGGAAGTTTTAAATATTTTATTTATGAAAAACGTTTTTCTTATTTTTTTTGAGTGGGTGGTTGATGTTTGAATTTAGCTGATGTGCATAGGAAATTTTATAATAATAATAATATTATTTTATTAAATTTTCTGCTTTGGTGTTCTAAGCAATTTCCTATAAATAGGTCTTTAGGTTAGAATTGAAAATCACACCGAAACTGAAGTTTTCTCTATTTCTCTCTATATTATCGAGTGTATTCTTGTGAGTATTTTGATATCCCGAGTGTTCTTTATCTGATTGCAAGTTCGTTCAAATAAGTATTCCATCCAAAATCTTTTGCTTTTTTGAGGTAAGGGATAGTAAGGGATAGTAAGGGATGTTATTTTATTAGAAAATGATATTATTTCTTCAATATCATTATGCCAAAATATTGGTTGGAAATTTTTATCAAATTTAGAACTTTTTCATGTCGGGGTTACTATTCACGAGTTACTATTCACGAAGCATGATGATATTTTTGTGAAATTTCTATCTTTTAGTGTCGGAGTTACTATTCACGTATACGACACTATTCACGTTATTCACGAATACGACACTATTCACAGAAAAATTAAGTTTTCTTTTCTGTGTCCAAAATTGTCTGTTATGATTCCTATCTTTGATTGGATCTATGTTTTGGTCATCATTCTTGAATTTTACTCCACTCTGGTTATTTATGAAGTATTTTTGAACTTGAATTGTTTAAGGTACGAATCCTTAATATTTGTTCTTTTGTTTCACTGGATTAGTTTTCTTTAAAATATTTTTCATCATCCTCAGTCCTAAATGATGATATTACTGAATATCTTTGGCACAGTAGTGCAAGATGAATGATTTTCGATGAATATCTTTGGCGTGTAGTCAAAAGATAAATAGGTGTTTAGATGAACATGACCAACTGATGAATATCTTTGGCCCGTAGTGCAAAGATGAACAGGTGTTGAGATGAACATGACCAACATATGAATATCTTTGGCCTGTAGTGCAAAGATGACTATTTGATTTATGATGTATATTGATTGATGTTACATGGATAAAATATCGATGATGGACTTTTAAATTCATAGATGATAATAGATTTCATTCTCTTTAACTCTTCAATGAATTGTTGTTTTCATTGCGATTGTTGATCTAAAACTTGTTGTCTATTGTATTCTATCAGATTTTTCCCTGTTGAAGACTAAAGATAATTTGTTGTACATTATCTTAGTCATAATATTCTTTACTGGGCTAGTTGAGCTCACCCTTTTCCTTTTTGTTCCATTTTTCTTCTCAGGAGACGAGAATATAGCGGGAACTAGTCGGGGTGTGGAGTAATGGTTCAAGACAGTTGTTTTAGTAGTCCTCACTATTTTGTAAAATAGTGTATCAATAATTGTAATGAGGACTTATTTGAGTGTGGATATTATCTAGAAGACAATATTTGTATTTAAACTCACAGTTTATGTGTTGTCGTATTTTGCACGACAATTGTATTAATGAAGTTGTATTTGTTTCTGTACTATGTATTTGGCGACTCAGAATGGGTTGGATGGAATGGATCTATTTTGGGGGCGTCACAGCTTGCACTCAACCTTTTTAGTTCCATATTTTAATGTCACAACATCAAACTCGTCCCAGGCTTTTGAGGTCTTTTTTTTCTTCTTTTTTTCCTATGCTCAGCCTCAGTAGCATTTTCTGGCTGAAAATCACCAATAAGTTGAGGTTGATTTTCAGTTTGAGTATTCGGCACTTGAGATGGTCCAGATGGGTCTTCAATCAAACTTCTTATCTCATTGTTACCTCAAACAAATAAATAAAAAATATCAAAAGTAAAACCCACTCATTATCAAGCCACTGGTTTGGGTTAAACCCTCAAAGTGAACAGAACAGAATAGTTGATCAAGCCACTCATTATCTGAGAAGTAAAACATGCATAAACTAATACAGGATGTCTACGTATATAAACAGGTCATATATATTCAAATCTCGAGAGCCTTAAAAAAACTGAAAAGAATTTGGTTTAGGTTAAACCCTCAAAGTGAAACGAAACGATTGATCGAGCCACTCATTATCTCGAGAAGTAAAACATGCGTAAACTAATACGGAGACGTCTACGTATATAAGCGGATCATATATATTCAAATCTTGAGAGCCTTAAAAAAAGCGAAAAAGAATTTGGAGAAGCGGTAAAAAAGCTTTTCTAAGTTCAATTTTTATCGCCAATAATTTGTTATAATCATGTTAGATGTTGGAGCATATTTTTCATTGAATACCTGAGATGATCGATACAAAATGCAATGAGGAGATATCATCCACACTAATAAGAAACTATTAGAAATCCACCTTAATAAAAACTATTTACGACCATCATGAGGAGATATTACATCCACACTAATTTCAAGAAACTAGATTATCTAAAACAATACTTTTTTTATCAAAGTGGTTTACATTAATCTTTAGAAAAAAAGGAAAGGATCTTAGATTAAAACAAAGCATTATTATAAAATACTTGTAAAACTGCAGAATACTTTTCGAAAAAATTAAACAAAGATTTCGAAGCCTCGAAGTGTTCCATTGAATTGAATAAGATCTTTGAAAGCATAATAATTCTAGTTTGTTTTTTAACCATCTAGATTATGCTAAAATTAAACTTAAGTATATGTAATATAAGACCGAAATTTTTTTTAAATAAAAGGAATTTCCTTTATTTATTATTTTGAAATAGTAAGGGTTGATTTGATTAATGTGGATAGTTAAGGGTTAAATCATGAAATATTTCAAAATAAGCAGTGGTTATAAAATATTCATTTTTGTCGGGGAATATTAGTTTGGTGGTGGAATATTAAATCTTTGTCTATTAAATTTGGTGGAATTATTAAATGCGGCGATAGTATGGTGACCGTATGTGTAGCCCCATGTGAGCGATTGGATGAGGAAAGCAGCAAAAGTTTGGGTGGTTATAAATAGCGGGCGTAGTTATTCTGATTAAAATTTTTGGAATACCGTTGGTTAAAATCTGATGTCTGGCGTGGTTTGCCGCGATGGCACAAATACGCGTGTATTGCAGTATTGTTGAATTATTGATCCTTACGTAAGATGGCCTTTACTCGATAATTTTCCACGATGATTCTTTATTCGATATTTTATTTTATTGATTCGATAATTCTTTGCGTTGATATTTTATATTATTGTTGTTCGATAATTGTCCTTTGCCTGATATTTCCCATTATCGGATCAATAATTCATATTATTTGAATAATATTATTAGATAACATTATTGGCGATGTCTAGAAAGTTACATCTAAGGAGAGGTTTGGTCACTAATTGCGGCGCCCGATGAGGAGAGATCCTTATTGGAAAGCCCCTCTTTCTGGAGCGGCTGGTTGTCATAATTGTGATTACGTAATATTATTTGTGAATAATTAATTATTGATTCATATGATAAAAAAATATTTATTTTATGTGAATATAAATGATGGATTTATTTATGTGGTTATAAATGAAGAAATTAATGTTGAGGTGTTTTATCGGTATTTTATCGGATTGGAGGTATTAAAAATCAAATCGGGGGTTTTTGAGATATATTGCGGGGTTATAATTTTTAATCAAATAGTTGGATTGTAGTAATTTTTGGGTATATTATACATACATAAGTTGAGTATATGTCCACAAATTTTGAGCAGTTAAAAATGCACGAATGATTTGTTGTGAATTTTAAGAGGTGTCGGATTAGAAAATTAGGTTTATAATTGATTTTGGTGGAAAATTCTAGAATTGAGTGGGCCCCACTTGTGGTTGGTGAAAAAATGTGCTGAATTTTATTTCAAATGTGGTGGGTGGCAATAGTAGCGAGTAAAAAAGCCATCGGTGGCAGTCGAAATCTGCCTTGGTAGGCTAACATTTTCTATAAATAGAAATTTAAGTTAGAATTGAAAATCACACGAAACAAAGTTTTCTCTCTTTCTCTCTATATATTATTGGCGTATTTTGTGAGTATTTAGATACTTTGAGAGTTCTTTATTGATCTACAAGTTTCATTCGACATCACTTGAGCCTTTCCTTAGAAATCTTGATTCTTTGAGGTAAGGGATATTATTTTTTTTTAATAATGATATTATTTCTTGATATCATTATCTTTGAAATATTGATCTGAAGTTTTATCAAATTTGGAACTTTTTCATGTCGGGGTTACTATTCATGAGTTCTTATTCACGAGTTCTTATTCATGAGTTCTTATTCACGAGTTCTTATTCACGAGTCTTATTAAGTGAAGCGTGAAAATGTTTTTTGTGGAATTTCTATCTTTTGGTGTCGGATTCTTATTCACGTATCGGCCTTTTTATTCATTATCTGACCTTTATTCACGTATCTGGCACTATTCATCGAAAAATAAAATTTCTTCTTTTAAGTCCAAAATATCTATTACGGATACTAGCTTTGATTGTATCCATGTTTTGATCATTCTTGAATTTTACACCACTATGATTATTTTTGAGGTATTTTTGGACGTGGATAAAACAAAAGTCACGAATCCTTAATCCTTAATCCTTGTCATTTTGTTTCCTTTGGATTAGTTCTTTAAAAATATTTTTCATCATCCTCGGTCTTAAATGATGATATTATTGAATATCTTTGGCACGTAGTGCAAAGATGAATGATTTCGAAGAATATCTTTGGCTTTGTAGTGCAAAGATGAGCGGTGTTTAAATGAACATGATGGTGATGAATATCTTTGGCCTTTAGTGCAAAGATGAGCAGTGTTGAGATGAACATGGCCCGATTGATGAATATCTTTGGCCTTTAGTGCAAGATGAGCAGTGTTGAAACATGATGAATATTTTGATTTGAGATGAATATTTTGATTGATGAATTTGATTGATGTTCTGAGGATAAAATATTGATGATGGGTTATTAAATTCATAGATTATAGTAGATTTCATTCTCTACGTAACTCTTACATGAATTATTATTTCATTGCGAATATTGATCTGAAACTTGTTGTCTATTGTATTACTATCAGATTTTTCCTGTTGGAGACTAACGATAATTTGTTGTATATTATCTTAGTCATAATATTCTTCTTGGGCTAGTTGAGCTCACCCTTTCCTTGTTGTTCCATTTTTCTTCTCGGGAGGCGAATGTAGCGAGTCTTAGTCGGGTATGGAATGAAGGTTCTAGAGAGTTGTTTAGTAGTCCTCACCATTTTTGTAAAATAATGTATCGATAAATGTGATGAGGATTTATTTGAGTATAGATATTGTCTAAAAAGATAATATTTGTATTTAAACTCACATTTTATTGTTGTAATAATAAAGTTGTAGTTGTTTACGTACCCATGTATTTGGCGACTCGAGAATGGGTGTGGTGTATACCTATTTTGGGGCGTCACGGTTAATATCGAGCTTAGGGATATGATCTCTGGCGGAGATCGGGGAATAAAACTAGGAGGAGGCGAGTAAATCCTTATTGAGTGTGTCTACTAAGCTTATTTGTTGGTTGGTCGTATATATAGGGTATTATGTGATTTGTTAATTTATTTAATTAACCCTTGTTTTATGATAGTTTTTTTTTTAGAATGGGCTGCTTTGAGAGCGTTAACAATGGAGTGAATGAGATCGTGGAGACACCTCTAATCCTTGACCGAGGATAATGTGATGTCGGTGAAGAAGAATTAGAGATATCCGTGTGGTGAGTGAAGAATTGATAGTTGCACGAGAGATATCGCGAGAGGTAACGGTGAGAGAGTGAGGAAGAAGAGGAAGAAGAGGTACACGAAGAGTTTATTAGAGGTATTTTATGATCGAAATATAGAATTGCAAAATCGTATTCATGAGTTAGAAGAAGCGGGCTAAAAAATTGCGAGCGATCGTGGAGCAAAAGGATCTGACGATTCAAGCTTGTGTTACCCGTCGTGATGCTTGAGCGAAGCACTCTTTGGCGAGTATAAGATGATAAAATTGGAATCTGAAATTTGAAAGAAGAAATAAGCGAGCAGTGAGAATGAGTGATGCATGGTAAAAAAGGCGCAGCGTTGATATTATGGAAAGAGATGTCGAATCTAAAAAAAGATTTAACGATGGCGGGAAGGCGTCGGCGACGACATCATCGGCACCACCATCAACAAATTCTAGGGAAGAAAGCGATCGCCCGGTTAGATCTACTGAGATGTGGAGAGGAGGGACGTATAAAATTCAAAGCTGTTGAAAGCCTTCAGGTATGCTATAATTGTGGAAAAAAGAAGGACATATAAACTCGAGATTATGCGATATCGAAACCAGATCCGCGTGAATGGTGACTCAAAAAGATGTCCCGAAAAAGTCAAAAATCAGCGGTTCTTGGAAGGCGTTTGTGCGTGGCCGGTCAAAATCTGAGGAACGACGAAAGTTAGCAGGGTTAGTTAATTATAAATTCTTGCGAAGTTTATACCTTCTTGAATCTGGGTTCTACCCATTCTTTTATCTCTCTTGCTTTGCGCTCAGCGTTTGAACTTGACTACGGAGAAATTAGACTTTGACTATTTATGGAGAATCAGTTAGGGAGAAACTTTCATTACATCATTGTTTAGAAATCTTGTTTGATTCAGGTTGGCACTTTATCACATTACACATTAACCTTATTTACATAGAGATATTTGCTTTTGATGTGATTTTAAGGTTAACTACTCATCATTGCCAAATTGATTGCTTTTGTAAGGTTGTTAGTTTTCATATTCTAAAGCAACTTTGTTATTGAATTCAAGCAATCAAACCATTGTAATCAAACATTTTCATATCAAGCCATGAAGTCGTTCGTTTATTACGGATGTCGAGTTTTCTTAGTCCGTGTTATGGATTTGAATAAAGACACGTCGATTTGAATAATATTCTGTTGTTATTGATTTTTCTGATGTATTTCTGAAGAATTTCTTGGCTTACTCCCAAGCTTTGATATTAAATTTTGTATCGACTTTGAACGGTACAAAACTCATTTCTAAAATCTCATATCGAATGGCTCTATTGAACTTGAGGAGTTAAAAATTCAACTATAAATTTGGTACTGAGCCTTTATCTTGTGACTTCCTTTGTGGAATTCACTAAGCGACTCTCTACATAGGGGCGTCGTATTAGATGCGATAGTAAAGCGATAGGTGTCATTGTGACGTCTTATCGAAGATTGGGATATGAGTCGCGATTGAGAGCAACCTAAGTCGATGTCGAAATCGTAGCTTTACAGGCTTAGTTGGTTATTATCGGAGATTAGTTGAAGGATATTCTCGAATCGCTATTCCATTATCGCGGTGACTCGTAGAGATACAAAATTCGAATGGAAGCGAGGAATGTGGGAAGAGCTTGAAGAACTCGAGAGGAGACTCATTTAAATACGTGTTACGACCATACCATCTGGAAAAGAGAGTGGTAGGTGGCGTGTTGAGTAGAAGATCATTATCAAATCTGAGTGCGATATTGTCAAAGACTAATTTAATTATAATTTACAAATAATAGAGATGGAGATGAAAACTCTAGGTACCCGCGTGATGATATCTGAGTATAATCGACTTTAGTTAAAAGTTAAAGCTGCTTTCGAGCCAGGCAGGAGTGATCGCGTATGAAGAAGAAAGTCTGAAGGAGCTATTAGGGCGAGAATTGATGAAGAAGGAATACTTGAGTCCTCTCTGAACTTTGTGTTCTAACGACTCGATTTGAAGTCTGAAGATTATGATGGAGGCACCTGATACACCATTTGCAATCCATCACGGAAGTACTAAAATGTATCGTGATCTTGACATACATTTTGGTGGAATAATATGAAGAGAGAGATTGCAAAGTTTATCTCGATGTGTTTAACTTGCCGGCGTGTAAAGGCGGAGCATCTAGTACCTAAGGGTCGTTGCAACCACTTGAGATTAGGAATGGAAGTGGGAACACATTACCATGGATTTAGATTCTGGGTCTTCCTACGGTTTCTCGAGCATCAATCTTATTTGGGTTATTGTTGATAGATTAACCAAATCTGCTCATTTCTTGCCGTCTGGAGACTTATTCCTTGAGCGTCTTGCTTTAGTATATACGTGAATGAGATTGTGAGGTTGCATGGCATGCACATCCATCCATAGTTTGGGATAGTGACCCAAGATTCACTTCATGATTTTGGGTTAGAAAGCTATAGAGCGCAATTTACGATTGAGTTTGGCATACCATCCTCGAAGCGGATGGGCAATCGAGAAAGGACTACTCGAACTCTTGAAGATATATTAAAACTACGTGTCCTAGATTTCAAAGGAAGTTGGGATAAGTACTTGCCATTGGTGGAATTCTCATACAACAATAGTTATTAAACAAATATAGGCATGGTTCCATTGAAGCATTATATGGACAAAAATGTGTTCTCGATATGTTGGGATGAGGTGGGTGAAGCAACATTGTTGGGACCCGAGTTAAATCGTATGATTACTGAAAAGATCGAATGATTAAACAGCGTATCTGAAGCGGCACAAGATCGACAAAAGAGTTATCGCGGATCTTCATCGAAAGGATGTGGAATTTAATGTAGGGGATCATGTATTGTTGCGAGTTGCTCCGTGGAAGGGAGTTCTGAATTTGGGAAGAGAGAAAAGCTCGAATCCACGATTTATTGGTCCATTTCAAATTCTTGACCGGAAGTAGGAAATGTAGCCTATAGACTTGCGTTACCTCAGTAGTATGTCTAAATGTTCATAATGTGTTTCACATATACATACTTAAATAAATATGTGAAAGACCGAACCACGTTATTGAGTTAGAAGCAGGACGAGATAGCCAGAAGACTTAGCGTGTGAGGAGGTACTGTCGAAGATCTTGGATAGGAAGGAGCATGTCCTACTGCATGAAAAGTCATACCACAAGTTAAAGTTTTGTGGAGGAATCATGCTTTATAGAGAAATGACACAGGAATTGGAAGCGGAAATGAAAGCGAGGTATCCTCACCTTTTGAAACACCCGAATGCGTCGTCGATTTAGAGGGCGAAATTTCATAAGGAGGGAGGTTGTAAGACCGAAATTTTTTTAAAAAAAGGAATTTCCTTTATTTATTATTTTGAAATAGTAAGGGTTGATTTGATTAATGTGGATAGTTAAGGGTTAAATCATAAATATTTCAAAATAAGCAGTGTTATAAAATATTCATTTTTGTCGGGAATATTAGTTTGGTGGTGGAATATTAAATGCTTTGTCGGGAATATTAGTTTGGAATATTAAATGCGTCGAATATATTACCATGTGATGTGTGTGGCCCATGTGAGCGATTGGATGAGGAAAGCGACAAAGTTTGGGTGGTTATAAATAGCAGTAGTAGTTATTCTGAATTAAGGCTGTTGGAATACCGGTGGTTAAAATCTGATGTCTGGCGTGGTTGCCTGCGATGGCACTGCGGTATTACCGCGATATTGTTGAATTATTGATCCTTACGTGTGAATGGCCTTTACTCGATAATTTTCCACGATGAATTCTTTATTCGATATTTTATTTTATTGATTCGATAATTCTTTGCGTTGATATTTTATATTATTGTTGTTCGATAATTGTCCTTTTGCGATATTTCCCATTATCGGATCGATAATTCATATTATTTGAATAATATTATTAGATAACATTATTGGCGATGTCTAGAAAGTTACATCTAGGAGAGGTTTGGTCACTAATTGCGGCGCCCGATGAGAGAGATCCTTATTGGAAAGCCCTCTCTTTCTGAGGAGCGACTTTGGTTGTCATAAATGTGATTACGTAATATTATTTGTGAATAATTAATTATTGATTCATATGATAAAAAAAATATTTATTTTATGTGAATATAAATGATGGATTTATTTATGTGGTTATTAATGAAGAAATTAATGTTGAGGTGTTTTATCGGTATTTTTTATCGGATTGGAGGTATTAAAAATCAAATCGGGGTTTTTGAGATATATTGCGGGGTTATAATTTTTAATCAAATAGTTGGATTGTTGTAATTTTTGGGTATGTTATACATACATAAGTTGAGTATATGTCCACAAATTTTGAGCAGTTTAAAATGCACGAATGATTTGTTGTGAATTTTAAGAGGTGTCGGATTAGAAAATTAGGTTTATAATTGATTTTGGTGGAAAATTCTAGAATTGAGTGGGCCCCACTTGTGGTTGGTGAAAAAATGTGCTGAATTTTATTTCAAATGTGGTGGGTGGCAATAGTAGCGAGTAAAAGCCATCGGTGGCGAGTCGAAATGCCTTGGTAGGGCTAACATTTTCTATAAATAGAAATTTAAGTTAGAATTGAAAATCACACGAAACAAAGTTTTCTCTCTTTCTCTCTATATATATTATTGGCGTATTTTGTGAGTATTTAGATACTTTGAGAGTTCTTTATTAGATCTGAGTTTCATTCGACATCACTTGAGCCTTTCCTTAGAAATCTTGATTCTTTGAGGTAAGGGATATTATTTTTTTAATAATGATATTATTTCTTGATATCATTATCTTTGAAATATTGATCTGAAGTTTTTATCAAATTTGGAACTTTTTCATGTCGGGTTACTATTCATGAGTTCTTATTCACGAGTTCTTATTCATGAGTTTCTTATTCACGAGTTCTTATTCACGAGTCTTATTCACGAGTACTATTAAGCGTGAAAAAAATGTTTTTTGTGGAATTTACATCTTTTGGTGTCGAGTTCTTATTCACGTATCTGCCTTTATTCACGTATCTGACCTTATTCACGTATCGGCCTTATTCATCGAAAAATAAAATTTCTTCTTTTAAGTCCAAAATATCTATTACGGATACTAGCTTTGATTGTATCCATGTTTTGATCATTCTTGAATTTTACACCACTATGATTATTTTTGAGGTATTTTTGGACGTGGATAAAACAAAATCTGAATCCTTAATCCTTAATCCTTGTCATTTTGTTTCCTTTGGATTAGTTTCTTTAAAAATATTTTCATCATCCTCGGTCTTAAATGATGATATTATTGAATATCTTTGGCACATGTAGTGCAAGATGAATGATTTCTGAAGAATATCTTTGGCTTTGTAGTGCAAAGATGAGTGTTTAAATGAACATGTTTGATGAATATCTTTGGCCTTTAGTGCAAAGATGAGCAGTGTTTAAATGAACATGAGATGAATATCTTTGGCTTTAGTGCAAAGATGAGCAGTGTTGAGATGAACATGGCCAGGATTGATGAATATCTTTGGCACATAGTGCAAAGATGAATATTTGATTTGAGATGAATATTGATTGATGTTACGAGGGATAAAATATTGATGATGGGTTATTAAATTCATAGATTATAGTAGATTTCATTCTCTACGTAACTCTTACATGAATTATTATTTCATTGCGAATATTGATCTGAAACTTGTTGTCTATTGTATTACATCAGATTTTTCCTGTTGGAGACTAACGATAATTTGTTGTATATTATCTTAGTCGTAATATTCTTCTTGGGCTAGTTGAGCTCACCCTTTTCCTTGTTGTTCCATTTTTCTTCTCGGGAGGCGAGAATGTAGCGAGTCTTAGTCGGGGTATGGAATGAAGGTTACAGAGAGTTGTTTAGTAGTCCTCACCATTTTGTAAAATAATGTATCGATAAATGTGATGAGGGATTTATTTGAGTATAGATATTGTCTAGAAGATAATATTTGTATTTAAACTCACAGTTTATTTGTTGTAATAATAATAAAGTTGTAGTTGTTTACATGCCGTGTGTATTTGGCGACTCGAGAATGGGTGTGGTGTATACCTATTTTGGGGCGTCGCGGTTAATGTATCGAGCTTAGGGATATGATCTCTGGCGGAGATCGGGAATAAAACTAGGAGGGAGGCAGTAAATCCTTATTTAGTGTGTCTACTAAGCTTATTTGTTGGTTGGTCGTATTATAGGGGTATTATGTGATTTGTTAATTTATTTAATTAACCCTTGTTTTATGATAGTTTTTTTAGAATGGTACTGCTGAGCGTTAACAATGGAGTGAATGAGATCGTGGAACACCTCTGTCGCCAACCGGGATAATGTGATGTCGGTGAAGAAGGAATTAGAGATATCCGTGTGGTGAGTGAAGAATTGATAGTTGCTTTTAGAGATAATCGCGAGAGGTAAGTGAGAGTGAGAGAGGAAGAAGAAGAAGAAGAGGTGAAGAGAGTTTATTAGAGGTATTTTATGATCGAAATATAGAATTGCAAAATCGTATTCATGAGTTAGAAGAAGCGAAATTTAAAAAATTGCGAGGCGATCGTGGAGCAAAAGGATCTGACGATTCAAGCTTGTGTTACCCGATCGTGATCTTGAGCGAAGCACTCTTTGGCGAGTATAAGATGATAAAAATTTGGAATCTGGTGAAAGAAGAAATAAGCGAGCAGTGAGAATGAGTGATGCATGGGTAAAAAAGCACACGCGTTGATATTATGGAAAGAGATGTCGATCTAAAAAGAAGATTTAACGATGGCGGGAAGGCGTCGGCGACAACATCGGCACCATCAACAAATTCTAGGGAAGAAAGCGATCGCCCGATTTAGATCTTCTGAGATGTGGAGAGGAGGGGGACGTATAAAATCAAGCTGTTGAAAGCCTTCAAGTATCTTTATAATTGTGGAAAAGAAGGACATATCGCTCGAGATTATGCGATATCGAAACCAGATCCAGCGTGAATGGTGACTCAAAAGGATGTCGAGAAAAAGTCAAAGTCAGCGGTTCTTGGAAGGCGTTTGTGCGTGGCCGGTCAAAATCTGAGAGAACGACGAAGTTAGCAGGGTTAGTTAATTATAAATTCTTGCGAAGTTTATACCTTCTTGAATCTGGGTTCTACCCATTCTTTTATCTCTCTTGCTTTGCTCAGCGTTTGAACTTGACTACGGAGAAATTAGACTTTGACCTATTTATGGAGAATCAGTTAGGAGAAACTTTCATTACATCATTGTTTAGAAATCTTGTTTGATTCGGGTTGGCACTATCACATTACACATTAACCTTATTTACATAGAGATATTTGCTTTTGATGTGATTTTAAGGTTAACTACTCATCATACCAAATTGATTGCTTTTGTAAGGTTGTTAGTTTTCATATTCTAAAGCAACTTTGTTATTGAATTCAAGCAATCAAACCATTGTAATCAAACATTTTCATATCAAGCCATGAAGTCGTTCGTTTATTACGGATGTCGAGTTTTCTTAGTCCATGTTATGGATTTGAATAAAGACACGTCGATTTGAATAATATTCTGTTGTTATTGATTTTTCTGATGTATTTCTGAAGAATTTCTTGGCTTACTCCCAAAGCTTTGATATTAAATTTTGTATCGACTTTGAACCCGGTACAAAACTCATTTCTAAAATCTCATATAGAATGGCTCTATTGAACTTGAGGAGTTAAAAATTCAACTATAAATTTGGTACTGAGCCTTTATCTTGTGACTTCCTTTGTGGAATTCACTAAGCGAACTCTCTGTAGGGGGCGTCGTATTAGATGCGATAGTAAAAGCGATAGGTGTCATTGTGACGTCTTATCGAAGATTGGGATATGAGTCGCGATTGAGAAAACAACCTAAGTCGATGTCGAAATCGTAGCTTTACTGAGGCTTAGTTGGTTATTATCGGAGATTCGTTGAAGGATATTCTCGAATCGCTATTCCATTATCGCGGTGACTCGTAGAGATACAAAATTCGAATGGAAGCGAGGAATGTGGGAAGAGCTTGAAGAACTTCGAGAGAGACTCATTTAAACACGTATTACGACCGTACCATCTGGAAAAGCGAGCGTGGTAGGCGGCGTGTTGAGTAGAAGATCGTATACTGAATCTGAGTGCGATATTATCAAAGACTAATTTATTATAATTTACAAATAATAGAGATGGAGATGAAAACTCTAGGTACCCGTGCGTGATGATATCTGAGTATAATCGACTTTAATCGATAAAGTTAAAATTTGCTCGAGCCACCAGGGCCGGGTGGCGATCGTATGAAGAAGAAAGTACTGAAGGAGCTATTAGGGCGAGAATTGATGAAGAAGGAATACTTGAGTCCACTCTAGACTTTGTGTTCTAACGACTACGATTTGAAGTGAAGATTATGATGGAGGCACCTGATACACCATTTGCAATCCATCTGGAAGTACTAAAATGTATCGTGATCTTGACATACATTTTGGTGGAACAATATGAAGAGAGAGATTGCAAAGTTTATCTCGATGTGTTTAACTTGCCAGCGTGTAAAGGCGGAGCATCTAGTACCTAAGGGTCCGTTGCAACCACTTGAGATTAGGAATGGAAGTGGGAACACATTACCATGGATTTAGTTCTGGGTCTTCCTACGGTTTCTCAAGGCATCAATCTTATTTGGGTTATTGTTGATAGATTAACCAAATCTGCTCATTTCTTGCCGTCTGGAGACTTATTCCTTGAGCGTCTTCTTTAGTATATGCGTGAATGAGATTGTGAGGTTGCATGGCATGCACATATCCATAGTTTGGGATAGTGACCCAAGATTCACTTCATGATTTTGGGTTAGAAAAAGCTATGGAGCGCAATTTACGATTTAGTTTGGCATACCATCCTCAAAGCGGATGGGCAATCGAAAAAGGACTACTCAAACTCTTGAAGATATATTAAAACTACGTGTCCTAGATTTCAAAGGAAGTTGGGATAAGTACTTGCCATTGGTGGAATTCTCATACAACAATAGTTATTAAACAAATATAGGCATGGTTCCATTGAAGCATTATATGGACAAAAATGTGGTTCTCGATATGTTGGGATGAGGTGGGTGAAGCAACATTGTTGGGACCGAGTTAAATGCGTATATGACTAAAAGATCGAATGATTAAACAGCGTATACAAAGCGGCACAAGATCGACAAAAAGAGTTATCGCGGATCTTCATCGAAAGGATGTGGAATTTAATGTAGGGGATCATGTATTGTTGCGAGTTGCTCCGTGGAAGGGAGTTCTGAGATTTGGGAAGAGAGAAAAGCTCGATCCACGATTTATTGGTCCATTTCAAATTCTTGGCCAAAGTAGGAAATGTAGCTATAGACTTGCGTTACCTCAGTATGTCTCGTGTTCATAATGTGTTTCACATATCATGCTTAAATAAATATGTGAAAGACAGAACCACGTTATTGAGTTAGAACCAGGACGAGATAGCCAGAAGACTTAACGTGTGAGGAGGTACTGTCGAAGATCTTGGATAGGAAGGAGCATGTCCTACTGCCGAAAGGTCATACCACAAGTTAAAGTTTTGTGGAGAATCATCTTTATAGAGGAAATGACACAGGGAATTGGAAAGCGGAAATGAAAGCGAGGTATCCTCACCTTTTGAAACACCAGTGCGTCGTCGATTTAGAGGGCGAAATTTCATAAGGAGGGAGGTTGTAAGACCAGAAATTTTTTAAATAAAAGGAATTTCCTTTATTTATTATTTTGAAATAGTAAGGGTTGATTTGATTAATGTGGATAGTTAAGGGTTAAATCATGAAATATTTCAAAATAAGCAAGTGGTTATAAAATATTCATTTTTGTTATTATTTGGGAATATTAGTTTGGTGGTGGAAATATTAAATCTTTGTCGGGGAATATTAAATGCGACGACAGTAGCGACCGTGTGTGGCCCCATGTGAGCGATTGGATGAGGAAAAGCGACAAAGTATTGGGTGGTTATAAATAACGGGCGTAGTTATTCTGATTAAAATTTGTTGGAATACCGGTGGGTTAAAATCTGATGTCTGGCGTGGTTGCCTGCGATGGCACGCGGTATTACCTGCATATTGTTGAATTATTGATTAAATACGTGAATGCCTTTACTCGATAATTTTCCACGATGAATTCTTTATTCGATATTTTATTTTATTGATTCGATAATTCTTTGCGTTGATATTTTATATTATTGTTGTTCGATAATTGTCATTTGCATGATATTTCCATTATCGGATCGATAATTCATATTATTTGAATAATATTATTAGATAACATTATTGGCAATGTCTAGAAAGTTACATCTAAGGAGAGGTTTGGTCACTAATTGCTTGGCGCCCGATGAGAGAGATCCTTATTGGAAAGCCCCTCTTTCTGAGGAGCGGCTGGTTGTCATAATTGTGATTACGTAATATTATTTGTGAATAATTAATTATTGATTCATATGATAAAGAAATATTTATTTTATGTGAATATAAATGATGGATTTATTTATGTGGTTATAAATGAAGAAATTATTGTTGAGGTGTTTTATCGATATTTTTATCGGATTGGAGGTATTAAAAATCAAATCGGGGTTTTGAGATATATTGCGGGGTTATAATTTTTAATCAAATAGTTGGATTGTTGTAATTTTTGGGTATGTTATACATACATAAGTTGAGTATATGTCCACAAATTTTGAGCAATTAAAAATGCACGAATGATTTGTTATGAATTTTAAGAGGTGTATGGATTAGAAAATTAGGTTTATAATTGATTTTGGTGGAAAATTCTAGAATTGAGTGGGCCCCACTTGTGGTTGGTGAAAAAATGTGCTGAATTTTATTTCAAATGTGGTGGGTGGCAATAGTAGCGAGTAAAGCCATCGGTGGCGGTCGAAATGCCTTGGTAGACTAACATTTTCTATAAATAGAGGCTAAGTTAGAATTGAAAATCACACGAAACAAAGTTTTCTCTCTTCTCTCTCTATATATTATTGGCGTATTTTGTGAGTATTTAGATACTTTGAGAGTTCTTTGTTAAAGTCTGAAGTTTCATTCGACATCACTTGAGCCTTTCCTTAGAAATCTTGATTCTTTGAGGTAAGGGATATTATTTTTTTTCGTAATGATATTATTTCTTGATATCATTATCTTTGAAATATTGATCTGAAGTTTTTATCAAATTTGGAACTTTTTCATGTCGGGTTATATTCGGGAGTTCTTATTCATGAGTTCTTATTCACGAGTTCTTATTCATGAGTTCTTATTCACGAGTCTTATTCACAGTCTTATTAATGAAGCGTGAAAATGTTTTTTGTGGAATTTCTATCTTTTGGTGTCGAGATTCTTATTCACGTATCTGGCCTTTATTCACGTATCTGACCTTATTCACGTATCTGACCTTATTCATCGAAAAATAAAATTTCTTCTTTTAAATCAAAATATCTATTTTGGATACTAGCTTTGATTGTATCCATGTTTTTGATCATTCTTGAATTTTACACCACTATGATTATTTTTGAGGTATTTTTGGACGTGGATAAAACAAAGTATGAATCCTTAATCCTTAATCCTTGTCATTTTGTTTCCTTTGGATTCGTTCTTTAAAAATATTTTTCATCATCCTCGGTCTTAAATGATGATATTATTGAATATCTTTGGCACATAGTGCAGATGAATGATTCTGAAGAATATCTTTGGCTGTAGTGAAAAGATGAGCGAATATCTGTTTAAATGAATGATGTTGAAATGAACATGATGATGAATATCTTTGGCCTTTAGTGCAAAGATGAGCAGTGTTGAGATGAACATGGCCAGATTGATGAATATCTTTGGCACATGTAGTGCAAAGATGAATATTTGATTTGAGATGAATATTGATTGATGTTCTGAGGATAAAATATTGATGATGGTTTTATTAAATTCATAGATTATAGTAGATTTCATTCTCTACGTAACTCTTACATGAATTATTATTTCCATTACGAATATTGATCTGAAACTTGTTGTCTATTGTATTACATCAGATTTTTCCTGTTGGAGACTAACGATAATTTGTTGTATATTATCTTAGTCATAATATTCTTCTTTGGGCTAGTTGAGCTCACCCTTTTCCTTGTTGTTCCATTTTTTTAACTTCTCGGGGGCGAGAATGTAGCGAGTCTTAGTCGGGGTATGGAATGAAGGTTAGAGAGAGTTGTTTAGTAGTCCTCACCATTTTGTAAAATAATGTATCGATAAATGTGATGAGGATTTATTTGAGTATATAGATATTGTCTAAAAGATAATATTTGTATTTAAAACTCACGTTTCTTGTTGTAATAATAAAGTTGTAGTTGTTTTACGTACCGTGTATTTGGCGACTTCGGAATGGGTGTGGTGTATACCTATTTTGGGAGGCGTCGCGGTTGATATCGAGCTTAGGATAGGATATGATCTCTGGCGGAGATCGGGGAATAAAACTAGGAGGAGAGGCGAGTAAATCCTTAGCATTAGTGTGTCTACTAAAGCTTATTTGTTGGTTGGTCGTATTATAGGGGTATATGTGATTTGTTAATTTATTTAATTAACCCTTGTTTTATGATAGTTTTTTTTTAGAATGGGCTGCTGAGAGCGTTAACAATGGAGTGAATGAGATCGTGGAACACCTCTAATCGCCAACCGAGGATAATGTGATGTCGGTGAAGAAGAATTAGAGAGATATCCATGTGGTGAGTGAAGAATTGATAGTTGCACGAGATAATCGCAGAGGTAACGGTGAGAGTGAGAAGAAGAGGAAGAAGAGAGGTACACGAAGAGAGTTTATTAGAGGTATTTTATGATCGAAATATAGAATTGCAAAATCGTATTCATGAGTTAGAAGAAGCGAGCTAAGAATTGCGAGGCGATCGTGGAGCAAAAGGATCTGACGATTCAAGCTTGTGTTACCCGTCGTGATGATCTTTGAGCGAAGCACTCTTTGGCGAGTATAAGATGATAAAAGTGGAATCGAAATTTGAAAGAAGAAATAAGCGAGCAGTGAGAATGAGTGATGCGTGGGTAAAAAGGCACGACAGCGTTGATATTATGGAAAGAGATGTCGATCTAAAAAGAGAAGATTTAACGATGGCGGAAGGCGTCGGCGTACAACATCGGCACCTATCAACAAATTCTAGGGAAAAACGATCGCCGATTAGATCTTCTGAGATGTGGAGAGGAGGGACGTATAAGGTCAAAGCTGTTGAAAGCCTTCCAGGTATCTTATAATTGTGGAAAAGAAGGACATATCGCTCGAGTTATGCGATATCGAAACCAGATCCATCGTGAATGGTGACTCAAAAAGGATGTCGAGAAAAGTCAAAGTCAGCGGTTCTTGGAAGGCGTTTGTCGTGGCCGGTCAAAATCGAGAGAACGACGAAGTTAGCAGGTTAGTTAATTATAAATTCTTGCGAAGTTTATACCTTCTTGAATCTGGGTTTCTACCCATTCTTTTATCTCTCTTGCTTTGCGCTCAGCGTTTGAACTTGACTACGGAGAAATTAGACTTTGACTTATTTATGGAGAATCCGTTAGGAGAAACTTTCATTACATCATTGTTTAGAAATCTTGTTTGATTCGAGGTTGGCACTATCACATTACACATTAACCTTATTTCTATAGAGATATTTGCTTTTGATGTGATTTTAAGGTTAACTACTCATCATACCAAATTGATTGCTTTTGTAAGGTTGTTAGTTTTCATATTCTTAAGCAACTTTGTTATTGAATTCAAGCAATCAAACCATTGTAATCAAACATTTTCATATCAAGCCATGAAGTCGTTCGTTTATTACGGATGTCAAGTTTTCTTAGTCCATGTTATGGATTTGAATAAAGACACGTCGATTTGAATAATATTCTGTTGTTATTGATTTTTCTGATGTATTTTTCTGAAGAATTTCTTGGCTTACTCCCAAAGCTTTGATATTAAATTTTGTATCGACTTTGAACCCGGTACAAAACTCATTTCTAAAATCTCATATAGAATGGCTCTATTGAACTTGAGGAGTTAAAAATTCAACTATAAATTTGGTACTGAGCCTTTATCTTGTGACTTCCTTTGTGGAATTCACTAAGCGGACTCTCTATAGGGGCGTCGTATTAGATGCGATAGTAAAGCGATAGGTGTCATTGTGACGTCTTATCCAAGATTGGGATATAGAGTCGCGATTGAGAAGCAACCTAAGTCGATGTCGAAATCGTAGCTTTCTGAAGCTTAGTTGGTTATTATCGGAGATTCGTTGAAGGATATTCTCGAATCGCTATTCCATTATCGCGGTGACTCGTAGAGATACAAAATTCGAATGGAGCGAGGAATGTGGGAAGAGCTTGAAGAACTCGAGAGAGACTCATTTAAAGCACATATTACGACCGTGCCATCTGGAAAAGCGAGCGTGGTAGGCGGCGTGTTGAGTAGAAGATCGTATCAAATCTGAGTACGATATTGTCAAAGACTAATTTAGTATAATTTACAAATAATAGAGATGGAGATGAAAACTCTAGGTACCCACGTGATGATATCTGAGTATAATCGACTTTAGATTTAGTTAAGGTTGCTCGAGCCATGGCCGGAGTGATCGTATGAAGAAGAAAGTCAAGAAGGAGCTATTAGGGCGAGAATTGATGAAGAAGGAATACTTGAGTCCACTCTAGACTTTGTGTTCTAACGACTACGATTTGAAGTACAAGATTATGATGGAGGCACACAATCGCCATTTGCATCCATCACGGAAGTACTAAAATGTATCGTGATCTTGACATACATTTTGGTGGAACAATATGAAGAGAGAGATTGCAAAGTTTATCTCGATGTGTTTAACTTGCCAGCGTGTAAAGGCGGAGCATCTAGTACCTAAGGGTCCGTTGCAACCACTTGAGATTCGAAATGGAAGTGGGAACACATTACCATGGATTTAAATTCTGGGGTCTTCCTACGGTTTCTCAAGGCATCAATCTTATTTGGGTTATTGTTGATAGATTAACCAAATCTGCTCATTTCTTGCCGATCTGGAGACTTATTCCCTTGAGCGTCTTGCTTTAGTATGTGCGTGAATGAGATTGTGAGGTTGCATGGCATGCTGTATCCATAGTTTGGATAGTGACCCAAAGATTCACTTCATGATTTTGGGTTAGAAAAAAAGCTATGGACGCGCAATTTACGATTGGTTTGGCATACCATCCTCAAAGCGGATGGGCAATCGAAAGACTACTCAAACTCTTGAAGATATATTAAAACTACGTGTCCTAGATTTCAAAGGAAGTTGGGATAAGTACTTGCCATTGGTGGAATTCTCATACAACAATAGTTATTAAACAAATATAGGCATGGTTCCATTCGAGCATTATATGGACAAAAATGTCGTTCTCGATATATGTTGGGATGAGGTGGGTGAAGCAACATTGTTGGGACCCGAGTTAAATGCGTATGACTACAAGAAAAGATCTAATGATTCGACAAGCGTATACAAAGCGGCACAAGATCGACAAAAGAGTTATGCGGGATCTTCATCGAAAGGATGTGGAATTTAATGTAGGGGATCATGTATTGTTGCGAGTTGCTCCATGGAAGGAGTTCTGAGATTTGGGAAGAGAGAAAGCTCGAATCCACGATTTATTGGTCCATTTCAAATTCTTGGTAGGAGTAGGAAATGTAGCTATAGACTTGCGTTACCTCAAGTATGTCTCGTGTTCATAATGTGTTTCACATATCGTACTTAAATAAATATGTGAAAGACCCGAACCACGTTATTGAGTTAGAAGCAGGACGAGATAAGCAGAAGACTTAACGTGTGAGGAGGTACTGTCGAGATCTTGGATAGGAAGGAGCATGTCCTACTGCCTTGAAAGGTCATACCACAAGTTAAAGTTTTGTGGAGGAATCATGCTTATAGAGGAAATGACACAGGAATTGGAAGCGGAAATGAAAGCGAGGTATCCTCACCTTTTGAAACACCGAATGTCGTCGTCGATTTAGAGGAATGAAATTTCATAAGGAGGGAGGTTGTAAGACCCCAAATTTTTTAAATAAAAGGAATTTCCTTTATTTATTATTTTGAAATAGTAAGGGTTGATTTGATTAATGTGGATAGTTAAGGGTTAAATCATAAAATATTTCAAAATAAGCAGTGGTTATAAAATATTCATTTTGTGTTGGGATTTTGTTTGGGGGAATATTAGTTTGGTGGTGGAATATTAAATCTTTCTCGGGAATATTAAATGCGACGGTAGCGACCGTGTGTGAGCCCATGCGAAAAACCGATTGGATGAAAAGCGACAAATATTTGGGTGGTTATAAATAGCAGGCGTAGTTATTCTGATTAAGGCTGTTGGAATACCCGGTTGGTTAAAATACGATGTCTGGCGTGGTTGCGCGATGGCATGCGGTATTACCTGAGTATTGTTGAATTATTGATTCCTTACGTGAGATGGCACTACTCGATAATTTTCCACGATGAATTCTTTATTCGATATTTTATTTTATTGATTCATAATTCTTTGCGTTGATATTTTATATTATTGTTGTTCGATAATTGTCATTTGCACATTATTTCCCATTATCGGATCAATAATTCATATTATTTGAATAATATTATTAGATAACATTATTGGCAATGTCTAGAAAGTTACATCTAAGGAGAGGTTTGGTCACTAATTGCGGCGCGTGATGAGGAGAGATCCTTATTGGAAAGCCCCTCTTTCACAGGAGCGGCTGGTTGTCATAATTGTGATTACGTAATATTATTTGTGAATAATTAATTATTGATTCATATGATAAAGAAATATTTATTTTATGTGGATATAAATGATGGATTTATTTATGTGGTTATAAATGAAGAAATTATTGTTGAGGTGTTTTATCGGTATTTTATCGGATTGGAGGTATTAAAAATCAAATCGGGGTTTTGAGATATATTGCGGGGTTATAATTTTTAATCAAATAGTTGGATTGTGGTAATTTTTGGGTATGTTATACATACATAAGTTGAGTATATGTCCACAAATTTTGAGCCGTTAAAAATGCACGAATGATTTGTTGTGAATTTTAAGAGGTGTCGGATTAGAAAATTAGGTTTATAATTGATTTTGGTGGAAAATTCTAGAATTGAGTGGGCCCCACTTGTGGTTGGTGAAGAAATGTGCTGAATTTTATTTCAAATGTGGTGGTGGGTGGCAATAGTAGCGGTAAAGCCATCGGTGGCAGTCGAATCTGCTTGGTTGAAATTAAACATTTTCTATAAATAGAAATTTAAGTTAGAATTGAAAATCACACGAAACAAAGTTTTCTCTCTTTCTCTCTCTATATTGATGGCGTATTTTGTGAGTATTTAGATACTTTGAGAGTTCTTTATTAGATCTGAGTTTCATTCAAAGACATCACTTGAGCCTTTCCTTAGAAATCTTGATTCTTTGAGGTAAGGGATATTATTTTTTTTCGTAATGATATTATTTCTTGATATCATTATCTTTGAAATATTGATCTGAAGTTTTTATCAAATTTGGAACTTTTTCATGTGTCTATTCAGGTTACTATTCATGAGTTCTTATTCACGAGTTCTTATTCATGAGTTCTTATTCACGAGTTCTTATTCACGAGTCTTATTAAGTAAGCGTGAAAATGTTTTTTGTGGAATTTCTATCTTTTGGTGTCGAGTTACTATTCACGTATCTGACTTTATTCACGTATCTGACCTTATTCACGTATCTGACCTATTCATCGAAAAAATAAAATTTCTTCTTTTAAGTCCAAAATATCTATTTTGGATCTAGCTTTGATTGTATCCATGTTTTGATCATTCTTGAATTTTACACCACTATGATTATTTTTGAGGTATTTTTGGGCGTGGATAAAACCAAGTATGAATCCTTAATCCTTAATCCTTGTCATTTTGTTTCCTTTGGATTAGTTTCTTTAAAAATATTTTTCATCATCCTCGGTCTTAAATGATGATATTATTGAATATCTTTGGCTGTAGTGTGCAAGATGAATGATTTCTGAAGAATATCTTTGGCTTTGTAGTGAAAAGATGAGCGGCCTTTATGTTTAAATGAACATGTGAACATGGCCGATGAATATCTTTGGCCTTTAGTGCAAAGATGAGCAGTGTTGAGATGAACATGACCGATTGATGAATATCTTTGGCTGTTGTAGTGCAAAGATGAATATTTGATTTGAGATGAATATTGATTGATGTTACGAGGGGATAAAATATTGATGATGGAATTTATTAAATTCATAGATTATAGTAGATTTCATTCTCTACGTAACTCTTACATGAAATTATTATTTCATTGCGAATATTGATCTGAAACTTGTTGTCTATTGTATTCTATCAGATTTTTCCTGTTGGAGACTAACGATAATTTGTTGTATATTATCTTAGTCATAATATTCTTCTTTGGGCTAGTTGAGCTCACCCTTTTCCTTGTTGTTCCATTTTTCTTCTCGGGGAGGCGAGAATGTAGCGAGTCTTAGTCGGGTATGGAATGAAGGTTCTAGAGAGAGTTGTTTAGTAGTCCTCACCATTTTGTAAAATAATGTATCAATAAATGTGATGAGGATTTATTTGAGTATAGATATTGTCTAAAAGATAATATTTGTATTTAAACTCACGATTTCTTGTTGTAATAATAAAGTTGTAGTTGTTTACATACCATGTATTTGGCGACTCGAGAATGGGTGTGGTGTATACTATTTTGGGGGCGTCACGGTTAGTATCGAGCTTAGGGATATGATCTCTGGCGGAGATCGGGAATAAAACTAGGAGGGAGAGCGAGTAAATCCTTCCATTTAGTGTGTCTACCTAAGCTTATTTGTTGGTTGGTCATATTATAGGGGTATTATGTGATTTGTTAATTTATTTAATTAACCCTTGTTTTATGATAGTTTTTTTATGGGTCACGAGAGCGTTAACAATAGAGTGAATGAGATCGTGGAGACACCTCTAATCATGACCGGGATAATGTGATGTCGGTGAAGAAGAAGAATTAGAGATATCCATGTGGTGAGTGAAGAATTGATAGTTGCACAGAGATAATCGCAGAGGTAAAATTTGAGAGTGAGGAAGAAGAGGAAGAAGAGGTACACGAAGAGAGTTTATTAGAGGTATTTTATGATCGAAATATAGAATTGCAAAATCGTATTCATGAGTTAGAAGAAGCGAGGCTAAAGAATTGCGAGGCGATCGTGGAGCAAAAGGATCTGACGATTCAAGCTTGTGTTACCCGATCGTGATCTTGAATGAAGCACTCTTTGGCGAGTATAAGATGATAAAGTTTGGAATCTGAAATGAAAGAAGAAATAAGCGAGCAGTGAGAATGAGTGATGCATGGGTAAAAGCTGCACTGACGCGTTGATATTATGGAAAGAGATGTCCAATCTAAAAGAAAGATTTAACGATGGCGGAAGGCGTCGGCGTGACAACATCGACACTATCAACAAATTCTAGGGAAGAGAACGATCGCCGGGTTAGATCTTTCTGAGATGTGGAGAGGAGGGACATATAAGGTCAAACTGTTCAAAGCCTTCCAAGGTATGCTATAATTGTGGAAAAGAAGGACATATAAACTCGAGATTATGCGATATCGAAACCCGATCCATCGTGAATGGTGACTCAAAAGGATGTCCCGAGAAAAGTCAAAGTCAGCGGTTCTTGGAAGAAGCGTTTGTCGTGCCGTCAAATTCAAAATCGAGGAACCCGACGAAGTTAACGCAGGTTAGTTAATTATAAATTCTTGAAGTTTATACCTTCTTGAATCTCTGGGTTCTACCCATTCTTTTATCTCTCTTTGCTTGCGCTCAGCGTTTGAACTTGACTACGGAGAAATTAGACTTTGACTATTTATGGAGAATCCGTTGGGAGAAACTTTCATTACATCATTGTTTAGAAATCTTGTTTGATTCAGGGTTGGCACTATCACATTACACATTAACCTTATTTCTATAGAGATATTTGCTTTTGATGTGATTTTAAGGTTAACTACTCATCATGCCAAATTGATTGCTTTTGTAAGGTTGTTAGTTTTCATATTCTTAAGCAACTTTGTTATTCAATTCAAGCAATCAAACCATTGTAATCAAACATTTTCATATCGAAGCCATGAAGTCATTCGTTTATTACGGATGTCAGTTTTCTTAATCCATGTTATGGATTTGAATAAAGACACGTCGATTTGAATAATATTCTGTTGTTATTGATTTTTTCTGATGTATTTCTGAAGAATTTCTTGGCTTACTCCCAAAGCTTTGATATTAAATTTTGTATCGACTTTGAACCCGTACAAAACTCATTTCTAAAATCTCATATAGAATGGCTCTATTGAACTTGAGGAGTTAAAAATTCAACTATAAATTTGGTACACGAGCCTTTATCTTGTGACTTCCTTTGTGGAATTCACTGGCGCGACTTCTCTATAGGGGCGTCGTATTAGATGCGATAGTAAAGCGATAGGTGTCATTGTGACGTCTTATCCAAGATTGGGATATAGTCGCGATTGAGAGCAACCTAAGTCGATGTCGAAATCGTAGCTTTCTAGGCTTAGTTGGTTATTATCGGAGATTAGTTGAAGGATATTCTCGAATCGCTATTCCATTATCGCGGTGACTCGTAGAGATACAAAATTCGAATGGAGCGAGGAATGTGGGAAGAGCTTGAAGAACTCAAGAGAGACTCATTTCAAAGACATGTTACGACCATGCCATCTGGAAAAGCGAGCGTGGTAGGCGGCGTGTTGAGTAGAAGATCGTATATGAAGTCTGAGAGTACGATATTATCAAAGACTAATTTCATATAATTTACAAATAATAGAGATGGAGATGAAAACTCTAGGTACCCACGTGATGATATCTGAGTATAATCGACTTTAGTTAAAGTTGCTTTCGAGCGACCCCAGGCCGGAGTGATGCGTATGAAGAAGAAAGTACTGAGAAGGAGCTATTAGGGCGAGAATTGATGAAGAAGGAATACTTGAGTCCACTCTAGACTTTGTGTTCTAACGACTCTGATTTGAAGTACAAGATTATGATGGAGGCACACAATCGCCATTTGCAATCCATCACGGAAGTACTAAAATGTATCGTGATCTTGACATACATTTTGGTGGAACAATATGAAGAGAGAGATTGCAAAGTTTATCTCGATGTGTTTAACTTGCCCGCGTGTAAAGCGCGAGCATCTAGTACCTAAGGGTCCGTTGCAACCACTTGAGATTCCGGAATGGAAGTGGGAACACATTACCATAGATTTAGTTCACGGGTCTTCCTACGGTTTCTCAAGGCATCAATGCTATTTGGGTTATTGTTGATAGATTAACCAAATCTGCTCATTTCTTCTTGATCTGGAGACTTATTCCCTTGAGCGTCTTGTTAGTATGTGCGTGAATGAGATTGTGAGGTTGCATGGCATGCACAGTATCCATAATTTCGGATAGTGACCCAAGATTCACTTCATGATTTTGGGTTAGAAAGCTATGGAGCACGAATTTACGTTTCGGTTTGGCATACCATCCTCAAAGCGGATGGGCAATCGAAAGGACTACTCGAACTCTTGAAGATATATTAAAACTACGTGTCCTAGATTTCAAAGGAAGTTGGGATAAGTACTTGCCATTGGTGGAATTCTCATACAACAATAGTTATTAAACAAATATAGGCATGGTTCCATTGAAGCATTATATGGACAAAATGTGGTTCTCGATATGTTGGGATGAGGTGGGTGAAGCAACATTGTTGGGACCGAAAGTTAATGCGTATGACTAATGATTCGATTCAAGCGTATACAAAGCGGCACAAGATCGACAAAGAGTTATGCGGATCTTCATCGAAAGGATGTGGAATTTAATGTAGGGGATCATGTATTGTTGCGAGTTGCTCCATGGAAGGGAGTTACAAGATTTGGGAAGAGAGGAAAGCTCAAATCCACGATTTATTGGTCCATTTCAAATTCTTGACCGAGTAGGAAATGTAGCCTATAGACTTGCGTTACCTCCAGTATGTCTCGTGTTCATAATGTGTTTCACATATCACGTACTTAGTAAATATGTGAAAGACCGAACCACGTTATTGAGTTAGAACCGGACGAGATAGCCAGAAGACTTAACGTGTGAGGAGGTACTGTCAAGATCTTGGATAGGAAGGAGCATGTCCTACTGCCATGAAAGTCATACCACAAGTTAAAGTTTTGTGGAGAATCATGCTTATAGAGGAAATGACACAGGGAATTGGAAAGCGAAAATGAAAGCGAGGTATCCTCACCTTTTGAAACACACAGTGCGTCGTCGTCGATTTCGAGGGGACGAAATTTCATAAGGAGGGAGGTTGTAAGACCGAAATTTTTTTAAATAAATAGGAATTTCCTTTATTTATTATTTTGAAATAGTAAGGGTTGATTTGATTAATGTGGATAGTTAAGGGTTAAATCATAAATATTTCAAAATAAGCAGTGGTTATAAAATATTCATTTTTGTGGGAAATATTAGTTTGGTGTCGTGGAATATTAAATGCTGTCGGGAATATTCGGAATCGTGGAATATTAAATCTTTGTCGGGGAATATTAAATGCGACGGTAGCGACCATGTGTGGGCCCCATAACGGAAGCGATTGGATGAGGAAAATGACAAAGTTTGGTTGGTTATAAATAACTTGGCGTAGTTATTCTGAGATTAAGGCTATTGGAATACCGGTTGGTTAAAATACGATGTCTGGCGTGGTTGGTTGCGATAGCAGTATTTTGCAAGATTGTTGAATTATTGATTCTTACGTAAGATGGCACTTTACTCAATAATTTTCACGATGAATTCTTTATTCAATATTTTATTTTATTGATTCAATAATTCTTTGCGTTGATATTTTATATTATTGTTGTTCGATAATTGTCACTTTGCACGATATTTCCCATTATCGGATCAATAATTCATATTATTTGAATAATATTATTAGATAACATTATTGGCAATGTCTAGAAAGTTACATCTAAGGAGAGGTTTGGTCACCTAATTGCGCGCCAGTAAGGAGAGATCCTTATTGGAAAGCCCCCTCTTTCTGAGGAGCGGCACGGTTGTCGTAATTGTGATTACGTAATATTATTTGTGAATAATTAATTATTGATTCATATGATAAAGAAATATTTTTTTTATGTGGATATAAATGATGGATTTATTTATGTGATTATAAATGAAGAAATTATTGTTGAGGTGTTTTATCAGTATTTTATCGGATTGGAGGTGTTAAAAATCAAATCAAGGGTTTTGAGATATATTGCGGGGGTTATAATTTTTAATCCGACCGTTGGATTGTAGTAATTTTTGGGTATGTTATACATACATAAGTTGAGTATATGTCCACAAATTTTGAACCGTTAAAAATGCACGAATGATTTGTTGTGAATTTTAAGAGGTGTCGGATTCGAAAATTAGGTTTATAATTGATTTTGGTGGAAAATTCTAGAATTGAGTGGGCCCCACTTGTGGTTGGTGAAAAAATGTGCTGAATTTTATTTCAAATGTGGTGGGTGGCAATAGTAGCGAGTAAAAGCCATCGGTGGCAGGTCAAGTCTGCTTGGTGGGCTAACATTTTCTATAAATAGAGGCTAAGTTAGAATTGAAAATCACACGAAAACAAAGTTTTCTCTCTTTCTCTATATATATTATTGGCGTATTTTGTGAGTATTTAGATACTTTGAGAGTTCTTTATTCAATTACAAGTTTCATTCAAAGATCACTTGAGCCTTTCCTTAGAAATCTTGATTCTTTGAGGTAAGGGATATTATTTTTTTTCGTAATGATATTATTTCTTCAATATCATTATCTTTGAAATGTTGATCTGAAGTTTTATCAAATTTGAAACTTTTTTCATGTGGGGGTTACTATTCATGAGTTCTTATTCACGAGTTCTTATTCATGAGTTCTTATTCACGATTCTTATTCACGAGTCTTTCTTATTAAGTGAAGCGTGAAAATGTTTTTTGTGGAATTTCTATCTTTTGGTGTCGAGTTACTATTCACGTGTCGGCACTATTCACGTATCTGACCTTTATTCATCGAAAAAATAAAATTTCTTCTTTTCGTCCAAAATATCTATTTTGGATACTAGCTTTGATTGTATCCATGTTTTGATCATTCTTGAATTTTACACCACTATGATTATTTTTGAGGTATTTTTGGGCGTGGATAAAACCAAGTATGAATCCTTAATCCTTAATCCTTGTCATTTTGTTTCAATTGGATTCGTTCTTTAAAAATATTTTTCATCATCCTCGGTCTTAAATGATGATATTATTGAATATCTTTGGCTTTGTAGTGCAAAGATGAATGATTTCTGAAGAATATCTTTGGCACATAGTGCAAAGATGAGCGGTGTTTAAATGAACATACGACCGATCGATGAATATCTTTGGCCTTTAGTGCAAAGATGAGCAGTGTTGAGATGAACATGAATGGATTGATGATTGATGAATATCTTTGGCACGTAGTGCAAAGATGAATATTTGATTTGAGATGAATATTGATTGATGTTACGAGGATAAAATATTGATGATAGGTATTAAATTCATAGATTATAGTAGATTTCATTCTCTACGTAACTCTTACATGAATTATTATTTCATTTACGAATATTGATCCGAAACTTGTTGTACTATTGTATTCTATCGATTTTTCCTGTTGAGACTAACGATAATTTGTTGTATATTATCTTAGTCATAGTATTCTTTCTTTGAAATTAGTTGAGCTCACCCTTTTCCTTGTTGTTCCATTTTTCTTCTCGGGAGGCGAGAATGTAGCGAAGTCTTAGTCGGGGTATGGAATGAAGGTTCTAGAGAGAGTTGTTTAGTAGTCCTCACCATTTTGTAAAATAATGTATCAATAAATGTGATGGGAATTTATTTGAGTATAGATATTGTCTAAAAGATAATATTTGTATTTAAACTCACAGTTTTACTGTTGTAATAATAAAGTTGTAGTTGTTTCTGTACCATGTATTTGGCGACTCAGAATGGGTGTGGTGTATACCTATTTTGGGGGCGTCACAAGATTTCTCTGTAAACGAAGCGAAAGTCCAAACTTTGAAGTCTGAAGAGATGAAAGGAACAAAGGGTAGAGTCGTAGAAAACCAAACGCGTAACGGATAATGGCTTTTCCACTCTCTTATCAGATATTAAGGATCGAGTATAACCAAACCTGAAACGAGTAGGGATTATCGAGTATGGATCGAGTATGTATCAGACGAAAGAGGGAAAGCCTGAACCCTAAAATGAGCGAACGGTAATGTGCTCATATTCGAGTTCAGTATAATAACCCCAAAAACGATCTTGGCCCATATTCGGCTCGAATATGTATCGAATCCGAGTCCTGGATCATATTTCCGGGTCGAACTCGAATTGGGTACCGAACTACTCGGACCGATTTTCACCCCTACTGCCATGCAATATGCGGTCTGATTCTAGTTTATAAATATTCAACAAAATTAATTAATCATATGATTCAATTAAATCTAGTTAATTATGAAATGAAACATGATAGCTTCAATCATGACAAAATTATTCCGCTCTGGCTCCAAAATGAGAGTCTCATTCAACTGTTATTCAATTTTTTTAAGACAGTAGACCTAGAGAACTTGTGTCTAAGTCCTAGCTCGTATATATTGGGTTTTAAAAAGTAAATTGGAATATTTGATTATGTAGTACAAGTTACATAATTTTTTTTTTGCTAATTATATAAAAAAAGTTTCATAATTATTTTTGCTAATTATTAAATCTATATTCTTTGGATAAGTATATAAAAAATTGCTTCTTCACTTTTTGATCTCCATATATATATATGTGTGTGTGTGTGCCCGAGAAAAGTAATAATCAGTCTAATTAATCAAGTATCTATATATTGCACCTGAAAAGGCTGTTTTGTGTGATTTTTTTTGGTTGGTCTTTTTTACTTTTACAACTTTATATAATTTTCCTTTTGGTATTTCCTACGTACTTTATTTCTTAGGTTACATTTCCAGTTATTTTCTAAGTTTATGTACTCTTTTCTTGTGTTTACTTTGGTGGGAAAGTGTAATTAAAGCAAGTGGCAGTGCACCTGCACCCTAGGAAAGAATAATTAAAGAGTTAATTAACTAGCTCCGACTACTTCTATTTTTCTTAATTAATTTTAATTTGGTAAAACATACTTGCATATAGCTTTCTTCATTTAAATGTAATGTGCTAACAATTACCAAGGATATATATATCACTTCACATACTCGTAAAGTTACCCCCTCTTTTGTCAAAATAATTAAAGAAACACATGTATTTTAATAGTTGTATTAAATAATACTACCTCCATCACATAATAATTGACTTTTTTGTAAGAAATTTTTATTTTAATTTATTTATCGTTTATAACTTTTTTAGGAGAATATATAAATTATTTACTATATATATCATCCTTAACTTTTCTCATTGACCCAAAAAATTTATCTCTTATATTAGTAGTTTTAACTTACCATAAAAGGGTAATCTGATGTAATTTCATATAAATTTTAATTATTAAATAACTTTCTTAATTCATGTTTATGAAAGTAAAATGACTATTACTTGTGTAAAGCAAGAAGTATTACAATTTTCTTAAATTTGTCAACACATTCTTATTAAATTGACATCGATCATTATTAAATTAAACACTTAGATAAATTTTAGGACAAACATGCATATTCAATAATATATATATATATTTAAATTGTAATATATATATTGCGAATATTTACGTTGATTTTTTGATTATTATTTACATGAATAAGTATTAATAGTATTTTTTTAAGAAAATATGTAATAAACGTCCTCTTATAAGTTATAATAATTTCTATTAATCCATATATCGATAAATTTTACAATTGACATAATAACATGACTCATTCATAAATTTTACAAGTGAGACTCTTTTTATATGACGTGAGGACTAGTTAAAACTAAAATTCTCTCTCTCTCCGGGGCAAGAAAAAACACACAAAATCAATGGGAATTGATGATATATATATATATATATATATATATATATATATATATATATATATATATAGGAATCAACATTATTTGACTGCTTAATTTGGTTGATAAAAACGACTTATGGATGCTGCTTTTTCCAACCCCCTTCATTTCAATTCTCCTTTTGTTTGCTTTCTGTCTTTCTTGTCTCCATTGTCTTTTCTTTGCCTCTCTTTTTCCTTCCCTTTTCCTTTTCCCTTCTTTTTTCCCCTCTATCACTTTTCTGATATTTCCCAAGTGGGGGTACCTGATTCTCTTCGCCATGCAGCCTAGATCTGGTCAGAAGTTATAATTATTTCAAAATGAGTAGCAGTACTCAACAGAGTGGCCTGCCTAAAGTAAACTCTAGATTGGGATTTTCCTTTGGGCAGAATAAGTTCGTCTCTGCTGCTCTTGATGAACTCACTTCTGATATTCTTTCATAGCTGCTTAAGCACTTTCCATCCATTTCCTTCTACCCAAAACAAAAGCATTAGATTAGTATGTATATATATATGGGACTGATGTTATAAATTTAATATTATCTTTACAACATATCGTGACCATCCATTCGCAAATCTAACGGTGAAAATAATTCTCCGTCTGCACTTTAACATGTGAGAGTCCGCATAACTAAATTGCAAATTATAAAAGTTACAAAGTAAAAGGAAGACATCGTCTACAAAGTATGTCACAAGAATGTTGTGGTTCGTTTTCGCATTAAAAGTCGTTTGTGATATCGTTCCAGAGATTAACATACTTGTACGTGTAGATTTTTTTCCTTTTCTTATTAGATTCCATGGATTATTTGAGCATCCCTCGAGTGAATCGGAATTCTAATGGATTACGTGGATGCCGTTTACCGGCATAATCTGGTCAAGACGAATGGTACCTTTCTTAAGCCATGATTGATCATAATGCAGGATAGACTCTTATGGGTCTTGAATATCTCCATAAAAAAAAAATTTGTTTATTGCGATATCAAGCCATTCAATTTTTAAGTAAATCAGATTATGCAAATCAAGATTGCTGAAATTGGGGTTATCTAGTAGTTTGAATGATCCACAGTACTTTGCAGAAAGTATTGTGTGTGTATATATACGTGTCCTGAAAGATTTTATTTAATTTGTCCACTAAAATTCTTTAGGCCATGGATTATTGGATTTAATTATGCGGACGGATTATTTTTTTTTTAAAATGACATTTTTGACAATTGACATAATAATGATCGTTGTTTGTGGTTTAGTTTATGAGCGTCTGTCATATTAAACTGCGGATGAAAGTGTTATTAATTTAACCATTAGATTAAATATTAGACGGTTTAAATTTGTTATAAAAATAATTTTATCCTTATAACGTTAATTATAAATCAATTCACACACATATATATATATATATATATATATATATATATATATATATGAAAGACTAGATTTTATTTGTCAAGAAAGCAGAGGTACAATGGTTATAATCTCTGTTACAATATACAGTCTCTTATGCATGCAATTTTATAATGTTTAATTCCCTAAAATCAAAATCCACCAATTAACTTAAAACAAACAAACAAAAATTATATTAATGATCAGTTCTCTTGTTTAGTTTGCTGATTAATTAATCCACATGAGTAAGCTAGATTATATATGCCGCATTAATCTTTTTTAATTGCTATATATTATAATGTAACTTGACTGAAAGTTCATTTCTTTACTTTTAATAATATTCTCTTTCCCTTTCGAATTTCTTTCTTATTGTTTGTATTAAAGGCATGTATAGCTGACCCTTAATATGTACTCCCTCCGTCCCAAATTAATTGTTCTGTTTTAACTTTTTAAAGTCAAATTGACCATTTTTAAAACTAATTTTTTTATTATTTTTGCTAAAATATAGGTGAAGAGATTATAACCAAAAGAAAGTATATACAATTTATTACAAATTCTAATTTTTATAATTTTGGAAATATATTTATATATGCTTAATTATTAATTCTAAAAATAGTCAATTTGACTTAAAAAAATCAAAATTGAGCAGTTAATTTGGGACGGAGAAAGTAAAATGAAAGACTTAATTACCTTGCCAGCTTTTGAAAAGCCTTTGTCTTTTTCTCCTCTCTCTCTACTTTACATGACACATTGATCGATGATATAAATTAAGACGTCTACGTAAGTCATAATATATATATATATATTAATTCTCATATGAAAGATAGGTTAGTTGGTAAATTTGGTACCTCTAGACATGGAATTTTGTTTTCTTCACAATCCCTTTGTTTCCCACGCAACCAAGCTTCCCTACTACAAACCAAACAAAATCCAATTAGGGAATATATCTCCTATCAGTGGACATGCAGAATGGACTAGCTAGGGAGCCAAAACCCAAAAAACCAAGAAAAGTAAAAGGCAAAAGTAGCAAACACAGGAGTAAAAGAAAGCTATATATCTTTCATGTACAATCTTGTTTATATACATACTATAATCTCACTTTATATATATTTATTTTGTTCTGATTGGAAAATAAAGAGAATCCACCCATGTGATATTCCCAATTAATTAACCATATAAACTATAATTAAGACATGCATGTAGACTCACAAGGAAGTTTCAAAGGACAAAGAGCATATAGAATTTCAAAAAATAAGGGGTCCATGCATCACAGGTCTAGCTTAGCTTTGAGACTAAGTTTCCTATTATGTGTATTATTGTGTTGTTGGGTCCTAATTGTAAATTGCCTTGTTTGATCCAGCAAAATCCAAAGGAAAGAGATATGTTCATTTTTAAAGTTTTTTTTTATTTAATTGTCAAATTGGATACCATTAACAGATTATTTACCCCCATCATGGAGATCAGTCTTGAACTGGTCCTGGCCAGGCAACACAATGCAAGTTAAGAACTTATGTCTTTTCTTATATGCATGTCTACACTAAAGAAAGATAAGAGACTAATATATATTTGCAGTATAAGTATTATGTAACTACTTCTAGCTACATTAACTTATTATACTTCAAATTAACTAAGAGTATAATGTAGTCGGGATAAAATTGTAAAATGTCAAAACTAATGAAATATAGGACATAGAAAACATTTGTATGTGTCAAGGAGACAAATATACTCCCTTTCTCTCTCTCTCTCTCTATATATATATATATACGTGTGTTTGGGTATACACAAGAATTTGAAGTAAAAACACATGTAATTAACAGTACTTGATTTTATATGCTTAAGAAACTAGGACCCCAAGGAGAAAAGAGATTACTTTCTTGGTACTATCAAGTAAGGAGAAAAGGGATTACAATAATCCATGAGAAAGAGAGTTGGTGAAAATCCATCACTTTCCTTTCTCTTTTCCTATTAAATCTTTTTTCCTGTATCATTGTGTTTTCAAAATCCAAACACAGCTAGCTAGCAAAAAGTGCATGATTGAGGTCTCTTTAGGAATATAATATGATCAATTAAGCTCAACTTTCAGGTCTTAATTAGACACTTAAGACTTCTGTCATCTAATAAATGCTTAATTAATTCTCCTAGATTTGAACAAACGTCAAATTAATAATGAAAGACAAATGAAAAACTCTAAAACGTTAAATAATTAGGAACGGAGTCACGGAGGGAGTATATATGATCATCATTTGATTAATCCTTAACACTTTAACAGTGACCGAGAAAGATAAAGTAGCCAACAGATAGTCTTCTATATTTGTCCCCTAATAGAGTTTCTCTTCTTAATAAAAGAAAAGATAAACAGAAGCAGCACTTAATTGAAATTATATATATCGCTTTATAATCTTAATTATACTCCTTCCCTCAAATGCCCTTTAATTTGTCAATGATATATGAAGACATGAGGGTTATTGAAATAAACAATAAAAAAAATCTTCTGATCATTATTAACAAAGAACAAAATGTGCATATCTAATTAAGAAAGGATTTAGAAAATAATATATATATATATATATATATATATATATATATAATTCGGTAATTGAGTAGTAAAATTAAATTTTTACCTTGAAGATGAGTTGGTCCAGAAGCCTTGGTAATCCTTCTCAGGTTCATGAGACCTTCTTTGGTTTTGAATATTGTCAAACATTTGATCCTCAGAAGTATCCCCAGATGACCCGTTTTCAAATAAATCTGATTGTCCTAAATAACATTATTAACAAAATCCATATTAATAGAATGCTAGGTAAACTGCTTTGTCATTTTCCATATTTAAGAATTAATTATTCAAATAGCAAAAATTTATTAAGAGATTAACCTGAAGAGGCTGCAGCTCTATGATCAGTTGTCTTCACTGTCCGATACATCTGCAAATTTTATTTTTTTTTTTAAAAGAACGCATGTTATCCAAAATAAAGCTTTACAATGTCAATTAAACCTAATTTACGATATCACCCTATAAGTACTCAAACAAAGCCGTGACTAAATACAAACATAAACAAAATTCACACCATGAGAATAATATTAGATGCTTAGATATCATGTACCCTTCCAATACCATAAATACACAGCATATACGTACTAATACATTTATGAATAACGTATAAATACTACAGTATATGGTAAAAAGTTTTATGAATGTATGTACATATAATGTCTGTCTGTATGTATGTATATATATAATTGTGTGTGTGTGTGTCCATATATACAAGAATATATGTATGTATGACTATATATATGCATTAACCGTGGTTAATTTGAAAGTGTGGGTTTAGGAAACCCTTGCTAGTTTTGCAGATATATACTATCATTGAGAAATGATGCTGTTTCTGTACTTTCTTATCTGATACTACTCTCTCTCTCTCTCTCTCTCTCTCTCTCTCTCTCTCTCTCTCTCTCTCCTCTCTCTCCAATAGTTGATTTCTTTATACTACTACTAATACTACTAAAATAAAATAAAACACTATTTTGATTTATTCCTTGGGATTTGTCATTCCTGTTTTCTGATAAATAATCATCAATCAATTATCTTCACTCTCTATATCTCTCTTTATACAGTTGTATATTTTTCTTTTAGGGAGTACATGGATGGATGAACGGCTCGTTCTTCTAAGCAAAAAGCTGGTAATAATGACTAGTAGCTAGAGAAAGGAGCTTGCAGAACCGTCAGATCTACACTTAGTAAATAGAGTAGAAAAAACAAGTGAAAGCTGATGAGGAGGATTTGAAATGCAGGCAGCTCATAGGAAATTAACTTGACATTGGAATTTGAAATTAATGTCTATCTACTCTCTGAATGTTTAGTTACATAGTGATTAGACTATTTAGAAGTTTAAACCATATATATATATATATTACTATCAGTTACTAGTAATAGTGTAATACTAACATCTTCCTCCTAGCTCTTATAATAATATAGTAGAAATATGGTATAGTGATACTGCCTAAATGAAGATGAGCCTTAATGAAAAAATACACCACCATTATAATTTCAATTTCATCAAACACATACATTTCTTTAGTTAATTTAAGAACGAAGAAGAAGAGAAGTGAATATTAATTAATTATTAATTAAATCAGGTGTACAAACCTGTAAATGAGATTTAACATGTGCCAAGGTGAGATCTTTGACATCCATGAGTTCAAGAACTGACTTTGGTGTTGCTCCTGATATATATTACCCCAAAGGAAAAATAAAATAAAAAATAAATGGATAAGTAAATATTTGTTATAGTGTTGCACACATGATTTTGATCATTCAAGAAAATGAGTTAGAAAGAAATAAAGTAGTGTAATAGTATGTATATATACTTTCATGGCCACCAAGGAGCTCAACAGCATGAACAAAACGAGCGTGAAGCGTGGTAGTCCACCGCATCCTTGGGGCTCTCATGCTGCGTTTGGCCGGAAATCTCGACAGGAATCTCGATGATGATGACCGCATTAGTCCTAGTTGAGATGACTGGAAGCCGCTGTGGCTGTGAGGGGTATTAATATTAATACTAGGGTTTGTGGAAGTAGGTGAAGAAGAGAGTATTGAATCAAGAGAAGGCTGTTGAGCTGCTGCTGCTGATGTTCCTACAGCAAATGGGAAATTTAAACAAGGAGTAGTAGAAGAAAGACCAAGGTTTTGGTGTTGGTAAACAGGAATTCCTCTTATGGGCCTCAAAAAGCCCATTATCTCATCTGATGAACTCATATACCCTCCTCCTCCTCCTCCCTGTTCTTGTTGCTGACTATTATACAAATGATGATTATGAAGAGGTTTGTGTTGGTCTTGGTAATTTGGACGATGAAAGGAGCCGGAGTAATATTGGATACTATTACTAGTGTTTTGGAACTGGTGGTGGTGGTTGGAGATTATTGTTGGTTTCTCCGACGGCCTGATTGGATTTGACAAAGAGAGATCAAAACTAGTGTCGGTGAAGGAGGGTTTTGAGATTGAAGAAGAGAAAATGGGAGATGAGTAATTTGTGGATGAGTTGTAATCCAAAGCTTTCTTCCAGAAGCCCAAATGATCCATCTCTTCATCTTCTCTACTTGTTCTTCTCCAACCTCCCCCTGATGTGGATTTGTTGCTGTTCGGAAGGCTGATTTGCAGAGATAAGTCTGGCTGTGCTGGAAATAGCTCCATCATATGTATATATATATATATATATATATATATATATATGTATGTATTATATCCTGCACCCACCAAACAAACAAGCCCCTGCTGCTTGTAGCCCTAATATATATATAATTCCCTCTCTTAATTTCTCTAGCTATCTACCTCCAGTACTTCTTTTTATATATATACTGTAGCTAGCACTACTAAAAATATGTCAAAAGATGAGCTAGAAAGGCTTGTACGTTGGGATTTTTATGATCTGGGTTTTCAAGATTATGTGAGATAACTAATTTCTGGGTGGGTTTTCATTGCAGATGAGATTCATTTCATGGATGACAAAAACTTGTGGGGGTGGAGTAGTTGCAGAGATTTGGGATTATATGGAGATGGAGAGGAGAGAGAAGGAATAAATGATAATTAGCTAGCTAGGTATGAAGTGAATGCTTGTTTCTTTTATGTGAAGAAGTATATGTGAGAAAATGACACTTCTCCCTTCGATCCCTTCGCTAGCTTGAGAGATAGAAGTGTTTCTTTTGTGGACGTGGGGGTAGGATAAGATAAAAAGAGTGAGAAAATATGTAAAAGAAAAAGTAGTTAATAAATAAATTTGAAAGAGTAATTAATTTGTTTCCTTTTCACTCTTTCTTTTCCTTGTTTGGCTGTTTTCTTTTGAGAAAGGAAAGGAAATTTTGGTGTAAGCTGCTTTTAATTAATTTCTCCCTCAACAACTCATTCTTACCTTTCTAACCAAATACTCCACTACTCTTCTTATTTAACTTAAAAATTAAATATATAAACCAATGTATGTTTGTTTGTTTGTTAATTTCTTTTGTTATATAACCAGCTTCTCCCCCAAAACCCTAAATTCAAACCACAAATTTCCAACATGATTGCCTAAAAAAAAATCCATATCCTTATGGATTGTTTACTAATTAATTACCTAATCATACTAGCTAAGCTCGCTCATGATCATTATTCTCATTATTATTACTATGTATATGATCTATATATCTACATTTACACATTTATTTTCTCAATTTAATTCTTGCGATAAGTTACTATATATGCTCTCAAGTAGTCCAACAAACTTTTGCTTTACAGACACAAAGTCAAAGCAACTTATCAGCCCACCCTAATTTGTATATCTACCTAGCTAGATAGATAAATTTTGGAAAATAATATTAATTTATTCTAGAGCTGCAATTAAACACTATTTCTAGTGTTGGAATACACAAAGGTTGAATTAATTTTGTATTCCAAATTTCTAGCAAATTTTCACTTTATCCAGGATTAAATAAATATTAAAGGAAGTTGACAAATACATTTTATATTTCTTTAATTTTTTACTATACAATAAATTTATTCTCTATATTTTAACCTTACAACAGAGTGTCAATGGTTGAATTATATACCAAGGTTTGAGTTAATATTGAAAAAGTTAAGTCATGTTTGAAAAATTAAGTCATGTTTGTTTGTAAAAAAATGATTGGGATTATACACTAGCTATTTTGAATTATTTTATTATTTCTAAAATAATTTATGAAAATTATATAATATCAGGATGAATATATATGAAATTAATAGTCAAGCTATAAAATGATTTTGTGTGACTAATAATTTCACATTCATAAAGTTTAGATAGTTTGAAATAATATTAAATTAAGATAAATAATATATATTTTATAAATAAATATGGCCCAAGAGAATTTAAGTCACAAAATTATTGTGAATAGCTAGGTAGGTTGTCGTATAGTAGAGAAAGCTCAATAAGTAAAGGTGAAAAGTAAAAGTAGAGATGGCCTTTTTTATCTTTTTTTACATATACTATTAGTGGAGTAATAAATTGGCATTTAGAAAAGTATTAAAAGCCTTCAACCGTGTGTATGTGAGAGACTGTGTGAGCATCGGTAAACGTGACCTTTTAAAAAATTAACAGTGTAGTAATAGTACTAGTAATTACGACTACTTTGCATTTGGTGCCCTAATTTTTAATTTCTATTGGGCCCCACCACCTCTTCTCATTTAGTAGTACTCAAAGTCAAGTCAAAAGACACACCAACATCCTTTATGAGGTATGAAAGCCCATCAGAGTTGTGGGGTTAATTTCAACCCAACCGGCCCATTTAAGTGTCTTGTTTCCCTTTTTTGGTTAATTTCTCAATGATAGCTTATTACTTTTACTCTCACTAATCTTTCATGTTTAACTTTGACTTTTATTGTCAGTTTGGGAGTTTTTTAAATTCACAATTATCATAATTACTTAGGTTTAGTCCATACTCCAGACAATTATGAAACATTGGTTCATGTGAAGCTTGTTTTTTTCTTTATACTTATTTGTTATTTCTTAATCTTTTTAGTGAGATTTGATTATTGTTTCTTAAAATTATTATAGCGATAATATGTTTGATTATAAAATTATATTATATTAAAAAAATAATCATGAAACCCCGTTTAAGAAACACTAATATTTAAAAATTCAAAAGAATCGCACCAATTTTAAATTTAAAAATATATTGAATTAACTTTAACAAATCAAAATTAATCCTGTATTTAAAATTAAGGCTGTAAAATGAGCAATCAGTTCGGGTTCGATTCAAACTCTTTCGACTAAAAGTACGATTCAGGATATAAATGATTCAAATATAAACAAATTTTAAAGTTCGATAAATTACTCGAACCTCCTTAAATTGTAATTTTCTATTGATACTGGTATCATATTCGTTCGAAAAATTTAAACTATTCGGGCTCGATTCTAGATCAGCTCAACTCAATAGTTAAACGAGTCTCAATCAAACTTTATTTTATACTCCATAAATTTTGTGAACTAAATTTGAATAATTCAATACTTGTTCTTATTTAAAATAGATAAAGTTTAAAATATTTTTAGAGTGAGTTAACAATATTACTGTCTCCAGCTAGCCTGCACTTTAGAAATAGAATGGCCCTAAAACCTTCAATTCCTCCGAGATCAACATATAGTATAATGCTCTCCTCTCTCCATGGGGATCTCCATAACAAAAAGACATATCAGATCTCACCCACTAGATAAATCCCATCCCATTATATTAAATGTTGTTTTTCTTAACTAGCTTTATTTATTTATTAGGCAAAACACATTTTTATATGTGAATCTTCTCTCTTTTCTAATCCAACGGTCACGATCCCGCCAACGTGATATTTTAACGCAATAATAAATTTAAACTACCATTTTGAACTTCCTAGGGTTCCTGACAACATTGGAAGCAATGCACAAATTTATAGTAGTATTCTATCCGTCTCATATAATATATGACGTTTTAAATGATTTTATTTTTCGTTTTATATAATTTAGAAGAGTTAGTTACAATTCAATTGTAAATTTTTTGTTAGTATGTTTCCAGCAAGTACTATTCAATTGTAAATTTTTTGTTGGTTGGAAAATAAGAATTCATTGTAATCTAAATTCTTTGTAATTGTTTTGAGTTGTTAATTCGATTTTGTGTAACACTTGATTGATCTATTTGTTGGATAGATTTTGTTCAAAGAAATTAAAGTTTGACTTTTGTTAAATAGGTCATCAAATTTATACTTACTGGACTCAAAAAATATTAAATTGCAAGGTATTAATTATTACTGAGAATTTCCTTAAACATAAGATATGTTAAAGGAGTATTATTTGAACATAAAATTTTTTGGACTTTCTCTTCTTTATTTAATTGAGTTTGACTTGGAAAGTTAATATATATTATTATATCAGTTGGACTCTTTATTTGCTAGAATTATGGGCATCTCTTTTTTATATAGTCATTATGTCTTTTATTATATATATTGGTCAATGCAAGGTACTTGGATTATCATCAGTCACAAAAAGTCTTAGATATCAAGTTTGATATCTTCACAGAGAGCTGAAAAGTATTTCTTATTAAAAATTATTGAGTTAAAGCGTATTTGTATTGTTTAGCTTGATTTTTGTTGTGCTTTAATTCTCATTTTGCATCTAAACACATTCACATAATCCATACATTATAGAGGTTGAACAACGTTTCATCATTGTATTTGTGGTTTGCTATTTCTTGTGCTTTGGTCATTTAATTCTAAAATATATAATTTGGTCTAATCCAACAACTTTATTATCCGTCATTATCTTTACTTTTTCATTATTTGCATTATAAGAAAAAAATCTAATCCAAAACACTGTGTCATTGCTTTCTTTTGTTTGCATTATAAATCGCTACTAAAACAGTATACTTATATCACTAGTTTGTTTTAGTCTTCGAATCAAGAAATTAAAATTAGTCATTGTTAATCGCGTTTTAGTTAATACACATATTCACTCCTTAAGTATGCACATACACGAAATTACAATAATATTATAAATAATTAATATTATATTTATTATTTTTTAATCATTTTTTACTCTAAAATGTAACTCTAAAAAACCTATATATTATGAGAGGGAGAGGGAGAGAATATTACAGAAACTTTGTTGCAGTGATCGACGCTGAACAAAATGGAAGACTGACAATATACGTGTTTGTAGCTTGGACTTGATCGCATCCATAACGGCCTAGGCTTAATTTTAAATTTAGTATAACTCCAAATGGGATTATAAATGTCAACCATTCCTTGGTAATAATGAAAAATAGGGTTTTGTAAATTGATGTGCATGTTTTTGAGGAATTTAATTTTCAAAAGCAAGAAATGTCTACTACTGGTCAGCAGATTAAAGAAATAATCATTGTGTTTTTTAGTCTCAGCTTCCCTAGGTATAATCAAAGACGCTATCTCAGGAGGAATCTTACGTACATTCATTAATTAAAACTATCTTTATTTATTCAATGAAAATTTGATTTGATTAATTAATTTCACATATTATATTCAGATTTTGGTAATTTGACTGGATAATCTAGATGCATGCATGGAGCTCATAAACTTTAGATGCACCCATTAATTTAAACGATTTCAAAAATTTACTTGTATACAAAATTAAATTATTAACTATACCGAATTAAATTATTAACTTTCATAACTTTAGGCCTTCTATTTGGGCAGTCTTTCGTGGACATGATATGAATGCATTTTTTTTCCACATTTCAATTTTTTTGTTAGGTAACTTGTTTTGTGATAACCTTAGTCACTGGGATGGCGAAATGGGTCAATCTTTCGTCCGGGCATGATATGAATAACAGTAAATTTGTGTAATTTTTATTTTTTTTACATAATTATAAGAATAATAAATAAAAATAATAAATGTATGTTATGATTATTTTTATTAAAAAACACCGTAAATTTTACGTGGAATAAAAATACTTTTTTACGCTATATCATTATTTTTTTGTGATTTGATAAATTAATGCACATGGGATGGATGATGGGTATGTATGTATGTATGTATATATATAGATGTTCTTCATTACTACCCAACCTTACAACCGCAAATCAACACCAGTTTCAAACACTAATCATATATTGCTTTATGTATTGTGGATAAATAATTGGCATTGAAGAATGTTCATTGATAGCTACATCGATCAGAATAATATGCATACAAATTAATTTACTTTTTCTTTTCACTAACGGCTACATTACATTACATATGCTGGTAAAAAGCAAACTGATCGAGTCCCTACTCCCTTCTATTGCAAATTATTACCATTGCCATTTGTAGTTGGATCGATATATCATTTAATTTTAGGGAGTTTATTAGGCGGGAGATTAGCATCTAATTAAAACGGGAAACTATGTATGCTTTAAAACTTTTGAAATTATTTATTTATTTATTAAAATTTTATATATAACATTGATTGCATTGCATCAATGGAAAATATAATAAAAATTCTACGTGAACATAAAAATTAGATATGAGTGTATTTAAATTTCATTTATTTATATTTTAACCTCAATAATAGATAAAAATACAAATAAATAAAATTTAAATACAAATATCTAATTTTTATATCCATCTAAAAGAAGAAAGATGCAAAGTGGCTAGCGAGCTGAGCTTGCTCTTTATTTCCTTGCTTAGAAACTTGACCATAATATAAAGTTAGATTTTTCTTTTTATTCCCAAACAATTAATTAAAACCCCACATATCAACATCATTTTTATTTCTTTTCCCCTACTTTTGTTTTATTCTCAGTATATTTTGTTGTTTACATTTCTAGTAATTCTTCTCAATAAAAGTTGGAAATGACAGCATTACAATGCAATGTAGTCAAATCACAGTCAAATTGACATTTGGTGTATTCAGCACAAAATGCGTATTATAACTACTTCTTAATGAGAAATCATCCCAATCAATCACCGTCTTATTATATTGAATAGTATAGTATAGATGGGTCGATAGATAGAGTCCATAAATAAAAGTAACAAACTATATTTCTGAATTTTTATATTCAACCAGTCATGAACTAACAAGGGAAGCAGGCAGGCAGCAGAATTTTTGACATTAAATGAGAGAGGGAGGCTAATGGGAATTACCCAATTACCACCTCTGAAGAATGGATTAACTGTTAAAAAGGACAAAAAAGAAAGAAGCAAATTTACATGAAAAGATGTCCCCTAACCTAACCCATCAACATCATCATATCTATTTTCAAAGAAGAAAGGTTCTCCTGCCAAAGACGGAAAAACACCCCGGCCTTGAGAACCCTTTTAAGAATCACCACCCACCGTGCCAATTGCCTCAATTTTGAGGCCTGCACAAAGAATATAATAATTTCTTTCATCTAAAGCTGGTTAATTTTTGTCGCTTCTCCCACAATTGAATCGTGTAATCTGTCCTCTGTCGTTAGAAGAACCCCATTAAAGAAATTAATGTTAGCAAAGTCAGGCAACCGTATCTATCAGTTAATCATGCATTGATATTTCAATCCAACCTGCCTTCTAACCCCAAAAGTGAGGGACCTCTGACTTTAAGGCGCTTCGGCCCAATTTCTATGGGGGTTGGTCCCCTTGTACCCTTTCCCAATTCATGTTGGAACCTATCATCTTTTCGGTATTCGCTGTGTTTATTCACTGCTTCCTTAATGGAGCTTTCTTTAGTACTATCAGGAGCTTCTTTAGAATGGGTTGCAGTTGGACTAGAATTACGGCCTAACTCTTCTGCTGAGGTACAGATGGATGATGTCCTTCCGTTAGGTTGAAGCTTCTTTAGTCGCTTAAGCCCCTGCAGTGACAAATATGATGGTGATAAGCCAGGAGAAAATGTATTACTGAAATTTAAGAAACTGCATCAACAACATAACTAGGTAATAAGAAAGCAAGCAGAATCAAATCAATAGTATTCCTTTTTATTGATTGTGGTATAAAATGACACCTAGTACTTCAAAAACTCATCATGTATATGGGTGCACCAATAACTGAATTTTGTAACAAGACAAATTTAGAGATAAGATGACTGCTTCTTAGACAATGTACTGGCAATAAATCTGTTATCACAAAGTTTGCACTAGTAAGATCTTCGGCCTTTGTTCTCCCTTGCAGTGGATATTCACATTTGGTGCTTATATTTTCATGAAAAATAAGATCCATCACAAATCCAAAAAGTTCAAGCACCAATAGTAAAGTGACAGAAAACAATTGTGTGATCTGCTACAATTTTCACAACTAAACCACTAATAAAATAACTAGATGTTGAGTAAGTAGTCAAACAAACAGCTTAAACTCAGTTGGAGAGAACTATGTGTAGTACACAACCATGTAAATAAATCATTGCAAAACTAATAAAAGGCAACAGAAAGTGGCAAAATGAGATCTTGCAAGAAAAATGAAAAAGAAACATGTAAATATCAGTTATACCTGATGTTCGAAATTCAGCGAGATTGCTTCTTTCACATTTCTATTCTCCATTTTTGCAGAAGAACGACGTTTGACCCTGAATATCTCTGAGTCAGACTCATCACTATCCTGGTCGACACTATGTCTGACCTCTGAAACTTGAATATTACCTTGACGGGAAACCCGACATTCACTGGTCAAAGAGGAGACTGAAGTTTCATGAATATAATGAGTTGCTTCGTCAGATGACATTGAAGATACCAGCTTTCCTAAGCTATAGTTGCCATGCCCCTGTACCTGTCAAAAAACTGCAGAATTTAGAACTGAACTTCAACTCAACATCCATAAGGTTCATTTAACAATAAAATGGTCACGCAAAAGGTGACAACAGATAGATTACTGCACCAAATCAAACAAACTGAGCTACAGAAAAGTTTTCAGTGGGCTCTACCAAAGTTTTCAACTGGGGAGAACTAGCTGGCTCTTGCGACTGATTATTAGCTTCGGAAATTCCAGTATACAATTCAAACTTTATCTTGCAATAAGGAGTGTATCCATTCTCTTCTGCTCTTGGAAACATCTTGAATAACAGATACATGTCATCACCCTTTCTACAGTGACGTTGTACTTCAAGGATTACATTCTCCTCCTGCTCAAACTTTTTGGCTGCAGCTTCCATATCTGATATATCTTCCCTTACGAAGAGAGTTCGATTGGCACCACAAGGTAAGTCTGGTGACTTGATATCTGGATTGGACAAATATGATAACAAAAATTAATCAGTAAACTTCAAACTACATAAAAGACATTATGCAAATCAAATTTAGAAATGATTGACATAGAATCACTTACTGTGGCGAAGACAAACAGGATGCGGGTTGGTACAATTGCAATTAAGATAAGCTAAATAACAGTCACGTTTGCAGATGCTGCAGAGAATAGTTCCGTAAGGATTCGGAGAAACAGCAGTGCATGCTCTTGATTTCATTAGACACCAACGAGCACGATGCTGGAATCGCATCAAATTTACAAAAGAAGCCTTGATGCTACAATTAGAAATCAAGTCTGCAGAAGAATAATCTGGATCTTCAAGTTCCAAACTCTTGTACAGAATCATTGCTTCTTTGCAGAGAAGCTCCTCATGGGGAAGTAGAGGCATCCTGTTAAGAAGTGCATAACGACGGCAAGCAATTGATCCCAAAGGGAACCAATCACCAATAGCAAAGTTCACAGCCTCGCCACAATTGAAACCTGAAAATTAGCAATGAAATATCAAGAAGTTATGATATCAAGTCAACAAGAAGAAAAAAAATGTGAAACAATAAATGGAATATATAAACACTTCCTTCATCCCAAACCAGGAAGTCCACTTTCTTTTTCTAGGACCATAGTTGTCACGGCGCCAAGGCAGGACTAGGACGCCTAGGCGATAAGGCGTCTGTATGGCAACAAGTCGTTAACAATGTGCCACTTATACATTATATATTTTATTTCAAAAGTATATTGCACAACAAAACTTTATATACACTAAAACCCAAAACATAATAACTAACACTATGAAAAGGTCTACACTCTACTCTGTTTCTAGTCATAACTCAAGCAAAGTCATCAACTATGAAGTCATTTCCGTCTCCCTCACGAGCATTACTCTTATTCAAAGGAGTATGATCATGGGTTAAGTTAAGGTCATGGGTTGAGTTATTTGGGTAATTGGAAAAGTCCATGGGTTATGATGAAGGTAAAAAATGACTTGATCATTTAACTTGGCCCCACTAACAATGCGTGAGCCTTGGCAACTAGGCATCCAAAGCGTTGCCTTACCCTTCTAGAACGCCAGGACACCTAGTCGTCGCCTAGGCGACGCCATGACAACTATGTATAGTATGTATAGGACTTCCTAAATGGAGTGATAACTGAGAAAGATCTTACCATGACTAAATCCTGCATGGTATGCTCTGGGAAACGTTATTATAAATTCCCCTGGCTTCTGCACGGCTTTGTAAACTGGTATGTCACGTTCTAACAAAATATTAGGAGGAAACAGTGTCGTCTTCCCCAAAAGCACATCAAAAGCGCCATCCTCTCCATTAGTTGAAAGAATATCATGGGCATAAACATGCTCTCGGACCACCTTTTCAAAATTCGAAGCTGCGTGACCAGGAATACCATACCAAGTTTTCGCTGCCCCACAGTGATGATAGTTCATACTGCACAAAGAAAAGATTGCATACAAAAAATGAGATGATGCTTGCCACATACATAGGACTATACCAGTAATGATCACTTACTGAAAGTTAATAACAAGATATACATACCTATACAAGTAATGATCTTCCACATGCCACGCAAACATACTAAATAGCATCCCAATATAGAGCATTGGTTCGGTAACTCCCTGAAATAAATCCCCTCAATGTGAAACATACACTTGTAAAGATAAATTGAAAAGAACTTCAGTTCAAAAAGGGAAAGTTATCTCATTACCGGAATTACTGTTTCAAGCAGGTGCAAAAAGGATAAATTGAAACATACACTTGTAAAGATAAATTGAAAAGAACTTCAGTTCAAAAAGGGAAAGTTAGCTCATTACCGGAATTACTGTTTCAAGCAGGCGCAAAATAGACTTAGAAAGCCGGGATAGTTTCTGAAACCACAAATTAAGCAATGAATACCAATCAGTTGATTGATAAAATAATCTAGAAGTAAAAGAAATGCAAGGGCAATAGCATCAGAAAAGTATGGTTAGAAGCAGAGCAAAGATAAAGCATTATTTACTACTCGGGCCACTGTGCATGACTTCACATGCCAAGGACAAGGCCGGAGAGGAAAGTAGAATATTGTTAAGGGAAAAAATAAGGGAACAAAAAATATATTAAGTTCAATAATGATTAAAATGGAACTTATAAAAAGCAAATATAATATAACATAATAAATAAGTTTACGCAGACAACACTTTTAAGAGTAAATGTTTCCAAGCTGACCACTTTAACTATAGCTATAGATTGAGACCAGACAATTTTTTTTATCTCCGATTCTATGTAAAATATGCCTAGGTACATATTGAATTTCACAACAAATGAACCAAAATAAGATAAATACATTTAACGAGAAAAAAATATAATGAGATCACCTTCAAGTTCCATTTACTTTTTCCAAGTTGGTCGTTGGGGGAAGATGAAAATGCACTACCATCAACATCACATGCATATTCTACACTTTCTGTCTTTCCAGATGCTATTTCATGCCAAAATTCTTTTTCCAAGTATGTTGCAGGAAGACATCCAGCACTACAATATCTATGAGCAAAAACCTTGTTCGCCATTTTTTCGAATTCACGAAATGTATAATTTCTGAAAAATCACATGTATCAAAGTCTGAACAAATAATAATCTACTAAATGATTTACATAACAATTTCATATCTAAACTCACCTCCCACTCATAAAAAAAGTAACTCTGTCATCAGTATCCCACTCAGCAAGACGAATAGGCTGTACTCTAGTGGTAAACTTAAAACCTACTTTTTCTCTCATCAACACTATACCAGCAGGAACAGATGCATTCAGAGGGGAAACAATCTTGCAAATACCTGAAAATTGGAAGCACAGAATCATACAGAGAAAAGTCAAAATTTCACTCAAGTAACAACTTCCAAACCATGAAGTAAAATACTTAATCTGAAAACGTGAGTCAAATTTCTTTTTTTTGTTGGCTTATTTATTTATGTTGAATTTTTTAAAAAAATTAAGCTTCAAAGAGCAAATTTATCATTATGAAACTTTATTGAGAATAATTGTGAGTGTGTCGAACGCAAACCTAAATGTTAAGATGATTGACAAAGTAAATCTCTACAAACAAAACAAAGATTCTGTACCTAGAAGCAAACAAACATTCTTAGCAACAAAACAGAAGAAAATTTGAAAGTGATCCAATGACGAAACTTGGAAGTATTTGAAGCTTACTAATACTGCTTTTGAAACATAAACCAATGAACAGAAGAACTTCTCAATGTGCTCAGAACAATGAGCAAAGGTAATTTTATTTCACTGCGTTCCAAATTCTAAATAATGACTTCTTTTTATTATTAAAAAAACTGCTCAACGGGCTGAAACCATTTACAATGGCAAGCAAGTAAATTTTGGGATAGAAGAGAAAGTGTGGAACAGCCGAAGCTATATGTTTCTGGACAATGCAACATTAAAAGGCCATTACCATATCTTGAAGCTTCTGGAGCTATCTTTTGCAGATAAACCAAAGGATCCTCAAACTCCTCTTTACTTGGATAGTAAACAGGGCACTCTGGAATTTTATCAGTCCATTCAAGATCAGTTGTGTCAAACTTCGCAACCTTACGCTTTGAGAATACATCCCTCCTGTTTGAAGCATCACCAGATCGGGCAAATGCATTACCTTGTAATCCCATGCCACATGATGACGAAGCTCTTAAAGCATCTCCTCCACTTCTAGTCATCATATTTGAGACATGTAACGTATCATTGACAGTTTCCGTTTTCATCCGCTGAAGCCTCTTATGCTTCAGAAATTCCAATTTAGCCTCCCTTGAAAAACAAGCCCTTCCTTCCACCTTTCAGTAGTACAAATCAAACAAACTTATTTCAAAGTACTGGATTAGAGAAATCAGATATTATGTTCAACATCTATAACTTAAAGCATTAAACAAGAAAACAACGCAGTAATAAATTAAAGAAAGAAGGTAAAACAAATTCAATCAAGTTGAACAACATATTGTACTGCACAAAAGCAAAAAACTTAATTTAGAAACTGAACAACAAAAACAAAAATCATAGAAAATATACTCCCTCTCACCCTATTAAATTGACCCTATTTCACTAGTCACATAATTTAATTAAGATAATAATGATCAGTACTTTGATTTGCTTCCTATTATACCCTTAAAGAAAAATAAAGTAAGGTGATGACGTCTGCAAAATTTCGATCTCTCTTTTTTCATTTTTCATATATAAAGCTACTTTAGTTAATAGATAACACAAGCGGAATGGGATCAATTAATTTGATACATACAAAAATCGAACGTGTCAACTAAGGGATTTAGGAAGTACTATATGCGAACCTGTAACTAACTTTATTCACCAAATTATGAGGACAGAAAAACAATTAGCCAAAGTAACTGAAATAGTTTTCACTCATGTCCCAATAACTAAATTTCAATGCTTGCCAATTGTCGAGTTATTCTTTAGGATAGAATAGGATGTATGACACTGATAGTATTGATTAGCATCTACGACCAGATATAGACATAATTCTGTCCCATTTGGAACTGATATCTCAACATTCTGAACGGATATTTAACACTTTCAAATTTGAACGAATATCTCATCATTTTGATAATATTTCTCGAAAGGGATAAAAAAATTCTTAAAAGTTTATATGAACAAAATTAAGTTCCCAGATCAGTGGATTGTTAATTTAAAACACAACAAAAAAATTATAAAATCATCTGAGTGTGCTCACAATACGACATAATAAATTCAAAGACATATTACACCAAGAAAAAGAAATTAGTTTCATAATTATTACAACCTAAGCAACTACTATTTTCTCTACATATTCCTGATATAGAAAATATTTGTTCTATAATATACTACCACTCTACTTTCTGATACCTACATGCAAGAGACCACCACAGAACCCTTTTTTCCAAACTTACAAAAGCAAAACCAATCTAGTATTTTTTTTAATTACATTATATAAGTTTATATATCATCTGCAGCTCATCCGAGATCTATATTCTCAATAGAACACAACAGAGATCTGCAACAATAACATCATTGTAGGCCTAACAATGAATTCCGCACAGAAAAATTCAACTCCTGTAACAATTCTCAATAATCAAACAAAAAATACACTCCTTATATATAAACACTAAAAAAAATATAATTAATTCCACAAACTTCTGGGGCAGCTCCCAGTTTTACAAATTGACATTATTCACCCTTAACAAAACAAACAATTCAGCTCAAATTGCAATCAAATTGAATGATTCGCGTGTGAAAGAAAGGAAGTAGACAGTATTATCACTGTATCACAGACTGGTCCACAAATAATTTCGTTGACTGGCACAAAAAATGAGAAATAAAAATTAGGTGATCCAGATTAGGCTAGCACAAATATGAACCTATGTGACCCAAACCAGACTGGCCGAAATGAAATATATATAAACTAAATTGGAAAAAAAAAAATCTAAAATTAGGGATGGAAAAACAAACCGGGTGTTTAGCCTAAAGAAATCAAAAATAAAAACTAAATACCCTCAATAAGCACATTAATCCATAATTACTTCGTAAATTATCTCGTTGAATTTTAAAGCAACTGGAATATAAGGAAATCAAACAAAAACACAGACGCACTTGTGAAAGCTCGAGATCCAAACCATAAGAAGATAGACCAAAAAAGCAACAAACGGAATATTATCTGGGGGAAAGCATAGCTCATACCATCTCATTCCGAATTCCTTCTCTATTCGCCACCGTCTTCTCTCACTTCACTAAAACAAAGAAAAACCGAAGTAACCGAGATTACAAATCTCAGAAATCAACAAACAAAGCCCTAGATCACGATCTCGAGCATTAAACAACACAAACACGCACTCAAGCACGCCACATTCTCTTGCAGACCGACGTACAGAGTCTGTTTCAGAGATCGGACGATTCAACTGACCGAGTCACGAGGATTAAAATCAGAAACGACTCAACCAACCAGCACTACCGTGCGACAGTCGTACACAGAGGATTCGGAGGCTGTCCGCCGGCGAGCAAACTGTTTACCGGCGATAATAAGAGGTTTCCCGGGGGAAGGAAGCGAAAATAGAGATATACAGGTGTAGAGAGAGACAGGAACAGTAAACTAGACGAAATCCACAAGAATGGCTTGGAAAACCGAAAAAGAAGAAAGTGAGGATAATTTATAGTTTTTTAATATATACTCGATCTGTCACCGTATAAAATATTTCTACCTCTGTATTGGTGGGAGAAAATTAAGGGGATATTTGATATAAATTAAATAAATTTGAATTTGAATTTGAATAAAAAAAATTATTTGATAATTAACATATTTGAAATATTTAAATGACAAAATGATAAAATTTTATTATTTTATTTAATATTATTTAATATAATAGTTAATATTTTTTTTGAATTTTTTTATTTTATTCAGCTTCTCATCCAGTCATCTTGTCAAAAAAATCTGACTTAGTCATTCTCAGATAATTTTTTTTCAAAATAAACACACTTAATAACTAACCGATTCAACCATTCCAACTATTCAGACGTATTCAGATATTTACAAATTCATAAATTTTAAAAATATATTTTAGTTATAGAATACTACATTTTTTATAAATGAGATAATAATGTTATGGGTTTCAAAGTTTTATTAAAATATTTTAGGGTAAATTGATTGATGTCATTTGAGTAAATGTACTTTTAATGATATTTTATATATTGCTTTAATTATAAAGGCAAAGTAGTGTGAAGGAAAGTGGTGGTTGTTAGGTTGGTTCAACCAAACTTCTGCAGGGCTCCTAAACTCATCGTTTCGATGCTTCACCAAATTCCATCGAGGCTAATTTCGTCATTGTAAAACTGAACGGTGTTATCAAAGACTTCAATTTCCTGTCGAGGAAAGAAAGCCGCAGGCATTATTACCTGTGTTAATGAGCATTGTATTTATGTGCGTATTAGGTAATCTTGACCGTCGGATCACTTTCGTCATTTGAGAAAGATCCAAACCGTGGTTTCGTTGGCATTGACATGTTTGACACGTATTGAGTTTGTTGGACCTAACTATGAGAAAGACGACTTTATCCCCCAACGAATCCTTTTTCGATAATTGGGTTTAGGATAGTTTAGACAATTTGGTGGGGTTTATCCTAAAAGAAAGAAGATAGCACCCAAAACAAAACAGTTCCGTAACTTGGGCGAGAGAGGGAGGTGGTGGGGATGAACGTAGATCAGGACGACACGTGGACGAATAGGATTGATGAATGTACACGTCGCAGGAAAGGGGGGGGGGGCGTCAGTCGGTTTTATTTGAGGGCGACATTTACTGTGTGCGAAAGGGGGGTTTCGCGGGAAATTAAAGAAAGAAAACTGACAGAACGGAAATAGCTGGCAGTTACAGCAGGGGCAGGCTTCACGTTCGCTTGTGACCGGCACAGCTTTCCTTTTTCAACTCTCTCTCTCCTAACATTTCTCTCTAATACCCTCCTCTTTCTTTTGCCACCATCATGTTATTATTATCATGTGACAAACTATAATTAATTAATTTAAAATATAATTCTTAATATTAAAAAAACAAAACTTTTTTCCCTAACATAATAATAAATTGTTTTGGAAAGCTTTTGAATTGGCTAAAAATACTTGTTAAAAATGATTTTTTTTTTTGGTAAGAAAATAAGAATTTGGTTCGGGAAGTTTTGAATGGAATAAAAACACTTGTAAATTACAAATAAAAATCTTTTTACAATTTCGTCAACTGGACATTGAGTTAATATTTTGATATAATGAATATAAAAATATTGTGTCATTTTATGTTATTATAAATAAAAATAATTATTTTTTTAATAATAAAAGAAAGGAGGAGCTATATGTCTATGCTTTAATGTTAATATTTTGTAGCTCTATTATGATTAGTTGTAGGCTAATAGTAATATATAATAACGAGTGTGTTTTCAATTGTTTTATTTTTATTTTATTTAAGCGGGTGCGGTGCGGGTGCGGGTGATTATTTTATGAATCTAATCTAACTTTATTTGCTGCTTTACAAATGGATGAATGGTGAGTAATATGTACTACGTAAATATGTGCGGGTTGTTTGTGCTTTACGCTTTTTGTTACGCGGAGGTTGGCCTAATCATTAGTTTTCAACAGTAGCGAAAACGAATGCAGCGTCTTTGACGGCTCGGCTCTCTTGTCTACACTTTAGTCAACAATCGACTTCCTAACGCGGCGGGAGTCATCGGCACCGTGTCGCCAATGGCTCTGCGGCTTTGTTTGGTTTGCTGGATCCTGGTTACAAATTAGGGGACTAAGGAACCAAATTAAGACCGACTAAGGAATCAAACGAGTGTTTTTTAAGTTATTTTTCTTTTTCATTAACAATAAACTTTGTTTTTGACATTTTACAAATATTAATTTAATTTTAAATTTTAAAGCGTAAACTTTACTTTATGAATGATATCCATTTCTAGTAAAAAATAAAAAAATTAATTAATGATAAAATAGTTCAGAGATATTCCTTTGGTGTTACCTTTTTCCAAGTAATGTCACCATTTGGGACGGACAAAAACAACCTTACTACTATCGTTCACTTATTTCTCTTCATTCTCAATAAATCAATTCACCCACTTTTTCAAAATAAATATCCACAACAAGAGTAAATTTACATGTTCATAAAAAATAATTAATATAAGTAATTTATTTATCCACAGAAAGCTTTTTATAGGCAAACAATTACTACTACTATTTGCTGCTAGCATTTGATGGCATGAAGCGACAAAAAATGAATTTTTTTGAATTTTGGAACTGCATCTGCATTCATGGAGGAGGACTAATTTACCCCTCCCCCTCCCCCTCCCCCTCCCCAAAAAATATCTAGTTGACATTTCTTAAGTCAGTCAGGGTACTTTAGTAAATCTAGTTGAACTGCAGGTGTTTTCTTTCTCCATCCAAAAGTTGGTGGTGCTTAGCTTTTATTGAAACGGGGAGTGCAGGGGAGATTTGTATTCCATTTCTGGATTGTTTTCAAATAAATCAATTTTTGGTACCTGTGTTGGAAAATTGATTGACGGAGTAGATGAAAAATTCTGACGTGACTTATAAATCGGCGCTTGAGAGAACCAAAAAGAAAGTAAATGACCTACTTGAAGAGATTGATCGCACAAGAGAGATTGAAACAAAACTGTCTGCTACAACCGATGATGTCAATATGCTAAAGAATGAACTACCTATACTTAAGGCAATTGATATTCAAAGAAAAGAGAGTTTGAAGGCAACCCGGGGATAGTTCTATGAAAGGGGAAGAATCCAAATCTTTATCCTTCTTACCCTCAGTGTTGGAAGAATTGGAGGCTGCAAAAAAAGAATTAGCTTCTATTAATGAAGAAGGTTTTCAGTTCATGGCCTCCATGGATATCATACGGGGATGAGTTCAAGCATCTTGTACAGGAAATAGCTCGATTGAGGAAAACGGAAGAGAATGCAGATTTAGTTATCCAAAGTCTAAATTCAAAGTTGTTAAGGGCGAAATCCAAACTTGAAGCTGTATCTGCAGCAGAAGAGAAGGCTAATTCCATATCATCAAGTCTTGTTGGCACTCTCGAACAGTTGAAAACAGAAGCAGAGGCAAGAAAGAAAGGGAAATTATCACTAAAGAGACTGCAAAAAAAAAAAGGCTGAAGTTCCGAAAATTGAGTCTCAGATCGACTTAGATGAGGCAAAATTAGAAGCTTCAATTGAAGAACTCACAGCAGTTGAATCATCAGAATCCATGGCTCTTGAGAATCTAAAAACTCATGAGAGCTAGAGCTTCGGCTTCTCAGACAAGGTCCGCAATAACTATCTCAACTTTTGAATACGAGTACTTAAAAGGGCAGGCAGCTGGGGTTGAGGAAGTTGCAGATAAAAAGGTTGCTGCAGCGCAGGCTTGGATAGAAGCTCTGAAGACAAGTGAGACGGAGATATTAATGAAAATCGAGATCACTCAGAAAGAAATCAGAGAGCTAAGGGTGGAGGAGGAGCATAAGGTACGTCAAACAGAGCAATCAATTTCTGCAAATATAGTGGTTGAGGACGAGGTATGAAATTTGGGAAAGAAAAGCGACCTTTATACATGGAGAAATACACATCGATACAACTTTGTTGCCCAGTCATCGTCATGTCATCCTTTACATCTGACCTGTCAAAATTTTCAAACAGAATAAGGATAAAATCCTACCGTGTTAACCGAGTGTAACATTTTTTTAGTACAATCATCAATTTATAATTTTTTATATTTTGAATACCAAATTATAAATCGTATCCCAATACAGGTACTAAAAATTGATTTATTCCTTTTTCAAATGCCTAGGCCAACCACCTAAGCGCTTTTCAATTTTATTGGGACATGTAAATATCACAATAAAACTAATTAAAATATAAATAATATCGTTGCGTTAGGCCGAAACCAGAGATCAATTAGACACATCTATATTAAAAACTTTTCAATTTAGCTTTACTAAAGATTCATCCAATTATTTCTTAAAATTTAGGTAGTAATCAATCATTTCTTATTATCATAAAAAAAACATCTTAGAATAATATTTTTTTATATAAATTGTGATTCACTATGAAATTAATTTTGGTCAATTGATCAATACAGTGTCGATCGATACACATATCAAAAGATGTGACGACACTGTATTAATCAATTAATTAACTTACAATCAACTTAACTTAATGATAATCGAATAAGAGACATTGAGTTTGAAAAGGATTGGGTATGGCCCATGACCATGATGTTATGAAAAGGTTATACAGGTAAAGAGCATTCAATTCATACTCTAGCTAGCTATAATCCGGCTCTGCTGCCAAAAGATTTGATGGCTATATATAATGACTACTTCATTTATCATTTTTTACCAAAACGTTAGATGTGAATAACCGTGAGGGTTTAAAAAAAGGGTCAACAAAGATTATAATTTACTACGTACATCAACAATTAATGTATAGTGTTATATTTTTTATTTTTTAATATTTTTGTATTAGTAATATTTTCAAACTCACACACTTATTTCTTGACATGTCAATGATCGAACTCCTACCTTATGGATACTATACGTTAGGTCATACCCCTCGATCAAAGTTACTCGATACGTGTTATGATATTTGACATTCAAAATACTTACATAAACATTACTGTAATATGTTTTTAAACATCTTTTATTTCAACATATCGAATATGACAAAAAAAAAAATGAGTTAAAAAGATCGAGTAGTTAACCAAGTTGATCTGATATGATCTTATGTATTAATTGTGATGGTACTCCAACCACTTAACAAATAAGGAAGGATATATATATATATATATATATATATATATATATATATATATATTGACATTTAAATGAACCGACATTACTAGTTTTGAAGTAGTATAGTATGTTATTTTCATGCATGCATGATGCATGCATGTATTTATGATGATGTGGATATATAAAATTGGGGATAAAATACATTTTTGGTATTTTTACTTTGGGGCCACTTCTGAGTTTTGCATGCAAAAGTGAAAAAACTTACAAAATGGTTATTATCTTTCGAAAATTATTGCAATCCGTTAAATAATAGGGTTTCATCCATGTTCCGTTTGAAAATTTGACAGGTCAGATGCAAAGGATGACATGGCGATGACTGAGCAACAAAGCTTAATTGATGTGTATTTCCCATTTATAAAAGATGATCAGCAAAAACCGAAGAGATCCAAGCTCGATATTTGGGGGAAAAATTTTTTAGGGTTCTTCTCATTCTTCCTTCTTCTCTCGCTCACCAAAAATCGAAGAAATCAAACAGTAAAAACAAAGAGCTCGATATTTGGGGGAAAAAAATTAGGGTTCTTCTCTCATTCTTCCTTCTTCTCTCATTCTTCTTCTCTCATTCTTCCTTCTTCTTCTTCTTCGGGTTTTCAGTGTTTAATTGAAAGGATGAGCTCGTCTTGGAGTGAAATTGTAAATGAAATCGGGGAAGAAGATTATGAATCATCATGCAAAAAATGAATGGATTACACCGACTTCCCAAGTCGGTGTCACTTTGTGGAAGCAATGGTGCAAATGTGGGAGGCAAAGAAAGATGGAACAAAACATCGAGGAAGGCGATTCATTGGGTGTATTAATTATCGGGTAAGATTTTGGAAAGATGTTTTTTATTTTTTTTTCATATGATTCACATTGAAAATGGGTTGGTGTGTTCTTTGTGTAATAGGACGGGATATATAAGACCCCAACTTATTATTAATGAAATTTAATTTTCTCTATTTATTATTTTGAAATAGTAAGGTTGATTTGATTAATGTGGATAGTTAGGGGTTAAATACGCAAATATTTCAAAATAAGCAAGTGGTTATAAAATATTCATTGTTGTCGGGAATATTCGTTTGGTCGTGGAATATTAATCTTTGTCAGGGAATATTAAATGCATTTGTAGCGACCATGTGTGAGCCCCATAACTGAAAGCGATTGGATGAAAGAAACGACAAATATAAGTTGTTTAAAAATAACTAGGCGTAGTTATTCACAGATTAACACTATTGGAATACCCGGTGGTTAAAACACGATGTCGCGTTGTTGCTTGCGAGAAGCATACGGTATTGCACCAATTATTGAAGGCACTACTCAATAATGGTTACGATAATTCTTATTCAATATTTTATTGAGTTAATAATTCTTTGCGTTGATATTTTATATTCTTTGTTGTTTCAATAATTGTCATTACACGTTTTTTCATTATCGAAGCAATAATTCATATTATCTCGAATAATATTATTAGATAACATTGTTGGCAATGTCTAGAAAGTTCTGTCTAAGGAGAGGTTTGGTCACCTAATTGCGGGCCAAGATGAAGAAATTCTTATTGAAAAGCCCCTCTTTCCTGAAGCCGCACGGTTGTCGATATTGTGATTACAGAATATTATTTGTGAATAATTAATTATTGATTCATATGATGAGAAAATATTGATTTTATGTGGATATAGATGGAGAAAAATTTTAATGTGACAATTGTTAAAAATTGAAATTTTATCTCTTTTGATAAAATAATTCATTTAAATATATTATTATATTTTAATAATATAATAATGGTGATATTTTTACAACGAATGTGGGATATATGAGTATACTGAGGAGGAAGAGTATTTTTGTTGCAATAAATGTTTAAAACATGTTAAACATGCTCGGTGGACCCCATTTATTGATGAAAATTTGATTATAGCTGTAAAAATTGATTTGTTTGTGAATTTCGGTCAATTTCCATTTGGAATTTGGAAAAACTTTCTTCTGCAAAGTTGTAGAGAATTGAATTTCCTATAAAAACTCAAGTGATTCGAATTTTCTGATAAAAGGCTATTTATTATGAATTATTGAAGTTCGAAGCTCCAAAATAATTAATTTTTGAAGTTTTAAATATTTTTTTACAAAAATGTGTTTTGCATGTGTGAGGCATGTGTTCAATTGCTAAAATTCAGATTCAAAGGTGTGCGTGAAGATTTTATATATATATTAATATTTTAATAAATTTTCTACTTTTGGTGTTACAAGATTTTCCTATAAATAGGGTCTTGGGTTAGAATTGAAAATCACACCGTAAACTGAAGTTTTCTCTCTCTATATTATCGGCGTATTCTTGTGAGTATTTTGAGTATACTTTGAGTATTGTTAAGCGGTGCAAGTTCCTTTGACTATATCCAGATTCCAAATTAAGTCTTAATCTTTCGAGGTAAGGAATGTTATTTTCTTCTCAAATGATATTATTTCTTCAATATCATTATCTTTGAAATATTGGTTGGAACTTTTTATCAAATTTGGAACTTTTTCATGTCGGGTTACTTATTTATGAGTTACTATTCACGAGTTACTTATTCACGAGTACTATTCAAATTAAGCGTGAAGATGTTTTTTATGGAATTTCTATCTTTTGGTGTCGAGAGTTACTATTCACGATACTACGACTATTCACGTATCTGACACTATTCATCGAAAAATAAAATTTCTTCTTTTAGTCCCAAAATATCTATTCGGATACTAACTTTGATTGTATCCATGTTTTTGATCATTCTTGAATTTTACACCACTATGATTATTTTTGAGGTATTGTTGAACATGGATAAAACAAAATACTGAATCCTTAATCCTTAATCCTTGTCATTTTGTTTCAATTTGGATTCGTTTCTTTAAAAAAATATTTTCATCATCCTCGGTCTTAAATGATGATATTATTGAATATCTTTGGCTGGCAGTGGTGCAAAGATGAATGATTTCTGAAGAATATCTTTGGTAGTAGTGCAAAGATGAGCAGTGTTTAAATGAACATGACCAATCGATGAATATCTTTGGCTGTAGTGCAAAGAGATGAATATTTGATTCGGATCTATATTGATTGATGTTACGGGGATAAAAGATGAGCGATGAACTTTTAAATTCATACATAGAAGATAGTAGTTTGCATTCTCTACTTAACTCTTCTAATGAATTATTATTTCATTGCGAATATTGATTTAAAATTTGTTGTCTATTGTATTCTATTAGATTTTTCCTGTTGAAGACTAACGGTAATTTGTTGTATATTATCTTAGTCATAATATTCTTTCTTGAGCTAGTTGAGCTCACCCTTTTCCTTTTTGTTCCATTTTTCTTAGGAGGCGAGAATATAAATGAGTGCGAGTGCCTGGGTATGGAATGAAGGTTCTAGAGAGAGTTGTTTAGTAGTCCTCACCATTTTTGTAAAATAATGTATCAATAAATGTGATGAGGATTTATTTGAGTATAGATATTATGTCTGAAGATAATATTTGTATTTAAACTCACAGCTTTCTTGTTGTAATAATAAAGTTGTAGTTGTTTCGTACCATGTATTGACAACTCGAATGGGTGATGTATACCTATTTTGGGGGCGTCACAGGTTGGTATCGAGCTTAGGGATATGATCTCTGGCGGAGATCGGGAATAGAACTAGGAGGGAGGCAGAGTAAATCCTTCGCTAGTGTGTCCTACCTAAGCTTATTTGTTAGTTGGTCAAGATATAGGGATATTATGTGATATATTGATTTCCTTAATTAACCCTTGTTTTATGGCGATTTGAGAATGTCGATTGAGAATATTAACAATGGAAATGAGGCCGTGGAGACGCTTGTACTCACCAACGAGAAGAACGCGATGCAGCGGGCAGCAATGTTCCTCCCGTGAACAACACCATTGAAAGCGAGATGATGAGCGAGGGATGTTTAGAAGTTTTTTGCGGTTCATGCAAAATCGATTTGAGGAGAATCGTGTTCAAATATGAGGAGGAAATGATAGCAATTCACGGGTTGTCCTGACAAAAAAACAGTTCAAAGAGTTGGGACCACGAATTTTAAGGAAAGCCGATCCGATCATGGCGGAAACATGGGTCAAGCAAATTACTAAGATATTCGATGTCTTGGGATGCACGGAGGAACAGAAGGTTCCATTCGCCACCTTTATGTTCCGTGGCGAAGGCGAGACTCATCGGTGGGAGTCAGTGAAGCGTACCCATCCGGCCCGCTTTCAAAGTGTCTTGGGAGACGTTTGAAGCTATTTAATGACAAATACTTTCACGAAAGTGTTCGTCATATGAAGGAAGTGGAGTTCATCGATTGGAACAAAACAACATGGCGGTGTCTCGATGACGAGGCAAAGTTTGCGAGTTATCCAGGTTTACACCTCATTTGGTGGAGAATGAGGAACGTATGACGCGGATGTTTCTTAGAGGTTTTAAACCCTAGATACGTCGAGATCTCATTTCTCATAAATTTTCTCTTTATTCGGATGTTGTAAGCGAGGCTCAATTATTAGAAGCGAGATAACGAGTACGGTCAACCGAGGACCACAACCGAGGATCATACCGAGATAGCGATCAATGAATAATGATAACCAATGGAGAAAAGCAACAGACGGACAAAAATGGTTACTTCTCTGGTGGTAATCATGGTCGTGAAAAACGAAGAAGCGAGTCGGAGGAGATTTTTAAAAGAGGAGATTTAACAACGACCATATGAAGACGACAGTCTGTTTAAACAATCGGTTCTAAGGGAGGAGAACGACCACCGTCATATCTTTATAAATGCGGAAAGAGGGACATATCACCAAACCGCCCACAACAGCTCAAGGTATCTTATAATTGTGGAAAGGAAGGACATATCGCTCGAGATTATGCGATGCGAAACCTAGTTCAATGAGGCGGTGACTCAAAAGATCATCCCGAAAAAGTCAAAGTCAACGATTCCGGAAGGCGTTTATTGTGGATCGGTCATAATGCGAGGAACCCAAACGAGGTTATCACGGGTAAGCTATTTATAAATTCTTGCAAAGTTTATACCTTACTTGATCTGGTGCTACCATTAAAATCAATCAACATCATATCTAATCATAAAGCTATTCGTTTATTAAAAAAGCGGATGTCAAGCTTTCTTAGCCCATGTTATGGATTTGAATAAAGACACGCGTCAAATTTGAATAATATTCCTGTTGTTATTGACTTTCTGGCGTATTTCAAGAACTTCCGGTCTACCCCGAGCGTGAAGTTGAATTCTTTATTGATCTTGAACTGCATACAAAGCCCATTTCTAAAACCCCATATCGAATGGCTCTATTGAACTTCGGAGTTAAAGGTCCAACTACGAGGAATTGTTGGACATCGGTTTCGATCTGATCTAGTACATCTCCTTGGGGTGCTCTGTTTTATTTGTAAAGAAGAAAGACGGGGAGTATGCGACTTTGTATTGACTATCGGAATTGAACCATGTCACCATCAAGAATAGGTATCCTCTACCTCGTATTGATGACTTGTTTGACCCGATTGCAAGGGCACACAATTCTTTTCAAAAATCGATCTTCGTTCGGATATCATCATCGGTGAAGATTAGAATCGAGGATATTCCAAAGATCGCCTTCGAACTTCGGTACGGGCATTATGAATTCTTAGTCATATCTTTCGGACTGACTAATGCTCCTGCGGCTTTCATGGATATGATGAACCGAGTATTCAAGGAATATTTGGATCAGTTTGTTGTTGTCTTTATTGATGACATCCTTATATATTCCAAAAGTCGTGAAGATCATGAGCACCATTTGAAGCTGGTACTCCAAAGGCTTCGTGAAAACAAACTATATGCCAAATTGAAGAAATGCGAGTTCTGGCTTGAGGAAGTAGCATTCCTTGGGCACGTGGTGTCGAAACATGGAGTATCCGTGGACCCGGCGAAGATTGAAGCAATACAAAGTTAGAAGCAACCAAGTCGGTGGCCCAAGTCGTAGCTTTTTGGGCTTAAATTGGTTATTATCGGAGATTCGTGGAAGGGTTTTCTCGAATCGCTACTCCATTAACTTCGGCTAACTCGGAAGGATACAAAATTCGTTTGGAGCGAAGAATGCGAGAAAAGTTTCCAAGAGCTTAAGAGGAGACTTATTTCTAAGACTGTTTCTAACAATACCATCCGGTTCGGATGGATTTGTTATCTCACAAATGATGCATCGAGCAAAGGGTTAGGATGTGTTCTCATGCAACGTGGGAAAGTCATAGCCTATGCCTCGCGACAACTTAAAGAGTATGAGAGGAATTATCCTACTCATGATCTAGAGTTAGCGGCCCGATCGTTTTTCAGCGCTTAAAGATATGGAGGCACTATCTATATGGGGAGAAAGTGGAGATATATTCGCACCATAAAACCCTTAAATATTTCTTCACTCAAAAGAACTCAACATGCGGCGGCGACGTTGGCTCGAACTATTGAAAGACTACGACCACACTATTCAATACCATCCCGGAAAAGCGAACGTGGTAGGCGACGCGTTGAGTAGAAGATCATATCTTGCGGAACGAGTGCGATGTTGTCAAGTATACGACAGAGCCAACTTTAATAGAAAAAGTTAAGGTTGCTCAAGCCACCGGGCAGGAGCTTATGAGTATGAAGAAGAAAGTACAAGAAGGAGCTATTCCTAAGGAGAATTTGATGAAGAAAGAATACTTGAGTCCACTCTAGACTTTGTGTTCCTAACGACTCTAATTTGAAGTACAAGATTATGATGGAGGCACACAATACACCATTTTGCAATCCATCCCGGAAGTACTAAAATGTATCGTGATCTTGACATACATTTTGGTGGAACAAAATGAAGAGAGAGATAGCAAAGTTTATCTCAATGTGTTTAACTTGTCAACGTGTAAAGGCGGAGCATCTAGTACCTAAGGGTCCGTTGCAACCACTTGAGATTCCGGAATGGAAGTGGGAACACATTACCATGGATTTCGTTACGGGTCTTCCTACGGTTTCTCAGGCATCAATGCTATTTGGGTTATTGTTGATAGATTAACCAAGTCCGCTTCATTTCTTGCCGAATCGGGAGACTTATTCCTTGAGCGTCTTGCTTGGTATGTGCGTGAATGAGATTGTGAGGTTGCATGGCATGCGTGTATCCATAGTTTTGGATCGTGACCCAAGATTCACTTCAAGATTTTGGGTTAGCTTGCAAAAAGCTATGGGCACAGATTTACGATTTAGTTCGCATACCATCCCCAAACGGACGACAATCGAGAGAGAGGACTATTCAAACTCTTGAAGATTTATTAAGACTCGTGTCCTGAACTTCAAGGCGATTAGGATAAGTATTTACCATTGGTGGAATTCTCCTACAACAACAGTTATCGAGCAAGTATAGGTGTGGCTCCATTCAAGCATTATATGGGCGAAAATGTCGTTCTCTCCAATATGTTGGGATGAGGTGGGTGAAGCAACATTGTTGGGACCCGAGTTAAGACGTATATACTACTGAAAAGATTCAAATGATTCGACAAACGTATACAAACGGCACAAGATCGACAAAAGAGTTATGCGGATCTTCATCGAAAGGGCGTGGAATTTAGTGTAGGGGATCATGTATTGTTGCGAGTTTCTCCGTGGAAGGGAGTTACAAGATTTGGGAAGAGAGAAAGCTCAATCCACGATTTATTGGTCCATTTCAAATTCTTGACCGAGTAGAAATGTAGCCTATATAGACTTGTGTTACCTCCAAGTATGTCTCGTGTTCATAATGTGTTTCACATATCGGTTGCTTAAATAAATATGTGAAAGACCGAACCACGTTATAGAGTTAGAACCGGACGAGATAGCCAAAGACTTAACGTGTGAGGAGGTACCGCCAAGATTTTGGATAGGAAGGAGCATGTCCTGTAAGAAAGGTCATACCACAAGTTAAAGTTTTGTGGAGGAATCATGCTATAGAGGAAATGACACAGGGAATTGGAAATGAAATGAAAGCGAGGTATCCTCACCTTTTGAAACACTGTGTACGTCACGTCCAATTTCGAGGACGAAATTTCATAAGGAGGGAGGTTGTAAGACCCCAACTTATTATTAATGAAATTTAATTTTCTCTATTTATTATTTTGAAATAGTAAGGGTTGATTTGATTAATGTGGATAGTTAGGGGTTAAATACGCAAATATTTCAAAATAAGCAGTGGTTATAAAATATTCATTGTTGTCGGGAATATTCATTTGGTCGTGGAATATTAAATCTTTTTGGGAATATTAAATGCGACGGTAGCCCATGTGTGGGCCCCATAACGGAAAGTGATTGGATGAAGAAAAGCGACAAATATAAGTTGTTTAAAAATAACAACAGTAGTTATTCTGATTAACACTATTGGAATACCCGGTGGTTAAAACACGATGTCTGGCGTTGTTGCAGACGAAGAAGACACTGCGGTATTGCACCAATTATTGAAAGGCACTACTCAATAATGGTTACGATAATTCTTATTCGATATTTTATTGAGTTAATAATTGTCTGCGTTGATATTTTATATTCTTTGTTGTTTCAATAATTGTCATTACACGATTTTTCATTATCGAAGCAATAATTCATATTATCCGAATAATATTATTAGATAACATTGTTGGCAATGTCTAGAAAGTTCTGTCTAAGGAGGAGGTTTTGTCACCTAATTGCGCGCCAGATAAGAAGAAATTCTTATTGAAAAGCCCTCTTTCCTTCAGAAGCGCGCTTTCGTTGTCAATATTGTGATTACAGTAATATTATTTGTGAATAATTAATTATTGATTCATATGATGAGGAAAATATTGATTTTATGTGGATATAGATGGAGAAAAATTTTAATGTGACAATTGTTAAAAATTGAAATTTTATCTCTTTCTCGATAAAATAATTCATTTAAATATATTATTATATTTTAATAATATAATAATGGTGATATTTTTACAACGAATGTGGGATATATGAGTATCTGAGGAGGAAGAGTATTTTTGTTGCAATAAATATTTAAAACATGTTAAACATGTCTCTTGGACCCCATTTATTATTTGAAATTTGATTATAGCACAAAATTGACTGTTTGTGAATTTCGGTCAATTTCCATTTGGAATTTGGAAAAACTTTCTTACGCAAAGTTGTAGAGAATTGAATTTCCTATAAAACTCGCAAGATTCGAATTTTCTGATAAAAGGGCTATTTATTATGAATTATTGAAGTTCAAGCTCCAAAATAATTAATTTTGAAGTTTTAAATATTTTTTACAAAAATGTTTTTTGCATGTGTGAGGCATGTGTTCAATTGCTAAAATTCAGATTCAAAGGTGTGCGTGAAGATTTTATATATATATATTAATATTTTAATAAATTTTCTACTTTGGTGTTCTAAGCATTTTCCTATAAATAGGGTGCTTAGGTTAGAATTGAAAATCACACCGTAAACTCAAGTTTTCTCTCTATATTATCGAGCGTATTCTTGTGAGTATTTTGAGTATACTTTGAGTATTGTTAAACGGTCTGAAGTTCCTTCAAAGACTATACCCTAGTATTCCAATTTAGAAGTCTTAATCTTTCGAGGTAAGGATGTTATTTTCTTCTCAAATGATATTATTTCTTCAATATCATTATCTTTGAAATATTGGTTGAAACTTTTTATCAAATTTGGAACTTTTTCATGTCGGGGTTACTATTCATGAGTTCTTATTCACGAGTTACTATTCATGAGTTCTTTATTCACGAGTTCTTATTCACGAGTACTATTCATGTAAAGCGTGAAGATGTTTTTTTTGTGGAATTTCTATCTTTTGGTGTCCTGAGTTACTTATTCACGATACTCGGCACTATTCACGATATCTGACTATTCATCGAAAAATAAAATTTCTTCTTTTCGTCCCAAAATATCTATTACGGATACTAGCTTTGATTGTATCCATGTTTTGATCATTCTTGAATTTTACACCACTATGATTATTTTTGAGGTATTGTTGAACATGGATAAAACAAAGTACGAATCCTTAATCCTTAATCCTTGTCATTTTGTTTCAATCGGATTCGTTTCTTTAAAAAATATTTTCATCATCCTCGGTCTTAAATGATGATATTATTGAATATCTTTGGCACAGTAGTGCATAGATGAATGATTTACGAAGAATATCTTTGGTAGTAGTGCAAAGATGAACAGTGTTTAAATGAACATGACCAATCGATGAATATCTTTGGCTGTAGTGCAAAGATGAATATTTGATTCCGGATGTATATTGATTGATGTTACGGGGATAAAAGATGACGATGAACTTTTAAATTCATACATAGAAGATAGTAGTTTGCATTCTCTACTTAACTCTTCTAATGAATTATTATTTCATTGCGAATATTGATTTAAAATTTGTTGTCTATTGTATTCTATTAGATTTTTCCT
>CM035174.1:101589263-101737572 GCA_020205615.1 Panax quinquefolius | reverse complement strand
AACGTGATCCATCTCGCTCAATTCTTCTGATGATGAAGATGGCGCTGAAGCGAATGCTCTTGCTTTTCCTTGGTTTTATTAAAGAATATTTGTGAAGATTTACATTTTTTTCTTTCTTTAATTCATAAGATTTGTAAAAATTTCTAATATTGTAATCAGTTAAATATTAATGAAATGTGGTTTCATTCCTTATAACTTGGTGCATTTACTTTCCGCTTGATACTTGATATTAATTCAACCGGAAAGATGCACAAACTCTTTCATGGACTCAACTCGAATCATTAATTAACAACTAAGCATATCATATAACGAGATAAGATGAAGTTAGGGAATGAGGCATTAGAACTCAACACTTAGAAAAAATTTAGGTAATAAAGTAAAGGGATACTTATTAGTTACCAAAGTGTGAGATGAGATCTGCTTTATTTAGAATTTGTTTACCCCAAAAGGCTAATAAAACCAAAAGATGACATTCGCCACCACGAAGGGCATGACGAAGTCTGAAGGACAACGTCATTTGCCTACGAAGGGCCCGATAAGGTCTCGAAGGATAACGCTTTGCTTACCACGAAGGGCTGATAAGGTCTGAAGTGTCGATAATCGATTACCACGCAGGCGGGGCGATAACGCGTCTTAAGGATGACACTTGCTTACCACGAAGGGCTGACAAGGTTCTAAGTGTCGACAATTACCTACCACGCAGGGCCTGACAACGTCTTAAGGATGACACTTGCTTACCACGAAGGGCCTGACAAGGTCTAAGTGTCGATAATTGCCTACCACGCACCTGACAACGTCTTAAGGATGGTGTTTGCCTACCACGAAGGGCCTGACAAACCCATAAGGTCCACTCCGCCATTAAGGCTACCATCGAATGGTCAGCGAGTCCCCAGAACCTCCTTACACCAATCGAATCGATCAAGAACGAAGACAAGATTTGTTTGAGAAAAAGGAAACTTTATTAATGATGACGTAAATATTTACAAACTTAGATATCTTGACATCGTTTTTCTTGAAAGTACTTCTAAGCTCTGCCATCGTGCTGGCGTATTTTTAATTCTTGACCGTCGCCTAATGTCTTCAACCGATAAGTCCCCTGGCCCGGCCTTCAATGATTTCATACGGTCCTTCCCATTTGGCATCGCTTTCCTGGATTCTCGAGGTGTAGATCGTCGACTTCTCCGAGGACAAAATCTCCTACTTGAATCGTGAAACTTTACCCCTTGTTATAATGCTTAACCACTCTTCACCGATAGTTTGCCAATTTGATTAAATCAAGCTTTCTCCGACTTCCTCAAGAAATCAAGATCGGCCTTCACCCTTCTTCCTCATCAGAGATCTTTTGAATCGACTAACTCAAGACTTGGAGATCCAATTTCAACTGGGACTAAGGCATCGATTATATAGCCAATCTAAAAGGTGAATCCTCCGTCAGTAGTCCTCGGAGTAGTTCGGTAAGCCCATAACATACTAAGTAGCTCTTCGGCCATCTCGCTTAACCTTCGTCCAATCTCAACTTGATCCCATTTAGCAGCCGATTACATTGGTCATTTCAACTTGTCCGTTTGATCCGAGGATGAGCTATCAAAGTCTTTCTCGTCTTGGATCCCCAGCTTCTTTCAAAAAATGTTTCAAATTTCGATCCCACAAACCGACGTCCATTTAATCGATATTACCACCTTAGGAATTCAAAAGCGAAATACTACCGATTCTTTCAAAATTTCAAGCATTCTGTTTAGGTTATTAACCTAAGTGGCTTTGCTTCTACCCATTTGGTCATATAATTCGATGGCAACTAACAAAACCGATACTTACCTTTTGCTTTCGGTAGCGGACCCAAGATATCAACCCCCCGGCATAAGGGTATAGGAGATAAGATCGAGTATAGCTCTTCTTACGGTGATGATGTAGTATTAATTTTGAGTTGGCACTTCTCGCATTTCTTGACGTATTCAAATCGCTTCGCTTGAAGATGGTAGGCCAAGAACCTTTTCGACGAAGTACTTTATAAAGAATGACTTAGCCGCTATAGTCGCCACAGATGCCTTCATGTACTTCTCGGAGAGCATATTCGGGTTTCGGATGGAGTCAAACATTTCAAAGAAGGAGACGGTAAAGCCCTTCTTCTAACAGATCCGTCAATCGAAACAAAATCAGCACTATCCAGAGTGGGCTAATTTGGAGAGTCATCAAAGAATGGAATTATTATTACGCTCGACCCCACACTTCGTAGGATTGGAAATCTTTGAGTCGTTCTTTCAATTCTCGCCAAATACTTAGATCATTCTTGGGCCTCGAGCTTCAGACTCCCCGGAGAGTTGCTTAACGACTAACCGAGAATCACTAAAGATGACTATTCTCTACACTTCAAGACTCTTTCGCTAGTCGTAACCTGCTGATGAGTACTTCTCATACTCGAACTTCGTTGTTCGTCGCTTTGGCTGAAATCGATAGCTCGCTTGCACTTGAATCCTCCCCGGACTCGTCGAATAATCCTCGCTCCACGGACGTCCGTGGTAGAAGACCCATCTGCATACAAAGATCCACGAACTCTCGCTTCACTAAGAATCGAATCGCTCACGGATCCTTCACTTCGCCACAACTTCATCGACTTCGAAAACGAGCATTCAACTACAAAATCAGCCAAGGCTTGCCTTTTCATGGGTCGTTTCGGGATGATATTCAATGAAAATTGGGACAACTCTATCGTCTATATAAATTAATCTCCCGATACCTCGGGTTTGCCCATAATCTTCTTCAAAGGTCGATCTGTATACTATTACCAATCTACCACGGAAGTATTGCTAAAAGCTTTCGATTAGCGGTTATTAAAGCAAAAGCAAACTTTTCGATGTTTGGGTACCTTGTTTGACATCCCGGCGGACATGGCTTACATAATAAACCGGGTCTAATTACCCTTCACTTCACGCACCAAAACCGCTCCCTACCGCCAACGAACTAGCCGCTAAGTATAAATATAGAGGCTCGGCGGGAGCGGGCTTCACCAACAAAGGCGCAAGATAAGTAGGACTTGATGCTCACGAAAGGCGTCCTCACACTCCAAAGTCCATTGGAACGTCTTTGCATTCTTGACTTTTCAACGTATCAAAGAACGACAAACATCTTTTTCTCGCCGATTCGACATGAACCTCCTTAAAGTTGCAATCCTTCCACGACGTTGAACATCTTTAAATGATCGAGGAGTCTTCATGTTCGAGATCGCTCAATCTTCTCTGGATTGGGTCTTCAATTCCTCTCGATCGACAAGATAACCCGTAAATTTGCCACCCTCTAGCAAAGGGTGCACTTAGTGGGGTTCAATCTCAAGTTGTGATGATGAATCGTCTGCGAAGCATTCTTCTAAATCATCCAATGTTTATGCATCAACATGCTTTTGACAATCATGTCGTCCACGTCACCTCTACATTCTTGCCCACCGATATCCGAAGACATGATTCATCATCCTCTCGGTATGTGGCTCGGCGTTGATGAGTCCGAAAGTCATTTTCTTATTGGCGTATACCGAACGATGCGTAATGAACGCCTTGGTATATCCTCTTTACATAATGGAAATCGATGATATCCGGAGAATGCGTCCATGAAACTTAACAAAGCATACCCCGAAGTGGCATCGATGAGTTGGTCGATGTGGGGCAGCGGGTAGAAATCCTTTGGACAAGCTTTATTTAGATCGGTATAGTCGATGCAGACTCGCCATTTACCATTCTGCTTCTGGACCAGCACCACATTTGCCATCCACTGCGGGTAGTCGATCTCAAAGATGAAGTCAGCTACCAACAGTTTTGCAATTTCTTCATCGATGATCCGCTGACGTTCAGGTGCAAAGATCCTCCTCTTCTGTCGGACTGGTTTTTTTGACGGGTCCACTTCCAACCGATGCTCGGCGATATCCTAACTTCTCTGGCATATTTTGAGGTTCCCAATGCGAAGATGTCAACATAGCATCTCAGGAGCTCCATGAGGTTCGTCCCAGAGATTCCGTGAGACCAAACCTATTTTCACTGTCTTGTTCACCTTGCCCGGGATGAGTTCTATCTCCTCTATTTCTTCAGCTGGCATGACCAATGGTTCAGAACTACTCTCTGTGAAGGGTTCGATCTCTATTGCCATGGTCTGCTTTTGCTTCGATACCCCCACTCCCGAAGTGATCACAGCATTTTTATAACACCTTCTGGCCAGATCCAAATCCCCTCTCACCTCATCAACCCCACGAAAAGTAGGAAATTTGATTTTGAAATGAGGAATTGAGGTCACAACTTAGAAAAGCAATTAAAGTAGCCTTCCCAAAATAGCATTATAAGCGTAATCTACATGCACAACATAAAATTTGCAAATAATTTCTACCCATTGAGGGGCCGTTCAAGAAGATGATGGTAGTTCAATGGTTCCAACCACTTGACCGGGTCACATTAAAAAACCATCTGAAGGAGCCTCCCGCCTTTATCTCCATCTTCCGCCTGCCAGTGCATCCTCTAATAAGCGTGGGCATACGAGAATATCTCTGAAGACCCATTATCTACCATCATTCGCTTATATCCACCGAACCCACTTGCGCGGTCGGCTGATGATCCTCGTAAGGTTCGATGATTTCAAAGGGTAATCTTCATCGAGAAAGGAGATTACCAGTACTCGAATAAGGTCTGCTCGGTCTTCGAAGAAGGTACCCATAGCGATACGCCATCAATCCAAGTAACTTTGCCGCTTTTTCCAACGAGTTTACCGTAAGTACCCCAAAGATGACATCTATTACATGCCTTTGCAGTCGCTCCGGAGCCGCAACGCTTCTTTGACCGGGTTGAAATTCATAGAACAGTCCTCTGTCTCTCATTGTTTGATTAGTTCAGCGACCACATACTTTGAATTAAAGCCCCACCTTGTACCTTTCTTTCAATAAAGTCTTTCAAACTAGCACGATCGTTAGATCGTGACCCAAGTTCTTGATGGTAATCATAATACTTACGAGAATTCCTTTTCCTGCCTAATGTTATCTCGAGGTGGCTCAAGATAGGGTTGATTCTTAATCGATCCAAGATAATGTACCGCATGGTGTGTTGAGTCTTTGTGTCACGCCTTATTCACTCTCTCATTTGGAAGCGACGAACGTCCTCCACCCTCATCTCCAATTATCAGATTTTTTCACCCGCCCTCATACGGTCTTTATTCCCTTCATTCTTCTTCTCCGTCCCCATCGGCTACATCCGATCATCTCCTTGCTCAAATTCGAAGAAGGACGTTTGAGGTCATCCATGGCTTTTTCCACTACGATATAGCCTTCACTTTGTCGAAGGCTTCAATGACTCTTCTTGGTGATGAAACATTAACTTCTTCACCAACTTCTCCGATTGACCAAATCTAACCCATTCAAAAAGTCCAACAACTTGTAGATCGTTCGAATTCATCATCAGCCGATCGCTTCATCGAATCGCTTCACATATCGCCCAAAGACTCATTCGAATCTTCATCGAACCCGAGCCAACGAACTAGTTGGTTTTCCCCTTCTTTTGTTGCTCCCGAAGAGAGCATGAAATTTACTACACATGTCTGCCCAAGATGAAATTGAATCCGAGGGCAAAGTCCCCATCCACTGCCGGGTATCCTTTCTGAGCGTTGTGACAAAAGTATGGCACTTAGCAGCATCGCTAAAGTCATAATAATCCATGAGTCGGTCGAACGCCTGATTGTGGTCGTAGGGATCCCCCGATCCATCATAACTTTCGATGTGGGGCAACCTCTTGATGGGGTCAACTTTTTCTTTAAGAGTCTCCGCGGAAAAAGGGGATGCCTTATTTCCCGAAGTATCTTTCGTTTTTTGGACTTCGGCAAGCTGCTTTCGAAGTTCCTTTAATTCTTTAACCAGATACTCCACTCCTTCTGGTTGAGATGATGCTTCTTTTTCTGGTGACTCTTTCTTCTGAGCAGACCGGTTTCTTTCAACAGAACCTCCAACTTTAGAGAGACTTTTCCGATGACGAGTGTCCACAGGGCGGTGTGCCCTCAGTAGACTCTCGGGAGTATGACCTCTAGATATACTTCGTCTCTGAACTCTAAGCGCCATGGTGAGAATGTGCAACAATAAGTGCTTTTTTGATGCTCAGAGTCACGATCTGGATCGACCTCTTCGTCCGCCGACCGACTGCTCCTTAGAATCGGCATGGGTGATATGCCATTTTCGATCTTTGAGGAGTAGGGCTTGGGATCTTCTTTCTTTCGAGTTTGGCCCAGACTCTCGTCCCGAATGAGCGCGAGTTCCTTCCCACTCCGATGCCCTCGCCTCCTGGAATTTGAATATAATCCGAACTCTTCGTCTCTTAACTCTGTCATCCGAACCATCTGCTCAGCTATATCCTGTCGCTGCTTCACAAGTACTTCCATAGCTCTATCCGCTTCATCTGCCATCTTAGCTAATCGGGAGGCCTTTGCATCCTGGTCATCTCGATATCGAGTTCTAGGCGAGGTGCCTTCTACTCGTTTCCAACCATGGCTAGACCCTTCTTTGTCGGGAAGACTAGCTTTTAGCTTTCGCTTTGCCCGCCGCCTTCGATCGAGAATCTTCAGTGAACGTTTGGGCGTTGTCTTTAGCGTGAACACTTATCAGAGGTCCCAAACGATCTCTGGCGCGACACTTTCATGGTCTTGATTCACCGACACCGTAGTCGCCTTTTCGTGTAGGTGTTCTACTTTCACCATGAATATCGACGTAGAAACAAACACACCGATGCGTGATTGAAAAATACTCGGACACTAGAACTCGAATTTCTCCTTCTAGCGCTTGATGTTAACGCCAGGATCTTTCTCCACGTCCCAATCACCAAGACGTCATCCGATATCCCCGCATACTCAATGCTCAACACCAAAAGCTTGGACGGCCGACCGTCGGGGGATAACTCGGCGTGAGAATCAAGATGTCGGCGATCACAAGGTTAATAATGGAGGAAAAATAATATCTAATGCGAGAGAATAATCATATATGATTGTGTGTGTAATGTTTTATTTTACCTCCTTTGTGATCCTAGCCCCATCGTACTCTAATCCCGTTTATCGTACCACCCATCACCTCCTCGACACCTTTTCCCCACTCCCGTCATTTCAACCGAAAGTATGTAGCCTACTTCCTCACCGCTACTCTTTTTTCACCATGGGCCTTATTATCTCGAGTTCCATCCTCATTAATGTCATGCGAAGGTGGCGAACATAGTAGTCAACTATTATTCGACATAATGATTCTGGGTCAAAGTTGGGTTAAGTGGCATTTGTATAATGGGCCAATTCTAATGACTAAGCCCAAATAACGGAAATGACCCAAACGACCGGATCCAACCGAAAGGACCCAACGAAATAATAAAGTAATTGGGCCCAAATCATTCTGGACCGTCGGAGACAAGAAAGAACATAATCCAAGGAGGTTCTATTAAAATCTACCGATAAGAAAAAGGATTATGGCCCAACAGGTATCTAAATACCGTTACATCTTTCATGAATCGTTTTTCTTTACGCATATCAACACTGCCACTCACGAAGTAGAAGTAGTCGACGTACTTGCAAAATAAAATGCCACAGTTCGATGTGTTATGCACTATAGGTCACTTATGTGGTACCTACACGCAGGGATCTTCTTTTAACAATGATGTAATTAAACAACCTGTGTTACTCCTTCTAGCAACAGGGATCAGATCAAAAGGAGGATATTTAAATAATTTCTCGAGTCGCTAGAAAGAGTATGTCTGTCGCTACTCCTTAATCATTATAACAGGAGCAGAGTTCAAATCCAATTTAATCCGAGTTTTTGGATATCATGATGAACGTTGTAATATGTAATTACTGAAATAGTATTCATAGCAACCAATTATCAGATATGAGAACCCATATATATACATAGAGAGAGATGAGAGAATCCAAAAGCTCAAAACTGTTACTTAGCTTGCAAGGTTCTTCTTCCTGTTAGTTTATCTTTAATCCATCCTAATAATTGACACTGAAATCATGGTGTAATCCAAAGGTGCCTAATAAATCAACACTCTACACTGTCCCTACCAAAAAGCCTCTCTTTCTATCTCTATCCAATTCCACATCCTCATAAAATAATGGGTTTTTAGGATGCCTTTAAGATGGTTCCTCTTCAATTGAAAATGGTAGGGGGAGGGGGTCCATTTTCACGAGTGGATCCTTTAGAACATGGCCTCTCGTGATTGAGTAGAACAACCGGTACAGGCTGTTTCTTTTTGTAATTACTGAACATATCACTTTCTTCGGCCTGTTTAATTACTCAATTAAACTGGCATTTAAAATTTGAATATAAACTAAAATTACAACGAATTAAAAAATGCAAACCCTCAATTAATAATAAATAAAAATGTCAAAGTCAGACGTTAGCATGAGATATCAATGTGGAATCGATATATATTTGGACTTCCTCTCGTTTTTAGGAGGGAATTGGGGTTGAGCCTATATCGTTAGTAACGGTCACATCAAAAACATTCCAAAGACAACTATAAATCCACTGCTGTAACATTCCAAAGCTTAAAATAGACAATTATAAATTCACTGCTGTGCTCAACAAACATTCAGTTGTATGTAAAAACATTTGTGACGCTGTTAATATGGTAGTTAATTGGTCATGTTTGAAGCTGTTGTACATGTTTTAGAACCTTAAGTTATAACTAAACCAACTAAAATAGAAATTTAATAATTAACACACTAAACCCCAGCAATGATGCAATAAAATTCCAAATTAAGGTTAAGACAAAATTAACCAGAAGACTTACCACTCTGGCATCTGTTTCTCTTCATGGAGACGGCACTTCCCAGTGAATCAACTTGATTACAAGAATTGTGCTACAAAATAGATTAAACAGGAAAAGAGAGACGGAAGAATTAGGAGCAAATAAAAGGAATGAAGAACTAACATTGTATACAAGTACAGTTTTACATAAAACAAACACATCTAAAATGGGAGTGATTCCCACAACATAACTACTTTGTAGAGGCTGAAGAGTCCACTTGAGGGCATAGATGGTGCGAGAAAGGAAGAGTTCCTTCTTCCTTATAAGGTAGACTGTAAAAAATGAAACTTCTTTCTGGTGATTAACAATTAGTGATTCATTCATTCCACCTAAGAGTTTACAACCATTTGCCAAGAGCTTCTGGGCATTTTCCTAACTATGCAAAACTCAGCACAAACTACCTACTTTCTTAACGTCGTGCAATATATTTCCACAAGAATACCTATTAAATATTTTACAGGCATTCCTACAATATTCTCCAGCCCCTAGATATCTAATTATATTTATAAAAATCTGCTACAACATAAACACTTCACCAAATCCCCCAAATCCATCCAACATCTTCAAACCAAATCAAAGCCTGGTAAATAGTTGGAGTCTCTGCCTAGATATGTGAAGCAACAAAAACATTATTATTATCAGTAAACACCACAGAAGCAGCCCCCCATTCTCAGAAAAGATTTCTTGCACATACATCGGTAACAACTAGCACAATTTCTCATTACTTCTTTGGATTTTTGCAGAAGAGAAGGATATAGATGAGTTTGATGACACAAGTCATTAGAAAGGAATGAAACTAACTAAATTGTGACCTTCATAGAGTATGCTGAACTAAAGATGATAAAGTGCCATTAGTGGAGAATGTATTCTATAATGACATCCAAAGTGCTCCATGTTCTAAAAATCCCCGTCTAGGTCTGATTAATCACCGCCTAGGCACTAGGCATCATTTACTGCCTCGATTTGACTTGGGCGCCTAGGCAAAATCAAACCTCTACTTTGAAACTCTACAAATACTTAAAAAATGATTTTGTTAAACCTTAAAAGACTGTTTTTTTGGTAATTTTACATGTATATTTTAAAAAAATTACATCTACTATATTCTTTGCATAGTATAACAAGAATGTACAATAACAAATAAATAAATGAGATCGCATAAGAAAATGCCTAATCCGCGTAAGAAAACGCCTAGGCACCGCCTAGGAGGCCTGGGCGCTAAGTGCCACCTCCGCCGCTTAGGTCTGCCAAAACTTTACTAGAACACTGAAAGTGGTTAATCTTTTAGCATAACTAATCACAAAATACTATCAGCCACTAACTTCTGGACAGAAGCTGCTTAAAGTGCAAAGCTGAAAACATATACATCAACATATACTCTCTACCGCCTCTATCCCATGTTCCTACCTCGAGGGATATAACCCTTTTGACTCAAGGCATTTATAATAATTAGCAGAGATTGGAGAGGAGACAGATGACCAAACAATCATCTGTATTAGTAAAGATAAAGAAAGAAATTTTTTCTTTATTTCCTTTTACAACATAGGAGGGTGGCGGGCTGAAAACATTTTGAAAAATCTGGCTGGATCCAGTAGAACTTCTGTTCTTAGACTCTCCTTATGCGACAGGGGAGGGACAGGAGGCCCCATCCGAGAAAAGAGGAGGGAGGTCTGGGTCTCCGACTTGTAAAGCTCGTGAATCAAGCACTTTTAAGTCATAAAAGGCAGTGTAATAAAGTATCAATTGGATAACAGAAGTTTACGGATGGAAATTGTAGAACAGAGCAGAAGAAATTCCAAAGGGGAGAATCTATGTTTTTGCATACATTCCCACTCTAAATCTTAAAGTTCTTGACATATTGTGTTATTGAATAAACAATAAATTAAACTTGAAGAAAAAATCTGGAAATAAGAAAGGCTGACACACACACACACACCCCCCTAGTTCTCCGTATACCATAACTAAAAAGAAGAAGAATACAAATGACTAATGGGTGGTCTATTTGACAAGAAAATTCCAATTACGTCAACATCAGCATATTTCTGAAGAACCTATTAAACATCTATCCAGAGAATCTGAGCTATTAGCAGCTTATTTTCAAGGGAAGAAGACCTTCTAAGAAAAAACTCACACGAGTAAAAACAATCATAACAGTCTTTATTCTTTTCTATGGTACCAAGTTGTGGGCAAGATTTAATACACTGATACTGCCAACCAGATATATCATAGAACAAGAGTAAGAAACAGGTGTATCAGTCGTTTAGCCATTGTTCTTCGCTCAGTTTTACCACTTCTGAGGGAGCCACACACACACACATCACCTCGGTATTTATATTTAATGCTCTCTGAGATTTTCAAATTTCAATTTAATAGCCCAAGATAACACTCGTATCAAAAACCAAATTTTACAGACACACGCAAGATAAGGTATCCTAATAACAAAAGCTGAACAACACGTCGAAAACCACAAGATAATAAATGAAATAATATAGCTAAGGTATATTCAAATTTGGATTCCATGAAGTTGTCACCCTTGACCATATGTAAGTTCATAGTTTTTGTTGCATCCGCTAATTATCATCTAACGACTTTTTTGTGGGTCAGTGAAGAATGTAACATTTGCTATTGTAAATGCAACAAAAACTATGGACTTACATATGTTCAAGGATGTGACAACTTCATGGAATCTAGAACTCATATATTCATCAAACTGAGGAAATCTTATGGACAATACCATTTAGATAATGTAAAGGAGACACCTCAAAAACAATATATTGATTCAGTTAATTGATGTTTAATGATAGTACTGGACAGCCATTAAAAAATGTAAAGGTATCGATAAGGATATTTACAGATTCAGTCAGGGAAACAAACCTTGACCAGTGAGGACTAGGAAGAGTAGTGATCACTTCATTCAGAAGACTCAGATAAATGAACTTGAACAGAGTCCTGCACCATTTTCCTTCTCTGTTCCTCTTTAGCTATTCCTACTTTCTCTTTGGTATGTTGACCAACTTCCCCAGCAGCCTTAGCAACTTTATTAAAAGCTCCGGTTACCCATGAAGCCCCTTTAAATACATATTGATTCTTCATTACGGCAGTTACTGTTTGCTCAGCAGTTGTAACTGCTGATTTGACTTTCTCAGAAACCTGGAGTTTCTGATTCACTTCCCGAAATTTGTCATTCACAACGGAAGTTCCAACCGTAAATGCTGATTTGACTTTCTCAGAAACCAGGAGTTTCTGATCTACTTCCCAAACTTTGTCATTCAGAAAGTTCTTTCTTTGTTCCTCTTCAGCCATTCCCAATTTCTCTTTGGTATGTTGGCCAACTTCCCCAGCAGCCTTAGCAACTTTATTAAAAGCTCCTGTTACCCATGAGGCCCCTTTAAATACATACTGATTCTTCACTACGGCAGATCTAGCACTAGTTACTTTTTGCTCGGCAGCTGTAAATGCTGATTTGACTTTCTCAAAAACCTGAAGTTTCTGATTCACTTCCCGAACTTTGTCATTCACAGCGGAAGTTCCGACCACAAATGCTGATTTGACTTTCTCAGAAACCAGGAGTTTCTGATCTACTTCCCGAACTTTGTCATTCAAAACAGAAGTACCAAAAATCACCTTCTCGCTAAGCCCAAACTTTTTGTCAAAGGAGGCAACTTTAGCAGTTGTCGTGGAAGTCAACTGGTGCTTCTCGTCTAAGGCCTTTGCCTTGTTAACAGCATCTTTACTTAGTACATAACCCTTTTCAAGAATGCTACTGACAACATCCTTTGCCTTGTTGAAAGCAGATTCTGCTACACCTGGAGCTTTCTCTTCAGTTGTCTGAAAACATTTTAGAAGCTATACAGTCACAAATAATCATCAGGTAGGTCAAAATAGACATGAAGGAAGCAATCCTTACAATAGGTGGTAATGAAGCAGCACGTGGAAGCTGGTGATCAGCAGCCAGAGTTATGGTGACAGCCAAATCAACTAGCTTTGCGCCCTGAAATAATTTAAATAGACACGCCACATACAAATGACTATTACAAAAACACTGTTATTTTGTTGCATTTACAATTTACATTCTAACAGACCTTCAACTCGTTACCTTTTTCCAGGAAAAAATTCTGGAATATATCAATACATGGGGAAATAATACACAAGAAATAAAAACCAAAAAATATACCATATTGAGAAGTTAATTTACCGAAAGAAGAACCGCACACTCTGCTCCTTGTGAATCCTTGAAGGTAACAAATGCTATCTGAGACTGCTCATAGTAACTGCATGTGCATATCATAAAACTGGTGTTACCATTAGCAAAGAAAATCCTGCGTGGAAAAACGAAAGTACTTCATATACTAACCATTGCATCTCAACGTATTCAATATCCCCACAAGAGAAAAAGAGCTTTTTGATCTCTTGAGGTGAGGCCCATAAAGAAAGATTACTGACTCTGACACTTTTAATCTGCAGGAAGAGCACAACTAAAAATTTTCATGGGAGTTTTTCCTCATTCACACACATTTTTATGAATTGCCCGGCTGCTTCATCACACTAATCTGATTACTCCAAAATCCAAACTTACACACTCCTCCAAATATAATAGTCTCATTTGAGTTGTTCTTCAATATGTTAATGATTGCTTAGTACACAATGACATAATTTTCTGTCCAAGAAAATTCGTCTTCGATTTTGAAAGACTAAAATTAGTGATTCGAAAGAAGAATAAAATGTCCAAAAATATATTAATGTCCTAGCAAATCATAACATGAGCAAGAAGGTAAACAGGTTTCTTATCTTTGGATAGAAGAGTCCTATTTACAAGTCTTTTTTTTATCCACAAAGTTATATTCCCTCCATCCCACAAAAAGAGTCGCATTTGCAAAATTTACAAAGAGCCCCATTTGCAAAATCTGAGAAGAATCTCATGCAAATTTTGCGAATATTAAGGATATGTTTTGGTTCCATGTATGCCTCTAAAAATATCAAGTTGTTAGTTTAATAGTGTGATATGATAATGAAATTATGTGGGCATTTTATACTCCTATCACTATAAAAAAAATGGACTCTTTCTGTTGGAAAAAATTGACAAATGAGACTCTTACACTAAGTTTGGATAGAAGGAATGGAATGGAGAGTGAAATTTATTTCATTCTAGTTGGAATAAGTTATTCCATACTCTCCCTCCCCAAGAATAAAATTCATTTGGGAGGAGGAATAAGAACTAAACACAATTTTTTTCATTCCATTCCCACTTTTATTATTCCAATCCAAACGTAGCATTAGTAAGTGAACAATGAGCAATTCCAGTGTCATTGAATGTCAATCAAAAAAATTATTGGGCTAACGACTTGTATTATACACATGATGCCACTTTTAAAGGTGGCATATGTGTCGTGTATGTTTTCAAATATATCGGCTTTTATTATTTTTATTCTATCGGGCTTTTATTATCAATTATAAAAAAATCATTAAGTTCTTAATTATCATATCATTTTCATTTCAAACTTATAAGACCTGGCCCAGTCAATTGATCAATCATTTAGACATTTTAAATATCTATAATCTTTGACCAGAATGATTTTTAAAGCATGCTTTATTGACTAAAGAATCCATCATTTTTTATGCATTAATGTGGATGGATCAGAATCTATTTACGAATGATGAAAAAAAATGATCAAAAGCAAATAACAAACTACACGCAAACAAACTACAAAAAAAACCATCGGTAAAAGGGAATGTGTCGTAGTAGTAGGGGTGGCACGATAATTCGTGCCGAGGATATATAACTGGCAAGAAGTCTCCACCAAGAGGTACGCTTTTCATACTCTTCTTCATTTAGAATCGATATTCACAGAGAATTATTATTATCTCTCGATATCAATACACTAGCGATATATAGCCTCCGCTTTCGATAAACCTCAGAATTCACATACCGATTCTCACGCTCGAAGCTATCCCCGACGGAACCGCCGCCAAGCTTGTGGTGTTTATCAGTGTTTACGCTGCAGGATCGTGACGCTTTTAGGTGATCGAACGCGACGAAAAGATCTCAAGCGTTAATATCATGCGCTAAGGAGGGCTCTTTTCAATCACAATTGTTTAAATTTGCTTCGAAGATGATGAGGAGAGAGATGGAACACCTAAGGGCGGCGCGGATGGTCATTAGTTCATCACCGCCTCAGATCTCAAAGAAGGATCTATTGGTCCTTCTAAAAGTGGTCGTGAGAGCACGGCTTCTAAGAACACCAAGAACTTCGTCCAAGATCCACGGTGGAGCCAGATTAAGTTAGTCTTTAACGCCGATAAGGGGCGTGATCCCAATCCGAACGGTAAAGCGGTTCGCCACCAACTCATCGCCAAGTGGTCAAGAGGACCGAACTACCAAGTCAAGTAGGACGGCGACGGGCGCGATAAGGCTTTGAGGTTCTCATAAGACAAAGGGAAGATATAGCCAACAAATGCTTCGGTGAATGAGTCGAGAGACGAAGATCTAGCCATATTCATTCCGGGACAAAGTAGTATAAGGAAGTACCCCGCCTTGGGGGTAAGAGCCTAACATTCTACGACGTGTCCAGGATCATTCTCGTAGTAGAAGCAGGAGATCGAGGAGCAGAACGCCTTCTACCAAGAAAGTAATCGACAACAAGTTAGATCAATTCATCACAACGGAAAGACGAAGAAGGTGTCGAGAGAAATTATGTCGAAAACCCGAAGAGGAGAATACCGTCACAATCGTTTCTCATCACGAGGATGAGATTTTACGACTTAGTAAATCAAGAAGTCCCGCAAGGGCAAAAGATCGGCAGGGAAGGGTCGATCCATTCCAAAACCTAGTGTCGCCAGAAAAAAGAGATCTCTCATCACAACCCAAGGTGTTGATTTTCCGTTGTAGAGTCGAAAGAACTTCAAAACAATCGGGCCGAGGTCCAACAGTGAAAGATGTTTCGTAAGAAGGCATCCCTTTTTCCTCTCGATATTCTCCGGAGAAAGCGATGCTACCAAAAATTACCTCGCATGGAGAGAGCTATGATGGGTCGAGATCCTTATGACCATAACAAAGCGTCAATCGATTAATGGATTACTACGACTTTATCGATGTCGCTAAATGTCACACTTTTGTCACTACTTTGAGAAAAGACGCTGCACGTTGGATGGGGACTTTACCATCGGATTCTATCTCCTCGTGGACCGAACTTTGTGATAAGTTCCATGCTCGCTTTTGAAGCAACCAAGAAGGGGGAAGCCTACAGTGTTTTTAAGACAAGTCCCAGCAGCTCACCAATGAATCTTTAGCCAATATGTAAAGAGGTTTAGGAAGCTATTTGGACAGTGTCTCGATCTTAATGATCTCCAAGTCATTGATTATTCCGTAATGGGCCGGATCTCGTTAAATCGAGAAATTGGTAAAGAAACCGATGTTTCACCATCCGAAGAGTTTAAAGCAGGCCTTCGACAAGCGTATACTATATTGTTGTGGAAGAGGCTATGAATAGTCTCAAGAATCCTTCTTTGAGCCAATCAAAGGAAGTAGAGGTTCCCAAGACCGATGTTGATCGTAGAAGAGGGGAGGTTACAACCAAAGGGCGTATATGTAGTTCAAGAAGTACAATAACTCGTGGCGACAAAGGCAAAGCAAGCAGCACACTGCTCCTACCCCAAGGTTAATAAGGTTTATACCCAAATAATACGTAGAGGTCGATAATTTTGGATCGATCCAAACCAAATTTTCTTTTGAACCACCTCGTGATAATTACAAAACGGATATGGCAACCCTCAGAAATATTGTGGTTATCATCAAGTCACCGGTCACGCTTACACTAATGAATGTTGTAATTTAAAGGATTTTGTGGAAAACAAGATTAAAAGTGGCTTGTTGATTCAATATGTACCGAGAAAGACCGCCAAAATCAAGAAGTTATTAATCGCACTGCTCAAATAGCTTCAAGTACCACTGCTCAAAATGTTCCACCACCGCCAAGGCAAGTCGCCGATGTAATAACCGTGGATCTGCTGGGAAATTAGTAGGGAAGAAGAGGAGGTCTTATCTTGATTCGCTTATGTCAATAACCGATGCTACTCAAGGATGACAGCCTTTCCTGTGAACTGTTATTTCATTTACAGATGCGGATTATCCTTCTGAGCCCATCAACCGCATGAAGGAGCATCAGGTGATCACAAAGACAAGTGGGCTCAAGCCGGATGTGAAACGATGATGATAGATAACGGATCTTCTGCGGACATTCTTTATGCCCATGCTTATCAAAGAATGCATCTCGATGAGCACAAAATGGAGGCTCTGACAGAGGCTCTCTATACGGTTTCTAAACGATCCCGCCAAAGTGGCTTTAAGACTATCAACTCCCCGTCATCTTCTAAGACTACTCGCCAAGTGGAGATAACTTGTAAATTTTATGTCAGGTATGTGGATTCTAAGATACAACGCCATTTTGGGAAGACTTCTACGCTGACAAATTTTTCAGTCAGAATTTCCATCCCACATTTCAAAATCAAGTTCCCACAAAGACACGGAGTAGAGAGAGTGATGGGTGACTCGATCTCGCCCAAGATGTTATCTAATTCGCTATTTCATCCTAATGGGGTCAGAAACAAAGAAAGACGATGGCAATTGAAATCGAACCTTCACCGAGAGCAGCTCGTAATCATGGTAATCCTCACCGAGGGACGGAGGAAATTGAGTCATCATCTGAAAGCCGACAAGACAAAATGAAGATCGGTTCTGCTACTGTAACCCTCTCTGATTTAATCTTATGGAACTTTTACGATGCTATGTCGATATTTTTGCATGGGAGCCACAAGATATGCCCGAGTCACCGGAAGGTCACCGAGCATAAACCGAGATAGATCCTTCAAAAAGCCAGCCTGCACGTAAGAGGCGGATATTTGCTCCAGAACGCCAAAAGATCATCGATGAAGAGGTTGCAAAATTGTCGGGTCACCGACTTCATCTACGAGATTGATTACCCGAGTGGATAAAGAAATGTAGTATTGGTGCGTACATAATGGAAAGTGGCGGGTTCAGATCGACTACACCGACCTCAACAAAGCCTCGTCCAAGGACTTTATCCTCCTCCGCCCATATCGATCAAATTTCATCGATGCCACTTCGGGTACGATTATTAAGTTTTATGGATGCTTTTTCAGTTATCATCAAATATCCATGCAAAAAGAAGACATTCCAAAACAAAGATTCATTACACACCGCTCGGCAGTACGCGCATAAAAAAAATGACTTTTGGCCTCATTAATGCCGGAGCTACCTATCGAGGATGATGAACTTTATATTCAATAGACAACCGGAAGGAACATGGAGGTTTATGTAGATGACATGATCGTGAAGAGTATGCAAATTCGTAAACATTTGACGATCTAGAGGAATGTTTTCAAACCGTTTCATCATCGATAAATCGCGACTTAATCCAACCAAATGTACTTTCTACCAGCCGGAAAATTTCGGGTTATCCGTCACCAAAGGGCATCAAGCCAATCCAGAAAGATCCAGCCATCCTCGATATGAAGACTCCTCACCATTCAAAGACGCTCAAATCATCGACCGGTAGGATCATGCTTTAAGGAGGTTCGTCGCCAAATCAGCAGAAAGATGTCTTCCTTTCTTTCGATACATCAAGGGACCAAGAATGCGAAGACATTCCAAAGGACTTCCAAGTGTGAAGATGCTTTCCAAAGTATAAAGACGATCCGCTTTCTACCCTTTATCGGTCAAGCCCGTCCCAAAGAGAGACTTTATATTTGTACCTCATGCGCCGCCTTAGCAAGCTGGAGCGCTTTTGATTCGGAGATCGCTGGGAAGCAAGATCCTGGCCTATTACGCCACCACGCCCCACGAGATGTCAAACCAGTATCCTAACATCGAGAAATTTGCCTTTGCTTTAATAATTGCCAGCAGAAAAGCTTCGGCAAGATTTTCAAGGTCGACTCGGTCGCCTACACGATCACCCGTCAAGAAGGTGATGGGCAAGCCGAGGTCTCGTAGATTAAAGCAAAGATGGACTATGGAATTGTCCCGCTTTTTTATCGAGTATCATCCCCGAATCGCCATCAAAGGCCAAGCTTTCGTCGATTTTACGGTAGAATGTTCGCTCACCGCCAGCAGATACGAAATTATCGGAAGTCAATCTTCCGATCGAAAGCAAAGGTCGTTATTCAACAGGTCGGGCGCGACGCCAGATGCGTAGATGGATCCTCTACGACGATCAAGTAAGGAGCAGAATTATTCTAATAAGTCCGAGGGGATTTAAGGTTCAAGAAGCTATCGATTCGGATTTAAAGCAACAAATAATGAGGTCAATACGGCAAAGTTAAGAAAAGTCCGATTAGCAAAAGAGTCTCAAGTCCAACAAGCTTAATTATCTATAAGATTCTCACTTGTCAGAAAACAAATTGCCGGAGATTACGGGTTTCTGGGACCCGAATGATCAAATATCCGCGTGAGTTAAGAAACCAACTTCAATTTTTTACTTCAGACGAAGTTTCGTGGTATCGAGCGCAAACGACAATTCTATCATTGATGCTTTGTCGAAATTGGCCACTACTACAGATGCGTATGTCTTTCATGGATCTAGTATTTGGAAATTTTGCAAAGAAATTTTAGAAAGTTCAACATGAAATGTTGATGTGCATCGAAATAACAAACCGCTGGATGACCCCCTACATCGAGTATTCGCGCGATGGCGTCCCTTCCTTCTGATCGATGTCAAGTAAAGAAGATCAAGTACAAGAGTACTAATTTCACCTTATCGATGGGGATCTTTATCGATCGCATTTTCCTCACCATTATTGAAATGTTTGTTTCCGTCTGCCGAGTATGCTTCTTCGGAAGTTCATGAAGGATTTATGCGATGATCATACGGTCGCCAAGTCTTCGCTTACAAAGTACATCGACAAGGTTACTATCAACGACAATTTTCAAAGAAGCTACGTATCACGCCAAGAAACGTGAAAATGCCACCAATAGTCCGGGTTCATTATCGCCCACCTAAGAGTTATACTCGATTTTATCTCCTATACCCTTCACCGTCTGGGGTGGATATATCGGGACCGCTACTCAAGCTAAAGGTCGTTAGCTTCATTATAGTTGCTATTGATTATACGACCGTTGGGTAGAGGCGAAACCGCTTTACGATAATGTAACAGAGTGCTTAAAGTTTATAAAGGAGTCTCGTGGTGTTTCGCCTTTAATCCCTAAGATATTGATATCTGACAACTGGACGCCAGCTCAGGGGTTCAAAATTTGAAGAATTTTTGAACGATTTGGGGATTCAAAGACAAGAAGACTTCTCGCGGCTCATCCACAATGAATGGGCAAGTTGAAGTAACCAACAGACGTCACCGAATCTAATAAAGCGAAGATCGATGAAGCTAAGGGAGATGGCCGTAAGAATCATTGAAGCGTACAGGGCATACCGAACACGCCGAGGACTACTACAGGGGATTCGCCTTTCGATCGGGCTCATGGTATCGATGCCTTAGTCCCAATGAGATCGGATCTCCAAGTCTTCGTAAGTCAATTCAAAGAAATCTACAATGATGAAGGACCAAGGCTAACTTGGACCTCGCTAGACGGTCGAGAGGAAGCTTTAATCAAATCGGGTCGCTTATCAACGGCGGGTGGCCAAACATTATAACAAGTGGTGTCAAACTTCAGAGATTCAAGTAGAGACTTCGCTCGTCGAGAAGTCGTTGCGCCTACACCTCGTAATACGGAAAGCTAACGCCGAATCGGGAAGGGCTATATGAAGTGATCAAGTACCAAAGTCCCAGATTTATCGATTAAAGGCACTTGATGGTTCCGAGATCAAGAATACATGGTACGTCAAGCAGCATTTCTAAGTATTTTCAATAAAGTTCAAGTCGGGCTTATCTAAGTCCAGACACAACCGTTTCGATATCAATAAAAGATCACTTTTCTACAAATTATCACCGGTCTTATCGGGTCCGATGGTGTAAGGAGGTACGGACTCTCACCGCCATTCGATGGTAGCCCCAAGTCCTTTTGGTCCTATATCGATCTTATCGGTAGGTCCCCAAGGTACGTAGGACCACCGCCATTCGTGGTAGCCCCAAGTCCTTTTGGTCCTATATCGATCTTATCATCAGGTGGTAAGTCAATGGTCACTATCGTCCGATGGTGTAAGGAGGTACGGTAGGACTCACCGCCATTCGATGGTAGCCCCAAGTCCTTTTGGTCCTATATCGATCTTATCGTGGTGGTAAGTCAATGGTCACTATCGGTCCGATGGTGTAAGGAGGTACGGTAGACTCACCGCCATTCGATGGTAGCCCCAAGTCCTTTTGGTCCTATATCGATCTTATCGTGGTGGTAAGTCAATGGTCACTATCGGTCCGATGGTGTAAGGAGGTACGGTAGACTCACCGCCATTCGATGGTAGCCCCAAGTCCTTTTGGTCCTATATCGATCTTATCGGGTGGTAAGTCAATGGTCATTATTAATCTTTATGTCTCGTTCTTATCTCGCTTGTCGTCCAAAATTTACTTCACGATAATTGATCTCACTCTTCTGCATCGGCGAGTATAAGTTATTTATTCTGCTTAAGTGTGTCGAGTTCAGCCATTAGTTCGCTTAACTCAATCCTCGTCTGTAAAATTCAACTCACTTCATCAGATGAAAGTTAACTCGTTATATGCCCATATCTAATTCAATAGTTCATTTTATCGATACTAAATTATCGACAAGAAACCGATCGAGATGTAAGTTATAATCAAGACAAGCTTAAAGATTTATCAATAAAGATAAAATGTTCATTTCATTTAAATCGATTAAATTACATGAACATAAAAAGTTAAATATTTACATAGAATCAAAAGCATGATATATATATTCAGCACCGCTTTCATCATCTAATTGAATTGAGCAATGCCGTCCAATTGAGCAAATAGATAGCTTCTCTTTCCTCGCTCCCGATAAATTCCTCATATCCTCCCTAATCAGACCTTCACGATCTCTACATCGAGTTCATCCGAGTCCCTATACTCGCCTCAACTGCTTTCAAGCTCTTCACCGTAATGTGGCCTCGCCCTCAAGGTCTTTTATCTTACGGCGAGCTTACGACGCTGGGTCTTACGCCGAGCTTCATCCTCGATCTTCGCCTCACCTTCACCAAGTCAAGGATTAGTTTTCGCCAATCAAGAGAACTCCTCATTTTTCGCCTTCGTAAGTAAGTTCTCTTCAACCAAGCCAAAGCTTCAGTTGGTCGATTTTGTCGACCGGCTTTGACGCAGCCTAACTCATCTCTCTCAGCGTTCTTCGCCATTATCGATGTCTTCAAATCCATCTTCGCCCGATCCAATTCTCTTCAAGACCATCGATGGTATGAAAAGCATTCACTGACCAAATTTTTTCTCTCCCAAGGTCGATTTCAAAGATGTTTATCTTCGCGCATGAAATCTTCCTCGCTTTCTCCATTTATGTGTCTCTGACGCAATGTCCAAGACAAAGATTAGCCCGCACATTTTCAAAGTACTCAAGTTAAATTCTAAAATGCTCAAGGAAAATAGAGATGTAAAGGAAGAAGTCATTATTGTTTACCTCGCCGATAACTCATTCCTTCGTCGAGAAGATTTCCGTCTGCAGATCACCGAACCGGTGATCGCCGCTGCAGGTCGAACGAAAAGCCCCAAGAGGTCGAAGGAAAGTCAAGGCTGAACCCGGGCCATAGGGTCGAGATCCCACGGCTTCGCAGATGATAACTCGACCAAGGACCGGCCGCTCAGAGAAGGTCTCTACCTTTCGTGGCAGAGTAGGTCGGGTTTGGGGTGTAGGTCAAAGATGAACGGCTTTCGATTACGGGAGATTTGTTTGAATTAGTTCTTTGGGTGTCAAGCGACGCGAACTTGATGGCTCTCGTGGGTACGCTTCTTTTTCTCGATAACGCTGAATCCTTCGCCCCGGTCACCGCCCTCTTCGATCCAGATTTCTGCTGTGGGGCACGGCGGGAGGAAACGACCAAGACCGAGGAACCCCGAGTTCTTCTAAGCAGCTTAATGGAGTTATTTTTGTTTTTAGTTTTTAGTCCTAAGTATACTCTTCGATCAGACGATCAAGTAAACCGCCGATCGAGGAATGGTTTTGGGGTCGGTTCTGCTTCGCTGTGGGTTCTAAGGATTTATTAGAGGAACTAACCTCGGTTTTCTCGTAGCCTCCTCTTTCGTCGAGGGTGAAGATCTCTTCCGTACGAGAATATCTTCTACTGCTTTTCCGTTGAAATTCATCCGTATGAATTTCGTATCGATATACTTCGGGTAGCTTTGGGTGGGTGTAGCCTCAATTACTCCAAGACTTCCCAGATAAAAAATCTTCGAGTTCCTTTACTTCGCAGAGCTCTACCGATCAAAAGATAATCGCACAAATCAAACAATTCCATGTTATAATTATATTTTATGGAATATTTTCAAAAATATATATATTTGAAATAAGTCGACTTACGCTTACGGTCATACAACCATGCTTGCTTCGAGAGGAGTCCGTATTTCCACCTCTCCTTCTGAAGTTGTCAAATAGCTCCATCATCTCCACTTCGCTCTTCTAAACATCTCCAAAGTCGCAGATATTTTTTCATCACCGCCCAAAGCCTCGAAGAGATTTTCGTGGCCTTTCGACAAAGAACCATTTTTCGTACATCCCCTATCGCTCAAGGGTGTTCACCAAATAACGCTCACAAATTTCTCTCCGCACTTTGAGAATGTTTGCGAGGGCTCAACCCCTTCTCCCGGATCGCACTATCTTGTAGACAAGAAAGAAGAAGTCCAGGAGGGCTCGACACCCAGCTTCACGCATGTATGGCCACGAAGGCGTAATGTGAATGTAGGAGTTCTAAGACAGCCATGTAAAATCCTACACCCAAAAACCCCAAAGAGGGTCACTATGAAGATACGAAGAGGAATCGAACCCCTTCTCCAAGAAGTCACCGGTACTACCATCCATCCTTCAAAGCCGCTGATACATTTTCTCCGTAATCTGGGGTACCCTCGACAAAGACGGGTGTTCTGAATGTGGAACCGAGTTCGAACTCTCTTCGCTTCAAATTTCGCCATGATAGAGACGAGTGTTAGTACGCGAGAATCGCCCATACTCCTATAATAGTCGAGGGGTTTTCGGTTTTCGCTTGGGATTCGCATCCAAGTCCCCTCACGAAGATTAGGTTTGGGGAACCACAAAGATGGGTGTTACAAGTATGGGAGAACTCGCTCGTGGTTTTCGAGAAGCCATTTGTGAAGATTTGCAGAGAGAAGAGATCGTAAATTTTAAGGCGCCAATTTCAAATGAACAGTAAAATCGCAAAATTGGTAAAGTTATCCTTTATACCGATTTGCTATACAAAGTTCAAGACAAAGCATTAAATGACAAGAATAATTTGAATTTGAATGGGAAGCGTCCCGCTTTTGATCCCGTACCTAATGGTTAGAAATCTTTCCGAATCGGGCCCTTAACTTCCTTTCATTTCATTTCACGGACAATAAATGGGTACGCTTTTAATTACATCTTGTCATTTATCGATTCTCAAGAAATATCATGGATTGTTTATAGTTTTCTATTAAACATTCTGCTCAACAAAAACTAGGGGCAATGTCGGGTCGCGATATTTTATCCCTTCGGGCCAAATATATCGGGCTTATTATTTTTATTCTATCGGGCCTTTATTATCAAATTATAAAAATCATTAAGCCCAATTATCATATCATTTTCATTTCAAACTTATAAGACCGGCCCAATCAATGGATCAATCATTTAGACATTTTAAATATCTATAATCTTCGACCAGAATGATGAAAAAGTATGCTTGGCTTGACTAAAGAATCGCCATGATTAATGTGGATGGATCAGAATCTATTTACTACGATAAAGGGAATAAAGGATCAAAAGCAATATAACTTGGCGGAACAAACTACACGCAATTTATTCAAGAAACCCATCGGGAAAGCATGGAAACGGTGTGTCGTAGTAAGGTTCTCACGATAATTCGTGCCGTGAGGATATAACTTGCGCGGAAGTCTCCACCAAGAGGTACGCTTTTTTATTAATGTATGCATACTCTTCTTCATTTAGTCAATCGATATTCACAGAGAATTATTATTATCTCTCGATATCAATACACTAGCGATATAGCCTCCGCTTTAACTAAAACCTCAGTGAATTCACATACCGATTCTCACGCTTTTAATCGAAATATCCTCCCTCGAAATTAACCGCTAAAAAAAGCTTGTGGTGTTTATTGTGTTTAATTAATTATGCCATTATAGTAGTAATTTATGGCAAAATAAGTCAAAAGCTAGCAATCTATCAAAAATAGGGAACTACTTTTTCAAGAATACTGACGCAGAACAGTAAACAGAGAAATACAGCAGCCATGTGATCAAGGAAGGATATAACCACAAATATACTTCGGTTATCAGAGCAACATACCAACCGCGATTATATCAAAAGGTAAATTCAAATCATAAGAAAATATAAAGGTACAAGTTCTACAGCCACCACTTCTTACTAAATGGGTGAGGTATCAAATCAAGATTACAGAATCCCGAAGTCTTGGTATGATATTTACAGAAACAATGAATCAGAGGATCAAACCTTCTGCTGGTGCAGGCTTAGAAGGCTTGTGCTCACTTGACTCGGAAGCTTTTGGAGACTCCGATAAATGAACTTGAGCAAAGTCATCCACAATTTTCCTTCTCTGTTCGTCCTCGGCCATTCCCACTTTCTCTTTGGTATGTTGACCAACTTCCCCAGCTGCCTTGGCAACTTTGTTGAAAGCGCCAGTTACCCAGGAAGCTCCAGTAAATACATACCGGTTCTTCATTATAGCAGATCCAGCACTACTGACTTTTTGTTCGGCAACTGCAAATGCAGTTTTGGCTTTCTCGGAAACCTGGAGTTTCTGATCCACTTCCTTGACTTTTTCATTCACAATAGAAGTACCAATGTTTATCTTCTCAGTGAACCCAATTTTTTTGTCAAAAGAGGCAACTTTAGCTGTTGCTGTGGAAGTCAACCGATGCTTCTCGTCTATTGATTTTGCTTTGTTTACAGCATCTTTACCTAAGACATAACCCTTAGCAAGCATGCTGCTGACAACATCCTCTGCCTTGTGGAAAGCAGATTCAGCTCCACCTGGAGTTTTCTTCTCTGCTGCCTGCAGAATATGAGAAGTTATGAGCTCATAAACATTCATCTGGTAGATGGAAGCTGATTAAAACATGTCAAAAATACTCCTTACAGGTGGTGGTGGTGCTAATGCAGCAGCAGGAAGCTGGTAATTCGGATCCAAATCCACAGTAACAGTTGAATCAACTATTGTTGCCCCCTGAAATGACATGGAAGCAATAAGTGACAACTGTTTAAGTATTTACAAGAATGAAGGGAAACAAATTATTTCTCTTGTAATAGAAGAGGAATAAATAGATATAAACTTGGCAAAACTAATGAAATACCCACGGTAGTTGACACGTTTTACTAATTACATTATTAAACTTTTAAGTTTTCAAATCACCCCACTAAACTAATTATTATTTTTCAATTGGGTCATTCCGTTAAAAAAATAAACGGACGACAACTTTTTATCGACAAAACTAATGAATTATCAACTATAGTTGGCACGTTTTACTGATTACACAATTGAACTTTTAATTTTTTAAATTACCCCATTAAATTAATTAATATTTTGAAATTCGGTCGTTCTGTTATCTTTGTCTCACGTGTGTTAAATCGTTTTAGTTTTTATTCTACGTGGACATGAAAAAGAAAAAAGAATTTTTTTTGATTTATTCTCTCTCTCTTCCTCCCTCTTATCTCTCTCTTTTCCCCCTTCTTCCAAATCAAATAGATCTACGCATTTTCTCTCTCTAAAATCTATGAAAATTATTAGATTCGAATACCCAAAACATTGAATTGAGCTTTAAAGTTCAACATTAGATATAACCTGTGTTACTCGGACTCGCCATTTTTGGTGGAGTACCCGTGTCGACACGACACGACACGGGTGCGGGATTCGGCCGGGATTCGGCCACATAAATCTGGATACGGTTGTTTAGAAAGAGGAGACGCGAGAGAGGAGGAGGAAGAAGAGACGCGAGAGAGGAGGAAAAAGAAGAGTCGTGAGGAAGAAGAAGAAGAAGAGCCGTGCGCGTCTGTCGAGAAGAAGAAGAGAGAGTGAGATCAGATTGTAGGTCTGAGTTTTAAAATATCTTAGAAAAATTACAATTAGGTACCCCATAGTTTTTTAAAAAAATTTAATTTAATCCCTCAGATTTTTTGAAAGTTCAAAATAGTCCTTGGAAAACTACATATCAGTCCCTGTAGTTTTGTTCTTTTTTCATTTCCTCCCCTGTTTCTTTATAATTTTGCACTTCAGTCCCTAGAGCAAAAAAACTTGGTGATATAATTTAAAACATTATTGTTAAAAAATCATAACATACCGTATCCCCGCACCCGTGTCCAAATTCAGATCCATATTTGAGTATCCTCTATTTTTTGATTTCACGTATCCGACACCTAGATTCGTACCTGCACCCGACACCCGCACACGAATCCGAGTAACACAGGATATAACAATAGTCTGAATCTCCAACAACAACAGATGAAGTAAATGGTGTTGCAGTAGGTTTCCTCCCTCTCACCTCCAACTATCAGCAATCTTATCTCTCTGAACACCTCTCATTCACTCTCGATCTCCTCCACAAGGTCTACTCCTTCCCCAATCTCTCTCTATATATCTGTGTGTGTGTATATATATATATATATATATGATAGTAATATTTGGTTAAATTGATTTTGTTAGGATTGTATTTATAATTTGATAGGAGCCTGAATTTTTACGGATAGATGCGGAGATAATTCAGAAGGCAGATGCAAAATGTTGTTGTTGTCAATTAACGCGTTTTCATTTCTAATGCTGATGCATTGCTTTTTATTCGCGAGGAAGTTTTTTCTATTGATAAACATCTGAGATTAGAGTACTCAAAATATTTAGATTTTTTTTCTTTCACTTTCAAGTTTTTTATTATTTTTTTGCCACATAAGTAATATTTTTTAATTTTGAATTTCTTTTCCAGAGCCACATAGATAAAAAATTAATGTCTGCTTACTTTTTTTAACAGAATGACCCAATTTCAAAATATTAATTAATTTAATAGGGTAATTTGAAAAATTAAAAGTTCAATGGTGTAATCAGTAAAACGTGTCAACTACAGTGAGTAATTCATTAGTTTTGTCGATAAAAAATTAATGTCCGTTTATTTTTTTTAACGGAATTACCCAATTTCAAAATAATAATTAGTTTAGTGGGGTAATTTGAAAAGTTAAAAATTCAATTGTGTAATTATTAAAACGTGTCAACTACAGTGGGTATTTCATTAGTTTTGTCAAGTAACTAATCTAAACATCACAAGGTCACATACATATAGTACTTTATAGTTTGCTTCATATAAAATTTACATCTGGAAAAGAATTTTAAGATGACCATCAACCTAAGTGGCATATCCTGAATAGAGATTGTTCCAGCAACAACAAACTACCAATTTATCTGCCTCAATGAATACAATTAATTCCATATACTAGTTCAAAAACAAAATGTAGAAGCGGTTAAAAGAAAAGATAAGAGAACGGATTTTCAGGCACAAAACCAATACCACTTTTAGTTTCAAACACAACCGGTTATTGATTAGATGGGGGAAATGGTAATGCTAGTGATAGATTTCAAGACCTAACACGTATCAGTATTCGAGAAATTTTACTTATAATCTGAACGAAAACACTTGTTCCCAATCATATGGTTCAAATTCAAAGAATCCATTAACACTCACATTGATTAGTTGCACATACTCCAATTGCATAGTCATTGAGCTTCCTAAATTTGTAAAACTAGCCCTTTCTTTCATCAAATTTATTTCTCTTGCTTAGTCATTGAATAAAAAATCCATTCTTCTCTTCACCATTTAGTTTTTGTACTAATAACCAATACCCGAATTCTGCTCAGACTAATGCCCACCTCTCCCAAATCCCAAGAACACAAACTAGATCCAGACTCTTAAATTTTTCTCCAAGCGCTATAGTCTTTCAGATGGTCTGCTTAAAAGACATAACAACAGAAACAGGTCGTATAACGAAGTGAGTCCACCTAAAGTGCAACACGAAACCATAAGTTTGTTTTTTAAGTCTACACCGTAAAGTTTCAAATAGATCTAAACAGGTAATACTATATAACGAGTTTCAAGGGAAAACTTATTTGAGCATAGGCATCTGGTGCATAATGTACTAATAATTTCTCATGATATATCAGACCATATTGAGGTGTTTGGACTTGGAGTAGAACAATATATGGGGAAAATGGCTAAGAAAATGAAAACCATATACAGCATAATGAGAAGTAATATACCGAAAGAAGAACAGCAGTTTCTGCCCCTTGTGAATCCTTGAATGTGACAAATGCTATCTGAGATCGCTCATTGTGACTGCATAAGTTTCATATGACTTTAGCGCTACTATAATATATAAAAGTTTAAAAGAAGGATGTATTTATCACATATACTAACCTTTGCATCTCAACATATTCGATATCACCAGAGAAGGAAAAGAACTCTTGGAGGTCTTGCAGAGAGGCCCCTAAAGAAACATTGCTGACTTTGACAGTTTTAATCTGCAGAAGAAACACAACAGAAATTTTTAGAAAAATTTGTTCAATCATCCACACATGGTTCATGGTTCATGGAATGCTCGATCGCCCCATCACCGGGAGATACTTAGCAACACTAGCTGCTTACTCAAATCCTGTATATTAGGTACCGCATCTTCATTTATCCACAATGATAGACATAAACATTCTACGTGATGCAATGTGACATTTTTGCGCAAGAGCATAGCTAGGCAGTGTTCCAAAACCAATTCTTTTGTAGTTGTGTTTCTCCTTTGAAGTATTCATTTAAAAGGGCTTATGCATTGAAAAAGCAGCGTGTGTAATGAGAGGAAGATTTAGAGGCTTGCAATTCCTTACTAGTGGTATTTGCTGTTGTTGCAAACTTATGCATGCTCTTTATTTTCAGTCACGTTGTGGTACTGCATGTGATTAATTAACCCTCTACTCTAAGATACGTCACAATAATGAATTAAAAACATATATATGTGAAAAGAAGAAAAAGAAAATACCATAAAAAACATAAGGAAGATGCACAAGGATTCTGTTTGGAGCAGCTTAGGTTGCAGTTAGATTCAAGTATTTTAAATCAAAGGAATGACTTTTTCTATAAACTAATTTACGTGCAATAGACTTGGAATTGATTTAAACTGGATGGAAATTCACAGATGCAACATTTTTTACTAAAAACATGTCTTCAGACTCCAACAACTACATGTGTCTATTCCTTGAATTGGTGTTAATCTTATTTCACTAATTAAGCATAACTGCATATTTCCAATTAATACAACAGAGACTAAACAGATCCAGTTTGGCACCACCTTACGCTCAAAACAAATCCTAATTTCAGAGTAATTAACAGCTCATAACACAAGCAATTAACCAAATCAAACATATATTTAATATATACGCATACATTTATAGATGGAAGGAGAAAACGATAAGATCAATACTTACCGACATCGCAAGCAGGTGATAGAGAGATCACGGGATACTGAAACTCGCGGAAAATCCGATCAAAAATGTAAATTGATTGTAGCTTAGTCTACCGGGGATTTTGGATGAAAAGCGAGAGAGAAAATATAAATCTAGTGATAGAGACTTTAGAGAGAAATTAATATGTATATAGAGAATGAGGTTTCGGAGATATAGGGGGGAGAGAGTTAAAGGACGGGCCGGAGGATTAAGACTAGTAGATGCCGGCGGGCGTTGACGTATTTGAGGAGAGAAGAAGTACTGCGTTATTACACACCGGCACGCGTTTCGGATCGGATTTCTAAATGTGGGATCCACGTCTCTCTTTTTTTCTTCTAAATAATCCACGTCTTTTCTAATTGCTTCCAACTTTCTAACAAAGGTCAATATTATTTAATAAATATTTAAACAACAGTTTCATGAACAAAAAAAATAGGGGGCAGATTAAAAAATTGCATTTATAATTGTAATGGCAAAAAATTATACAACTAGTGGTTTGTTTTGTTATGGGTTATGTACCTGCCCATAAATTATTATCATGTATTCTTGAGAATGTAATTAGTGAATTAATTACAGATATACTTAGTAATATTAATTAATTACAATTAATCATATCATTTTATAAGTAATTTTTTGTAAGATAAATTTTTTTTAAAATAATTACGGGTAGAAATGAGATTTTCTCCATTTCATAGCGAGTGTCCACGTGTCGCACCATTAGGCCACCTAAATAGACCAGCCGGCAGTAAATAACCAAGAGTATACAGACTCCCCCTCCACCTCATCCCAAAGCCCAAAGGAATATGAATATCAAATTATTATGTCGTTTTCATTTTCTCTCTCCAAAACTCTCTCTCTAGTTCATCAATTATCATCCCCAATTGCCTCCACCTTTTCCTCACCTTCTCACCCTAATTAAGCCATTGTGTTTGTCCAATCGCTGTTGGACCCCAAATTCCTCCAATTCCCCAAACCCATTTCCAATCATATAGGGTTTCACATATTACACATACGTATAATATTTGGGAATTGTGATTAGGGCTTCAGAGATATGAGCTTCCAAGATCTTGAAGCTGGTCGTTCTGTGGGTTTGAGACGGGGCTTTGTAAATGGAAAGCAAGACCCCACACAAGCTGTGGCTTCGGGTATTTTTCAGATCAACACTGCTGTTTCTACCTTTCAGAGGCTCGTCAATACCCTCGGAACCCCTAAGGACACACCTGAGCTCCGCGAGAAGCTGTGAGTTATCTCAATTTCTCTTCTTGTCTAAAATGTGCTTCATTTAGGTTTGATTTCAGCAATTTATAATGTTTTTGTTTAAAATTGGACCAGAATGACGTGTTTAAAACCTGGATTTGTGTAGTCTATATGAATTAGAGCTTGTTAGTGGATTGTGTTGATCTTTTTGATTTAAAGGTTGAATTTTGAACAGTTCTTTCTTTGATGTATATGGACTTCTATAGATCAAACTAGAAAATGTAATCAAACAATAGGAATATAGTAAATACTTGTTTTTTTTGATGATTTTTGTTATGAACAAGAGTTTTTTTCCCTTGCATTTGATATAACAATTACCTTGTCTTACTCTGCCTCAAGTTTCTTTTCTGAAACAATGCACACCTACACAGCTAAGTGAGGTTAGAATGGGTAGCAATTTAGCTAAGCAAATAATCAAGTCAAAACACTGTATTCGAATCACATACCAGGGAACTGGTTAAAGACTTGTGTGCATTAATATCCTAGTGTTGAAGTCCAATTTTTGAGCTCACAGAGGGGAATGTATCAAATGATTTACAAATAGGTTAAAAGAGATGGATTAAGAGTAGCTCAAGTGTCGTGGACCTCTTGATAAGTGCCTCAATTAGGTAAAAGTCATTTGTTCGAAACTCCGTGGAAGCAACGGTCTCCTTTATGCCAACATATTTTATCTGTAGGCTTACTGCTTATTCAGTGTGCGTGTTTAATGGGTTATTGTGTGCATGCAGTGGTTTACCCGTGTGCAAACCCGTAGCGTAGTGGTTTTGTGTTACTCTGTTTTCAAATAAATCTATCCGAAAGCTGAAGTCTCTTGTTATGGGATGGAAGAAACTTTGTACTAATAAAGGTGGCATGTGTTGGGATTTCATTGTAATGTTAATGATCTGTACTTTCTTAGTGGTGGCTGGCTGGCTGTTCAGTGTTCTCTATAAAGTACAAAGTAGTTACTTTAGTTTTTTTAAAACTCATGTAAAGCCCTGGTGTTTTTCTTCCTCAATTAAGGCTAATTCATAATATTTGCAATGCACTTGCGTGTATTTCTTAAGTTTGCACTTTTACTGCACTCCTTAGAGTTTATCACGTTCTTTTGTGAAATTATCACAGTTTATCTTTTGAAAATTTTCATGGTCTTTAATGAAGCACAATATTTTGCTAAGTTACTTATTAAAAGAAAATTTTAATTGAAGTAGAAATAGGAAGAACTAAATATGCATCTATAACTTTCATCTTGTGTATTATTAGAGTATTTACCGTTTTAACATTTGGAATGAGATTCTAATTCTAAGATAGCTTGGTCATCCCCTCACTGATTTTAGTACTTTGGCAGGCACAAGACAAGACTACATATTGGGCAGTTGGTAAAGGATACTTCAGCTAAACTTAAGCAAGCTAGTGAAACAGATCATCATGCAGAAGTCAGTGTAAGTTGGCCTTTCTGGGGTTACTCTTCAATCTTCATATAATACAGTTTGGTTAAAGAATTTGTGCTTGCATCCTCTATCTCTTTCTAATTCTACAATGATACAATTTGTTGTCCCTTAGTGAAGTATACAAAGTTACAAACTATTGAAGGAGTTCCCTATAAACCTTAATTCTCTTCCAGAAATCTTCTTCACCAAATTCTAAGCGATAGTTAGTTCATATTTTTTCAAAAATCTATCCTTTATTCTATGTTTAAGAACTCCAGATTTGAAGATCATGTATCAATTGTAGAACAGTTAACACCCTTCCGCACTTTGTCCCTCCTCTCCTCACTTTTTCCAGAGAATAGTTTGACCATTCTAAATACTCTTAGATGGTGTCTTATCTTTCATCTGCAGGCCAGCAAGAAGATTACAGATGCCAAACTAGCAAAAGATTTCCAAGCAGTTTTGAAAGAGTTTCAGAAGGCACAGCGCCTTGCTGCTGAGAGGGAGACAGCATATACTCCTTTTGTTCCCCAAGCAGTTCTTCCTTCTAGGTAACCATTACTCACCAGCCTACAATGGATGCATGGGGTTAAGTTTGAGGTTTCTATTCCTGTGAATATATGCAAGATAGTAGTAGCCATGGAAACTTTGTTATATGAAATTGAAAGTTTTTCCTAACCCATGTATTGCTTTGCTATATTCTCTGAACAGCTACACTGAAAGTGAGACAGATGTACGTTCAGATAAGAATCCAGAACAACGTGCTCTTCTTGTGGAATCTAGAAGGTAAATTCTGCTCATGCTTTTGTGTTTGTGTTATATACAAATATTTTTCAGTGAATTTATCTAGATTTAAAGAGTTGTGGAATGCTTTGCATTTATATATTAAATATCAATATTTTTTCGCTGAATTTATCTAGATGTGGAAAGTAAGAATTGAAAATCAATGTCATCTTCCTAATATTTCTCAATTTTTTTTTGGACTTATCATTTATGTAACACGAGATGTAAATGGTTCCCTATGCCTTCATGATAAAGGGGAATTCTGGCACCATTGAAGGTTTATTAGATATGTTAAAATTCATGCTACCCCAAAAGCAAGGTTTAGGGGGAGGGGGAATCTTTCAAGTTCCAACTTACATCATATATCTTATGTGGCCAAATTTGGGAATGTATATAAATAAAAGGGTAAAACTATAGTTACTGGAAGAAATCCCAAGAACAATAGCAAGGATGCAACACAAGTTCAACACATGCAACATTTTCCTATACGATTGTATAGGAAAAAAGTTGCATCCGTTGCAGGATTAAAAAGTGTTAATACTTATCAGTGTCCAACAATAAAAGTATGATTTACTAGTGGTATTCATTTTTAGCCTACCCCGTGTAGTTTGGGATAAAAGGTGTTGTTGAGTTGAGTTGATCAAACTGACTAAAATTATCATTTTTACAGCTGACTAAAGTATAGTGCCCCATAGCTGACTAATTGTGCTACAGGCAGGAAGTTCTGCTCTTGGACAATGAGATTGCCTTCAATGAGGCTATAATTGATGAAAGAGAGCAGGGAATTCAAGAAATCCAGAACCAGATTGGAGAAGTAAATGAGATTTTCAAAGATCTTGCTGTTCTGGTTCATGAGCAAGGAGCAATGATTGGTGAGAGATGCTTTTCTTTGGACAGCAATATTCTTTTAATTTATTTGTTTTTATTCAATTCTTTTCCTTCAATTTTTTTCCGTTTTTTTAATTCATGATAAAATATTGCAGATGATATTGGCTCCAACGTTGAGAATGCTCACGCAGCTACTACACAGGGAAAATCACAACTTGTCAAAGCAGCAAAGACGCAAAGATCAAACTCATCTCTGGTAACATTAGAATATCTCTGATCTGTAGATTGTTGTAAATCCGGCATTACTTTATAGGATCCACTTAAACATTTTTTTCAGAGTATACATTCTTGTTATACTGTGAGGACTTAGAAACTATGACAGGGCAAATGGGTGTAGTTGGCTTCATTATCATGTGGTTTATATATATTGCTTGATTTACCAATGTTAATCGTTAAATATCTCTTTTACATCTCTCATCTCTGTAATTGTCTGCATCAGTTTTTAGAGTTATAATTGCCACAATTTTTTTGGTGTTGGTGTGAGGTACCTACAATCATTGATTACTTGGGTATTTCCCAATGTCTCACAAATGAGGTTACAAGCTGACTTTATAAAAATTTCAAGCTATTACTGTGGATGATCCAGGGATATAGATCGTACTTTTTTGTCCAGAAAAAAGATTCCTACTGGACTTCTTGATTTTTTAATAAGGGATTTTTTTCCAACATGTTTCCCAGTAACAAATTTTAGTCTTATAAATTAATATTGAACGTCAAAGTATGTCATATAGACAAACCTTAACTGGCGTATAGAAATAGTCGAACCATTTTTGGATTGGGGGATTACTATTTTACTACATACACCAACTCCCCCCAAGCCCAGTTATATTGATCAATATTGTTAGTGTTAATAAAGGTCTTTCCCTTAAATATTTTTTGATATTTTTAGTATATGGTAGTAACTTTTTCAATGTATTCAATGCAGACATGCTTGCTCTTGGTGATTTTTGGAATTGTGCTTCTCATTGTCATTGTAGTACTTGCAGCCTAATCAGGAGATTATTTTTCATGTTAGTCATCAAGACAAGTGAAGATTGATGACCCAAAAAGAGAAACTGAAGGGCAGGTCTCTTTAATGAATATAAATTCTTTGTTGATCTATGTGGTTTTATGTTGTTTTACGGGTGGTGGATGCTTTATGATACCATACAGATGGAAGTTGAATAAATTTGCAGGGTGCCATTTTGTTCTCCTTTGTAAATTGTTTTTTGTTTGTTTGTTTGGGATTTTGGGGGTGGGGGACGGGAGTGTAGGTTGGTAGTAAGTACTATGTAATGGCTTCAAAAAGAAAATAAGTTCAAGATTATTGTCTTTTGAAGGTTCTTACTTTTCAGCTGTCTGCATTTGAAATTTGAATTGGTATCCATTTATGGATTTGAAATTTTGAATACTCAATCAATCTATTGGAATCCTCAACTGTTGGTAGAGATTAATTTGAACTTTATTGGGCTTCTATGAGTTGAGTTTTGTTGTGCCTCGAGGCCTGACAATGGTGAAATTATTCCAATTTAATATCTTTTTTTTCATTTAAGAAAAAGAGTGTTCCACAAGTCTTTTTTATTTTCTAACAGTATAAGTAACATAATATTTTCAAGTTTTTATGAGCAAATTTCACCATCATGATCCATGTCATCAAGTTAAATTGAATATTTTTAAGGATAAATGTAGGAAAAAAAATCCTTAACGTTTGCCCATTTTGCAAATGGAACTCGGGGGAAAGAAGGGATTTTTTTTTTAAATATCAAAATTAAGCAACTAAGAAGAGTTGTAATTTATGAACCTAATAATGACATTCAATGCTCTGCTTCAGCTCCTCCTATGCTCCTCCCATCGTGCTTTTCCTCCCTGAACTTGAGAATCTTAAGGCGCCTAACAAGCTTGCTACCTGGGAAGCTCCTCTGCCCAACCCACTGGCACTTGACTGTTTGCGTCTGAGGGAAGGGACTTGAAGACGGTCTAGTTGACACTGTAATATAGTGAGACAATTTGAGTTCTGAACAGCTACCTTGTGGCAGAGTAGGCATGAGTATGCTAATCTAAAGTAGAGATATGATAAAAATAAGTTTACTATCACATAAAACCGCTCACATACACTCACATGCATATTTTGATAGCACTGCAGAGCAAGTCACGTGAGCAATCACATACATGCATGTAAGTGTATGTGAACGGTTTTATTTGATTAGTAGACTTAACTGATAAGATAATCCCCTCCACAACCCAACCCATATGAAAGATATTTGAAGATGAGGTTCTAAGTCACAAAATTTAAGAAAATTGAGAACCAAGTATGTATAGGTAGGATAATCCCCTCACAGCTGCAAGTCAAGATCAATCATAAAATATTACATCTCAAGCATCATACTGCTGTGAGGCATTCAAAACAGAATGTTAAAGAAGAGGAAAGTGAATATATATGCAGTGTCCAACTCCAAAGAAATCTTTATAATTTTCAGTAACAAAATAAAGTGACATCGACAAAGATATAGTAATATGCGTCAATGTAAGTAAATTTTATAGTTTAAACCACTGCAGTCAGTCCCCTAATCCAAAAGCCCATAGTACTACAGACTGACAAGATTATTTGCCTTGAAGGTCCTTACACCAAAAGCCAAAAATTGAGGAAAAAAGATAAGAAAGTAAGTTCACAAGAGGAAACAGAAACATATGAACAAGAGGATAAGACACTTGTTCAAAAAAGTGCTACCAACAGTAACAATTCCCACTAGTTCTGTTGCAGATTATCTTATTATGGGCATGCTGCCCCATTTCTAGTCAAAGCAGACCAACTTCGTATTTCTATTAAGAAATCTCAGTTGAAAAGGATCACATTCGAAACACCACTTTCAATTTTGCGTTGCTTCTTGCAAATACAGTAACACTGAAGACGTTAAAGACTAATAGTAACTATTACAAGCACATCTCTATGTTCAATAATGATTTTCAAGTAAATGTAAAATCTAGAAATGTAAAATCAACGTGCTATAGAAATGTTTACTATATTAAGATTGTTTCATACTGTTGCAACCGATATTTGAATGATAAATAGACGTGAGGATAATTAGAAGAGCTGATACAGTTGCAGAAATAAAAGTAACATAAGATACAGCTTCGGTGTGTTCCCTTTTTCCACAAGGTACTTCCCACACAACACCATCACTTACAGATTTAGCAGTACTGTCAGTTGCAATGAAGATGCAGCTTTGATTGTGGGACTTCCCTTCTACAGTGCAGCGTGTAAATAATTCAGGTTGGCCAAATTCAACTATTGAAAATCCATTTTCTCCAAGGGGCTGCAACGAGAAGAAATTTCAGAAGAGCTAACTGCCTTAATTTTGCAAGATGAATGTTCAACCCATGTCCAAGAATTGGTGATTGACCAAGTTTACGGGATCATGCCAGACATAACCACCATATGTTTTATCCCCCAAAAAATACACTACCATTTTAACTGCTACTTACTATTTAGAGATAATGAGCTACATGCAATTCGAATAATTTCCCCTTCCTCTACTCGCTCTGGATGCCAATATCCTTTAAAACAATATTTGTGCAAAACTATAGGATATTTGGTCTTGGGATGAACTTAAATTTACTTATATAGGAAAAGAGAACACAAGTTATCTTTGTTATGCATGAGATGAAAACGAAATATCAGATATGTGAATATATTTCCAAGAGTTCTTCAAAGTTCATCATAATTTTTGTTCAGATTTGAAGGTAAATTTCAGCAAAAACTTGGGCAAAAGAAAATCAAGAAAAAGAAAGGGACTGTAAAGCAACAAATTTGGCAGTGTTTTCAAGGATTGTTTTATAATTGAGTTACTCATGAGACGTGGGAATCAAAGACTGATAAACCTTAGCCATCTTAATGTTAAGAGAAATGCCTTCGTAACTTCTTCAGTGAAGTTTCTTAAGTGTCCCTCTACAAGGCATGCACCGCCTAATCTTTGGTCACTAGGGATTTGGGGATTGCTATCCAAATAAAACAAAATTAATTTGTTCATTTATTTATTATTGAGGGAGGAAGGGGGGAAGGGCGTCAAAAAATTATTATTCACATACCGGATAACGTGCATGTAACGGAAGTTCAATGTTGATTTCCATCCCATTCTTCTTTCCTGATAATGCATTTGAACCAATATCCATGTGAATCTCAACAAGGGACCGGTTTGACTGAATAGAAGGCAACTCTAGATTTGTGTCTCCAAAAACAGATGCTTCTGTAAAAACTGCAACAGATGTTTTAAATACAACCTTGAGAAAGGATAACTATAGCCAAAAATGTTGCAGAATGTGATAGTAATTACCGCCACGGTGTAGAAGATCTTGTAGCTCAAATGGATCTGCAAAGACACCAGAGGGAAGTTTCTCAATCATTATGGCCTCACAATAGTGATCAGGCAGCTCAGAAATGGAATCTTGATGGATATTAAATTGAATTGACGTAGATAGACGACGATGAGAACCTTCACCAATAAGATATCGGTGCAGAATTGACAGTCTTGGTCCAGGTTTGATTATGTCTCGCAACACTTCACACAAGCCTAAAGGGACTTCACGTGCCAGAAAATCTTGGAAATATGAATCAACCAGGCTTTCATATTTCTCAAAATATGGTTCTGCAATATACCTCTTGAAACACTGAAAGGACTTTCCATTTCGATTGTTGGCATCAGACTTCGGCTTACAGTTATCCACCTGTAAAAGAAAGAAGCAAAGGAATACAAGTCCAAGAACTTGGTAAAAATAGGAAATATCCAACTGATGAAACATCTACTACTACAAATTGTGAGGATTGGCGCACATTAAAAAAAGTGAATTAAATGATAGAGCATGAAAACCAAAACAACTGCAAAAATTTTATACTCCCTCCATCCCTAAATAACTAACGTTTTGAAGGTTTTCACACTTATTAAGGAAGTCATTTATTACTCCAATTTTGTCATTAAGATTGATATGTATTACCACAATGCCCTTGCATTAATTAAGAAAAGATGTACTCCATATAGTTGTCTAGATAAATGAAATACTCCATATAGTTGAGGGCAATAGAGGAAAAATTGTAATTAATGCTTCCTAGAAACTGGTAACATCAAATATATTGGGAAATTTTGAACTCCCTATAACGTCAATTATTTAGGGATGGAGGTAGTAGTAAGCATGCAATCCTTATATTTATTATATCTATATGTTGACCTCTTGCCAATTGATTCTGGCTAGCATGAAACTAAGAAAGAGGATGTGCCTAAGGCGGCATATATCTATATGTATTATGATAAATAACAGAAAACAAATTATATGGTCCACTCACCTCAGTAAATTCAGAAGAAACATGCTTGCAAGAGCCAATGCCAGTAACCAAAAACAGTACAATACCAACTATCAGAAAAATTTGCACTTGGAAATGTAGAAGTAACATGATACCGACTAGGTCCTCTGTCCTCCTTCTGTAATTATGTTTCCACTTTGACTGGTCCAATACAATCTGGAGTCTAGAGTCTTCAAATAAACTTGAATGGCTTAATTTAATTCAACATTATTCCAAACTGCAAAAGCAAAATTGAAAATTCCATTTAGAAATCTACTTTTGGAATCCACAGGCTAGTTATTAAATATGCATGTTACATCAGATGTAAATAAAACTCAATACTAATTCTAGATGTGATGCTGTATTATATGTCTGATTCTCGAGAAATTAAATGACTAGTTCACCAACGTGAGTAATAATTTTTCAAAGCAAGGCCAAACATTCTATGCCATAATCTACCATTGTTGTGTCTAGGTAAGGATCCTACTTGCTGTGAACTTAAAATTTGCAAAAACACCAATAACTTCTTAAATTGATTACCCCACATTTCTAACGAAAACAAACGACTGTAAAAATATAAATATACAGTGCAAACTAAACAAAAGTTTAAAACACTCAAATGCAATCACTCAGTGAAAACTTTGAAGTATATGCATAGAAAGGTTTACACTATAAAGTTCTGAGCAATTGAAGCCAGTTCAAGAACATTTCCCCCATGAAATATCAAATTATAAAACAGACAAAGCATGAGTGTGAATCATTCATTCTTTTTTCTTTGAAATTGGTGTCAAATTTAGCAAAGTATCCAAGAAATCTGCAGATTAGTAATTAATTGCTTCAATGCTAATTAAACAAAAATATATAATTCTCATTAATGGAATTTGTAATAATACCTAAAATGCATTTCATTTCGATCCAGCCATGATAAGTTGCTCTCTCTAATATCATTCAGTTTCCAAACTACACCCAAATTAATATATATATATATATGTGTGTGTGTGTGTGTGTGTGTGTGTGTGAGAGAGAGAGAGAGAGAGAGAGAGAGAGTGTAACTGTATATAAACGTCGGGAACAAAAAGATTTAAACTTTACCTGAGATTTGATTTGAATGAATATTGCTGGATACTTTGGACTGAAAACAGAAATCGGAAAGTGGTCGTTGGTTTTGGGTGAAAATCACAAGACCCTCTATTTACAAACAAATCAACGGCCCAAAATAAGGCATGTTAGCAACACTTAAAGCGACGGCGTTTTGGTGAAGCAAGTACTCTTTCAATTTCTTAAATTGGACCTGGGTACCGGGCTCAACTAGTATTTGAAGAGTTTTTTTAGAGAGAAAGTAGAGGAGGGATGAGTAATTCATCGCTTTCATCATCACCGGCTCGGTCTTCGATATCGACGACGGCGATCGCCGGGGCAAATGGTCCTTCCTCCCTTCCCGTTGATGACTTTCACTTCCCCGCCGATCTTATCTCCATTCAGGATCGCAAGGACGAAGCACTTCTTGGTTAGTTGATTATTTGTTACTGCAATTTGGGCAACTGGGTCCGTTTATTTCTGTTTGACTTTTTGATTTTGTTTTCCTTTTATATGGAGGTTTTATATTGAGCTTGTTTAATTAACGCTTTTGTTATTTATTTTGTGGTTTTTTTATACTGTTGGGATGCGGCTTTCGTTTTAAAAAATTCGTGATCATCTTTTATTTGGTGGTCTTATAAGATGTTTCAGAAATTTGAATGAGCGTTTTAGAGGCATTTAACTGATAATTTAAGTTGGTAAAGATTATAAGGACTGTGATCACTAATGAAGCTTTTTAAAATGAAATTTTTTAAAGCTTTTTCTTTATTCATTTTTACATGGCTTTCAGTTCCTCAAATACTACTAACCACTCTGAATTTAGATTTTTGCATCATGATGTTTGAACAAAAATTGACTGCGGTCATTTTTATTCAAAGGGGTCTATTAAAAAACTCATATGTGTTTCACTACTTGAAAGTTTTCAATGAGACTTACAAACAAGTATTTTATCTCTTGTTATCTTTTTTCTCGGTTGAATTTATAGGCAGGCCTTAAATTTTGGGTAAGATTCTTCGTTGTTGACTAAAATAAGTTCACTGTGACTACTTGCTACTTGGTCACATGTTTTAAATAGTTTTTCTGAAGAACAATGCTGTAGTCCCATACAAGTATCCACTTATTCTTTTTATCCCCGTCATTTCATTAGGATCCTCGCATAGTTTTTATATACTCAAAACCGCTTATTTTATGGATTGCAGTTTTGAAATCTGATCTGATGTCTGCACTTGCGAAGGAGGTTAAATCGTTGGATGAAGATAACTGGATGTTTGACGGACCTCGATCTCGTATTAACCTTATATCAAAACCAGGTATACTACAACATTAACCAACCAATAGTTGTTCCTAGATTTCTGATTTTGATACATAAGCTGAGCTCCTTGGGTAGCTAGAGTTTGGTTTCAGATCAGAGACCAATGATATTTCGTTATTCATTTTGGCCTTTAAAACCTTAGATGGATAATGGGGTTGTTCACATAGTTGATGGAAAGTTGGAAACAATTATATCTTCAGGTCTCAGTATAGTCTTAAGTCTTAACTCAATATAGCAATAGTGCTGCATCAATGCGAGCTTCTATTTTCTGATGAGGTTTGTACTTTGGCTCAAATTTCTTGTTTGACCATAGCAAAGTTTAAGGATAGCTTGGCAAGATGGCTGTTTGGGTGTATGGGCATGTTAAATCCAACCAGTTGCACTAATCACTTGCACAATACTAATTACGTGGCCAGTTGATATCCTGTGCAGCTGCATAAGCAGAAAATGAGCCTTTCAGCATACAAGAAGGATAAAACTACACTAAGAAATCAGTGACATGTAGAATCTTACAAGCCATTAGATCAAATCCAAACTGCAAGATAATGAAACTAGTGGCATTTTGTGGATCATTAAAGGATATATTTCCTAAACCTAATTCTTTGACATTTGGTTTCTCATAGCTAGTTGAATCATATAACACTTGTTAAATTTGTAAATTTAAGTTTTCGCAACTTATCATATTCTCATTTAGTTGGTTTAGCTTTTGTTCATTATTAACTGTTACGATTTTAAATTCAGGTGGTTTTCTCAACAAGAATACAAAAACTTTGAAGCATAACTTACCCCGGCCAAAATAATGTTAGAATACTTTAGGCAAGTAGCATACTTTTTAGCTGTAAGCTGTAAGCTGTTTAAGATCTTTTACTTCTTGATCATATATGGACCAGTATTGGTTGTTCATCTGTTGAGCTTCACTGCAAGTAGATGTAGCTGGAGATTTTTTAGTTCAAGAAGCATGTAGTTGTGGATTCTATGAGAATTGATCCTCTCTTATCTTCCTTCCCTCGGCTGGTCATTGAGTTCCTGTTTGTTACTTATAGTGACAGTGTTTATGACCATGAATGTTGATGCATCAACTGGAAAGTTGGGGGCAGTGCTTTAGAAACTGCTTCGAGTGAGAACTTAACGGGATCCCTCAGAATGTTGCTTGAAATTTGAATGTGTCCCGTGAAAATTTGTTAACATGGAATAGCAGGTTAATGATATTCTAATGGTTCTTTTCTTTTCTTTGGTGGTTTTATTCTGTAAAATTTGTTTTGATGAACATGGCGGGAGAGCCATGAAGTGTTTCAATAATTTGAGAACTAATTTTTTTTTAATTATGATTTTTTTTGTAACATTGTGAGAACAGAGAAGGATTTGTTTAATTGCCCAAGTATCAATCACCTTGTTTCTTGCATGTCATAATTTACTACCAGTGATCTCAAGTCCGAGTACTCCTGAACTGGGGTCTAAGATTGACTCTACTACTTGCGATTTATGTTTTTATAATTAAATACTTTGCAATTGAGCTTTGTTTTGAAATGGGTGATCTACAAATCTTATATTCGTACTATACTCAAACTCGGAATTAAGAAGTCCAATTATCAAATAATAGAGCCGAGACTAGTAGCTCGTAAGTACCACATCATATGAACAAGGTTGAAGTCGGCTCAAACTTGAGTGAGCTTGACTCGTAATTTTCCACGTATGTATAAAAATGAAGGTCTTATTCATTTTTTTTTTTTTCCAGAATTTTCCGTAAAAGTAGTATTGTGTGTATTTGGCTTGGCTATAATATTTTTGAATATTAAATTTCACAAAGTAAGGTTTATTACAAAAGAATTATGTTCGAGTGTATCAAATATAAAAAATTAAATTATCAGAACAACAAAGTTATAAGACCTAGCCAAGTTCAACCATTTGAAGCATAGCCAATTAGCTCTTGTATAGAACCACTGTGACATCCAGTAACAAAAGGGTGACTAAGGAGCTCTTCCACCGTCCCTCTAGACGTCCAATCTTTTTCCAAACACCTAAGAACAAAACTTTGAAACTCCGGTGATGCCGTCTCCGGCATAACCATCTTCTCCCCAAAGCAAATTGTACACATTAACGTTGCCCAATCCAGTTTTTGACCCGGATCAATCAACGGAAAACGCCCCACAAGACATTCCAGCACCACCACTCCAAGTGACCACACATCTCCGGCAAACCCATTACAACATTCCCCATTCCACCTCTCCGGATCAAATCTTTCAGGACTCATATAAGCCCAAGTTCCCACATACAACTCGCACTCTTCCGGCCTTCCTGCCACGACTCGACTCGCTCCAAAATCCGCAATCTTTAACTCTCCTCTTCTGTTAATCAATAAATTTGATGGCTTAATATCTCTATGCACTATCTGTATACCATGCAGATAGTGCAGTCCTTCCAGTACACGTCTCGCCACGCCAGAAATTACCTTCTCAGGTAATCTCCGGCAGGAACTTAAAACATCTAGCAATGATCCTGCTTCCATATACTCCATAACAAAGCAGAGATCACCACAAGTGTTTGTATCAGCAAGCTCATTATCAAACACCCCATAACACTTCACAATAAACAGTGAATCCACCCGTTTAAGAATCTCTGCCTCGCGTGCTGCCTGTTGTTGGATTTTCATTGCGCCTTCATTAAATCTCAAAACTTTTAAAGCGTAAGTTGTATTAGAATTCTTATGGCGAACTTTATAGACTATCCCACCATTGCCATGGCCAAGTACAGCTAATTTCTCAAGGTCCGAGATACTATCAACGCCTGCTGCAGAGTTTGAGCTTGTTGAGGAAACGTTATGCCGGAATTCTGCCGGTGGTATTGGAGCTGGTAAGGATAGCCTCAAGGCTTGTTGTTGCCTTCTCTCCCTAATTAATGTCATTTAGACATATATGTAAACTCGAGTCTGTGTGTGCATGTATGCTTGTATTTCTCTCCTATAAGTTGCATGGGAATGAAGAGAGTGAATAAGTTAATGGGTGGTGACAAGTGGTGATTAGGATCCCATAGTTAAAGGGCAGGTGAGTTTTTTGTGGTGACATAAACTGCTGCAGCCGAGTTTTTTGTGGTGACATCAGCTGCTGTTTCTGGCTGTGAGTTGAGTTAGTTCTTAAACTAGTCTTCTAAACCGCCAAGTGTATTTGTATCTGCTTTGTACCAATTTTTCAGGTGTCTAGTACATAATTTTTCGGGCACAGTTCTGCACACGCTTATAAGATATTAAAACTAGAGAATATCCACTTAAATTTTATGATTCTAGAACCTTTTTTTTAATCATCATTATTTCAACCATTTTACTTCTTTAAAAAACTTAATGATATTATATTCACTATTTCTTGAATATTATAAATATATGAACAAATTTATCAATTATAATTATATTAAGTTTTAAATACCATATTCATTAGGAATTTAAAAAAATATCACAACTTAAAACTGACCAAGTAAAACGATTAAGTGGACATTATCAAGTAGAAATTAATATTCATATTGAGAGTTCCTTTAAATAAAGTAAACTGTAAACATCATGAACTTGTGCCATAAGGAAAAGAGGGGGAAAAATAAAACAGCCACTGAAGACTCTCTTTAATGATCAATGATAAGTCCATACACATGGAACATGCCAAATGTACATTGGGTAAAACAGGATCAAACTTTTTTAGTATCTGAGGAAAGAAGCCCCATCTGCTCTGTCAATTCTTGCATCTGAGTTTTTGACCATTTATTTTCCAACAGCTTTGCTTCATTCGTCTGTGTAGGATCTTCCAATGGAATAGAGTCCATATCCTCACTGTCGGCAGCTAGCGGGCTCTTCCCGATAAATTGTTCCCAGGAGGGGTCATCTGCACTAAATAGCTTTTGCATCTCATAAAGCAAAGAATTGTCCCAATCGATCACTTATTCACTTGATCAGGAGAGAATCACCAATGTCTAAGGGCATGTTTTCATCCACAACTAATGAGGTCGGATCCAGGAATGCATCATTACTTCCACTGGGATTATCAACATTGCTTTCTGGAACCATTTCTTGAAAGTTAGAGAGCTCATGAGGGATAATGATGTCATTCGAAGGAAGACCGACAGAGGGTAACGCTTGTGCTGCAACTAGTGGGCTTATATCAGGAAATTGCGTGGTTGTAACTGCATCAGAAGTTGCACCAAGTGGTAATGACTGAATCTCAGACATGGAGGCTGAAGGGCCAGTAGGTGCAACTCCTGAAGCCGAAGGTATATATGAATGTTTGAAGTTGGTGGAACCTCCGAAAGAGTAACTCCTGAGGTACGAATCGGAGCCTAGTGCATTGGTTGCAGATGAAATACCCGAACCACTGTTGAAATTCTCCAGCTAGCCGAGGAGACGGATCCAGTTTCAGAATCTGGCTGAGCATTGCTTTTGCTGCCTCATTCATATAAGGCTTGTACTTGACAATCTGTCCATCAGCAGGAGCAACCGGATCAGGGTAGATGGAGAAAACATTTAAATATATAGGAATTATGGCATTCATAATCAAACATGTTTTTCCTTTTAATTTTTCATTTATCTATTTCCATTTCTTTTTTGGTGGCGGGCAAGATGTCCCCAAACGGACCTTTTTCCATTTTTAAAAGTTATTATCTTTTTCTCTCCCAGTTTATTCTTTCTTGGGGTAGAGGTGCTGGTAATGCAGTTGGAGAGAATGTAGAAATAAGCTTCTCATATAGAAAATGATTAGTGTACATAATTCTTGGAATTGACTAGGATGTTCTTAATCTTCTTTTCTTCACTTCTTTAGCAAGTTTGAGAGTAATCTGGGTCTGGGCTGCAAATGTTACAGGATGATTTTAGATCCTTGCTTAAAAACATTGAATTTTAGCTTTTTCTTGGTTGCTAGGCCATGGTTATTTTAACATGCACGACTTGATCATTTATAATTGACCTATATTTCCTGGTCTAATAATCTATTGAAATTATTACTACAATATTAGGTTCCGCTGTTTATTATTAGTGTCTCCTCCTCCTATATATCTTTTTTCTATTATTATAGCTATAGGCTATAGCACAATTAATCTTTCAACTTCCAATGTCAAATAAATCCCAGTCTGCTGCTTTGAAGGAAGCTAATGATGACCTAGAATGGCCAGGGATCAAGCATCCAGATAATCCTACAACCAGCTCCTCCGTCTGTTACCTTTAAAGGTGAAGAAAAGGCCATGGGGACATTAACTTCATTGATGAGCGAACATATGTTGCCAGGAGCGAGCAGTTTTGGCCCTCGTTTTTCTTGCAGATGTATTATGCGAATACTGATCTGTTGGTTGCATTCCTTTGTGATCGCCAAGTTTCTTACAGGTAACAGTTTGGACTCATTGCTTACAGTATGCTAGTCTTACCGGATCTTTCCTTGATGTCACAGGTATAAATCCAAAGTCCTTCCAAGCACCAACTTCAAACATATCGGAAGAGGTGGAATATTAAAGGTTCAGTACCTAAATTCAGACTATAAAATGAGCAAACACTTCATGCTCGATTAAAAGTTTTATTTGATTCAAATATGAGTTTAAACTGTTCGGGCTCGATTCATTTACATCCACGCAACCTCTGATCGGTAGTCAGACTACGCCCTACCATTGCGCCACAGATCCCTTTGTTGATGTTTAATTTGAATTTGTAGTTAGTTCCATTTTTTTACTGTGCTAAGCTATGTGGCCCGTCCTAAATCATTATCCATGGAATAGGAATATAGGATTGAGGTATCTACATAGCTGCCAGTTGATTAACAAATAAAGCCACTATAAGAATTATACAGCGCTATCCTGAATAAAGAAAATCATTTTTAACAAAACAATAAAAGTAGAACTAATTTTTCATAAATGGACAAACAATTAGCAAAATCTTAAACTCATTCAAGTTTATGTAAAGCAGATGTTTAGTCATTTACTTAGTTATTTTTTAACTTTTGAAAATGGGACAGTAGGTGGTTAATTATTTTTTCAATAAATAGTAATTCAAAAAATGTATCTCCAATATTGAAGCGGAGGAGGTAGTAGAATGTACAATTTAATCAAAAAAGAAAGAAAGAAAGAATGAGATTCAAAGAAAACATATGCACTGAAAATAGACTCAACCGGATGTGGAAAAGTATACTCTGTCATCAACACCACATGGTTGGTTATAAAAACTATCCCACTGTGTGTTGTTTGCAACCCTTGGGCCCATAATGGTTAGAGCTGCGCTTCACCATCTTTTTACACAAGTAGCAGTAATGGTTTTGGCATGCCCAGCAGAAGATATGATTGTTATTGCCAACCTGCCAACGAGAAAAAGTAAAAATGTGAAGCACCTCCTAAATAATGAGTGCATCCAAAGGTATGTACATCTTTTTTCTTTTTTTGCATCCGTTAGAAACATACTTCAAAAAAGAAGGGTACTGAGACTAATATATGCCGGCCATGCTAGAGATGAACAAGAAGGGTCGAGCAACCAGGCAATATATCCTCCATGGTTTGCCAACAGTAAAGATTACCACATACCAGGTCGCATAAAAACCCCTACCCCCAACCCAATGACAAGGGTTAAAATTTCATAGTTAATAATTTCAGAATTGTTGGGTTTTTCTACATTTCAAAGTCGTTTTCCTTCTTTGATAGAATGATCTTCTGATGAGAGTTTTAAAAGTTTTTTTTTTGTATCCCCTCATTAAGGTTTGAGAAAGAACCTTAAAACCAACACCTTATGAAATGAGCCAAATACATCAGTAATGTGGAAAGCACAAATAAAGTACGCCCATCTCTAGTAATTATAATGATGATGCTTCAACTATGATTTATCAGAAGAAGAAAAAAATGATGCTACAACTACGAACAATTTATTTAGCCGCACAGCATTGCCCCTGCTTCAAAGAAGCAAAAGGGTCACCAACTTAATCTATGAAAAGATCCCTTTCTTTTAATATCTAATGAAGTAATCTTTGAAAGAGAAACATACTCCAAACAGATCGTCCATATGTTCATCCATTGTTTGCATTATCGGAAATAATTTTACCAGGGTCAATAATACGGGTTTAAAAAGAAGAACAATTAATAAGAACTGAATGAATCCCAGGGAGACAAACCCTTACCTCCTTCCAGAATGGAATTATAAACAAATATTAGATGATGCTTGGCTTTCTAATATAAACAACCACATGGAATATTTCCCCATCAGCAAGTGTGGGAAAAACCAGTTACAGGTCTTACTAGCCTCTGTAGACATAATTTTACCCATCCTGACAGCTAGTTCTAATATAAATGTGGACACATAACAAAGGAGTAAGGATGTTCAAGCACATTTGAGAAAAAAAACATATCTGTTAGCAGGAGGATATGTGATGCAGGACAAGGTGAAAATGGCTTAGAAAAGGGATAAACGGATGAAGAAAGAAGGGAGGAAGCTTAAGCCTATCCTCGCAAGGGATCCTACAAACACACAGCGGCGCAAAGCCTTGTTCCCAAAATATATCACTCTGAATCCTAAAGATGGGATTACTCGGTTGATATAGACCATAAAACCCCAAGTCTAAGGTAACCTAATTTAATAAGGAATTAAATTCCTAACTATAATCTGATATAAGATATAGAAAGAAAGATATAATTATCTCCTAACTAAAATAATCTAATTACAATTAATTTATGCATTATTAATATACTAATAATCCTTTGCTCATTATAGTAAACTTCATGTAATCATGTTCCATTCTGCATCAATAAGATCTTTATTCAGGGTCTTTTCTGGTCAATATCAATGAAAGGGAGCATTATGCAAAACTACTATAGTAAGCGGAGAAATGTGAATGATATAAGTTAGACTGGGACTGAAGTCAAGCAAAACAAGACTTCAATCGATATCTTTGACAAGTTTACTATAGAGGGTGTTTCAAATTTTTAATATTACAAATGATGCAATTCCAACCAACCAGCATTCAGTATTTAATATGGGTTTGAAGTTTTCCACTAATTCCAGTGACTAGTGTCTGGATCTCATGACTTTACAAATCATCTGTCAAGTGTGTCATCAATTTTTTCCCCCGGACATTTTGCAAAAGTTAGTCTCAAACAACACAAGTCAATTCATTGTTGGCATCACTGAGTTACATTTTTATATTTTTTAGCTTTTTGGTGTGACAATTCAAACTACACTTTTGTCAAACACACAAAGCAAGGTTGACGGTGTCTCTTTTTCTTGTCCTCCCAATTTAAACCAAATAGATTCTTGAGGTCCTTAGCACATGTATTTTTTTTGCTCATATTGTTAATCTAGAAGATTTATAGTCATCATGAATCATGATATTGTGATCTAGGTCATCTTAGAGGAGTTGGTCATCTTAAAATACCTTTTAATTCCAGATATGTCATGTTTGCATTGATCCACAACTAAGACAGAGTTACCAAGACTAAAAATCATGTAAAAGACTTATAACCACTGTAATGCATTGTTGCTTCACAGCCAAGAAAGTGTTGAAGTCATGCAAGTCCACTTAAAATTTTATACGATTTCAGTTGAAACCCACTCACCTTTAAATTGACTTGACTACAAAGAGGGCATGAATGACCATTAGCAAAAAGTTGAGCACGAATCTGATTCACTACTTGGCGTTCATTCATGCGGTTCTCCGAATTCTGATTCATTTGTGTAAAAAGTTTGCAAGTCCCATCCCTTCAATCGGAACAAGATGATTAGTTTTTCTTTAAAATGACACATATGCAGTCAATCAGACACAACACAAGTGCACATGATTGATCTTAAACTTGCCAGAGTGAATCATGTACCTGAAGTGGTCATATCCATCAATTGCCTGATTGCATCGGTAGCAGAAATAGACCCCACAATTGTTACATACCATCTTGTTACAACCTTCAACTCGAGAGATTGCCATCTTACAGGATGGGCATTGCTTGGCATCACGAAATATTGCTTGGACACTGAGAATCTCATATATCATTTCTTGCTCACGACGCTTTTGTTTACCCTTTAGTTGAGTTGAATCCTGTCGCTCCTGTAAGAAAAAGAATTAAGAAGCAAATGGAGGAAGCATCTGTAACAGCAAAGGCAAAGGGTACAATAGAAAAAATTATAATGGAGATGAAACCTTCAACTATCATATGACACCAAATTTTAACTACTCAACTAGTTTTAGCTATATCTCAACCAGTTTTAACTTTTAAATATATCTCAACTAGTTTTAATTGCATCTTTTAAGAAAACTTATTAGTTATATCTCAACTAGTTTTAACTATACCTATTAAGAAAGTTATTCCATTTTAATTATATCTCTACTAGTTTAACTATATCTTTCAAGAAATATATTCTCAGCATACCACTCTGAATAAAGTATTTCATACCAACTAAAGCAATATGAAGAATCCTACACCTACTGTATCCTGTACCACACAGACTGACGTTTTTCCTTTCATGTAACGTATCGAACCACGATCCAGGCAACAAAAAATTATAATGTGGCTGGGGCTAAAGCTGAACTGCACAAAACATATATTAATAATACCAGACAATTAGTCCTCTCTCCTTAAAGCTTGTATATAACGACTATCTGTGCACAAGGTAGAAAAGCAAAACATTTGTAACTAAGCAGGAAGGGATTCAGCCCCTTCTGCCACCATCATAATTTAATCCTGCTAATAGTATTAGTGAACATCTGAGCCTCAAAAGTCCAAAGTCATAACTGATCTGTCAGCTACAATACAACTCATAAAATATAAACTATAATTCAATAACTCAAATATAGCTCGGCAGCTTATCAAAACGAAAAACTTAAGCCAAATCCATACCATCAGTGACACACATTCAAAGGCTTTTCTCTGCAGTCATTATATTACAAACACTGACACCGAGTTTAAAGGTTCTCTTTACAGTTCCCCATATTGAAGGTCAAGACGCCACAGCCACATATAAAAGTATGCCCCTTCACCCAAAGAGGCATCAACCAAACCACAAAAATATGTATCCAGTAAAGACCCCAGACCACGAATCTTACCTGCAAAATAAGGAGCTTCTTTTCTGGTGTCATGCATGCAATTCCAACATGGCGCCGTTCCCTGCAAAGCGTACAAAAGCTAAAGAAACACTTGGAGCATTGAGCGTGATGGTCTTCATCCTCTATGCAGGCTGTTTTACATCTAGGACAATATGCCACATCAGACATCGTATCAAGTGTTCTCTGTAACATCAGTGACTCCCAACGTTCAAATTCCTCATCACCAAGCAATCGTTTCAATAAACCAGGTGGGACCATACCCCTACATTTTGCTTCGGGGCACAGAAGCTTTATTATTGTACCTTCCTTTACATGCATGTCAGCATATGTTTTTACGCATGCCCAGCAGAAGAAATGCTGACATGGCAATCTAATGAACTCGGTACCTGATAAGGAAGAATAAGTAAATCACACAGACATAATTGATAACACTATAACAAGAACTTCACTGAATAAGAGATTCAGAGAAGTTCTTCCATTTGTTATTGGGGTTAATTATTAGGTAATACAGGTAAATATGTTGCAATTGCTCTCTCTCTCCGCCCCCCCCCCACCCCAAAAAACAAATTTTAGAATATAGTAGTAATGTCTCTTTGCTGCGTTAGTAAATTTCAAGGAGAAAACCATGTGATATACAAATAACTTTTAGGAGTATAAAAAACACATTTTAGAATATAGTAGTAATGTCTCTTTGCTGCGTTAGTAAATTTCAAGGAGAAAACCGTGTGATATACAAATGACTTTTAGGAGTATGGGGTGTGTGTGTGTGTGTGTGTGTGTGTGAGAGAGAGAGAGAGAGAGGGGGGAGGGGATTTGGTGAGAGTGTTCTGGTCCTTACCATTGAAACCCACAACTCACGCCCTCTCTCATGACAACCAGCAAAATCATGAAAAAAAAAACTGCTACTCTGTGCCAATGGCATATTAACACCGAAGCAAACAATGTAGCTCAATTTACGGGCTGGGTTTTGCTATAGAAACATTGCAACACTAATTCAGCCACAAAGGATCTACCAATAGGAAGTGGTATCAAAATCCAAAGTATTAACATGTGCTTGAGGTTCAATTGTAGAGACAGGAAGTATATAATGCGAAGGTCAATTAGCAATATTTTCATTTCTGTTCAAATTATAAAAAGAAATTTTTCATAGTAGATTTTTTGCCAGGAAAAAAAAGGTTAAGAATTACCTGCATATTCATTAAGACAGATGCAGCATTCATGTAAGTTTTTTCGAAAATTCTCATGGCACTGCTCATCATTGTAACTCTTCATTGAAGGAATATCAACATCAGGGGATACACATCCTGAAATTGCACGCTTATCTTCAGTGTGACTCATGCCATAAGGACTAAGAATTATCACTTCATCAAAACCCACATAAGAAAGAGAAGAACTTTGTAACCACTCTACCCACTGGTATATAACCTCCTGCCCCGGTTGTTCCTTCCAAATTGAATCCAGCATGGAGCACAAATCAGAAATTCTAGAGGTATCCAACCACTGAACAGAGATTGTAAAATGAGGAGGAAGATGACTCGGATATGATCGAGGCAACAAACATGTTAACACAATTGGTGGAAGATACTTGACTTTGAAAGAATATAAATTAAACTCAGGGGGTTCATCATGTTTTGTCTCAATATCACTAGAAGAATGTAGCTGTGTGGAGATAGTAAGATCTGTAGGGGACTCAATATGTACATGAACCTGCAATATAACAACATACAAGAGTACAATCAGAACTTAATTACACAAGAAAGTTGGCTTTTAAAATTTCTTCAAAACCTGAAAAGAACGTAAGCCGCTCTGTTTGTCAAGGATGAATATGTTGTCTCCGTAAATGGATTCCATAGCTACTAACTGCATAAATACACGGTCACACATAAATATGAGAGAGAAAGAGAACCAGAGAGGGAGAGAAAGAAGATTTATCCTATTATCTTATTGACTATAATTTTAAATTCAAACAGAATCTTACTTTTAACCTTACCCTTCCTATAATCCTTTTCTGGAAGTATAGCATTTCGTACAGTAACCTTCAGCCCAAAACTTTTTCTTAATAAAAATAATTTGACAAAACAATTGACAGTTCCACTAGGTATGCTACTGAACAATGGATCGCAATTATTTATATAAATAAGTCTACTATCACATACGTGTATTTTGATGGCCCACGTGCAGAGCAAGTCACGTGGGCCATTAAAATATGCATGTGATTGTATGTGAGCGGTAGTATGTGATAGTAGACTTACTGTATTTATATATACTTCATCCATAGTTCCCATGGATGTTTTTACAAAAATTAAGGGTACATTTGCAATAACAAGATTAATGTTTACAGTTTCAAAAAAATGTTTCATTAATCATATTATAAGTGTCTTTTTCAGTAATGAAGACATTAGAATCAATAGAGGCATAATCTGATAAACCAAAGTTTTTACATATAGTAGTCTAGAAGGTATTCTAAACGTTTGTGCTATTAATATCTTAGTTCATGGACCATAATGTTATAAGCATTCATATTTACTGAGCTTAGCCTATCATGAATTCATAATGGATGAGAATATATAGGAACACATAATTAACAAAAAAAAAAAAGAAGAAAGAAAAGCTTATTAGTTTACCTCGTCCTCTTGCAATTGATCATTGATTCTCAAAATATCCTCTGACAACTTTTGCTCTTTCTCACCTAACCTCAACTCTTCTAATCTGCTTGCAATATCATCGACATCATTCTCTGGTAAAGAACAACTATTCTCAATTTTCTCTCTACCAAAATCCTTATTCAACACTAACCCGTTTTTCTTCTCCTCTTCTTCTTTATGTACATTTTCTAGCTCAAAATAATCCAAAGAACTTAATTCATTCATCCCTCTAGAAGTCTCCTCCTCCTCTTCTTCTACTTCTACTTCGCAAGAATTCAATGGTACCACATCAGATTTCTTACCATTATGAGCTTTGACCACACAATCTCGCCTGTTTCGCGATACCCACTTGGAATTTTGCTGATTCCGAGGCGAAGTCGGAGGTTTTGTGATGATTTCTGATATGGGTATTGTTGCTGAGGGTTCTGGGTTTTGCTGAGAAGCGGAGGGTACCATTGTTGATGGTGATGATGATGATGAAGTAGCGGGTTGTTCGTGTAAAGGTTTAAGACTACAATTTTCATCACTTTGGTGAGAATGAGAATGGGTTTGTCTTAGCCGTCTGTCGCCCATTCTCGTGGCTGACTCTCAGAACTCAGAAGAGAGAGAATTGGCAATTCAGAGGGGTAGGGCTGACTTTCAGTCATGGAAGGAGGTTATTGACTTTTATTAATGGGTCCAGTCGGTTAATGAAGACTAAATACAAATTGATTGCTCTAGTTTTGACTCAAAACCCATTTGCAGTCCAAACTCATTTTTATTTTAGATTAAGCACCCTGAACTTTAGTGAAAAATTACTTTCACCCTTCACACTATTTTATCGACCAAAACTTCATTGAAGAGTGCAAAAGTATGGAATATTGAGGATATTATAGTCAAATTACTCCCTAAAACATATATGCAGGGTTTATACTTTATAACTTAAAATTCTTAATATAAAACTAATGCTATGTTTGAATTAAATGAATGGAATTGATAAAAGAATACAACAGTTAAAGAAATGAAATAATTTATTATATTCTTAATTAGAAAGTCATTTCATATAAAAGATAATAAAATTTATAAATTTAATAGTAATGTAAATAGTAACTCATTCGATTTCAATAGAACACCCAAACATAATATTTTTCATTATATTTCAACCTTTATTCATACAAATCCATATGTAACATAATTGAATCCCCAAATTGCATAAAGGAAAAGAGAGTTCTAACCAAAATGTAAGGACAAAATTTTTTAATTATGTCACAATAATAAAGGAATTTTTATATTTATTTTGTATATTGTTTATATTGAGAACACACTATATAAGAAAAGTTTATCAAACGTAATGTACTTTCCATAAGGATGAAAGGATTTTCATAAAGATATGATACTTACAACAAAGATTATGTACAAGTATTTAACAATTAAATAAAAAAGATGAACAATTAATATTTACAAAGAAATACAAGTTTCTATTGAAGGAGAAGAAGAGTACGGTTATGCATCTAAATTTTTCTATAAAAAATAATTTATAATAACATGTTAAGAAAATAATTCATATATACAGAGGAGTTTAATGAGTATAATCGATAATTATCACAATACTTATATTTTAGTCAACAAAAAAGACCTTGGCAAAAAATTATTTAAAAAAACTTGGCAAATGGCAAGGCAAAAAGTATTTTTTTCACCATGGCTGTGGTTATAGTGTTTTTAAGCGAATTAACATTTGTCTTTTAAAATATTCAATTAAATTTAATTGTATTTTTTTAAAATGTTCAATCAACTCATTCCAATCAATTTTACAGAATTTCGACGTCAAAAAATTAAAATGATTTTCCTACGTGGCTTTTGAAAAAATAAATAAAATAAGTTATTTCATACTATGTGTTCAGGTCATCCAAATTCTTATCTTATTGGTAGCCACTACACTTTTAAAAAACGAATTACCAATTGTAGTTTTAAAAATATTTTTATGTTTAATTTTCTTTCTTTTCTTTACCTAAATATTTATAATATGAATAATATTAATTAAAATTAATATTATAATATTTATAATATGTATGTTTTATTTTAAAAATAAAATAAAATTATGTTTTAAAACACTTAAAAAAATTTAAAATAAAAATATTTTTATGTTTTATTTTCTTTCTTTTTCTTTACCTAAATATTTATAATATGAATAATATTAATAAAATTAATATTATAATATTTATAATATATATGTTTTATTTTAAAAATAAAAATAATTTTATGTTTTAAAATACTCCTACTCATTTTCATCTAAAACCCTCCCTCATTTTTTAATAATTTTTTCATTTTCTATTTTCTTTCTCATTCAAAATTATTTTGCCATGTACATGATTATATTTATAAGACTAATTTTTTTTTTTGAAATTTTTAGACAAAAAAAAAATAATACAAATTACAAACATAACTTATTAAAACATTATTTATCCTCATTTTTTTCCTAATTAATTCAAACTCAAACCAACTGTTCATCTTCTTCCTCACCAAAATTAAACTGGTGATTGACGAAGCCATAGCATCAGAAATCCAATACCCAACAACAAACATATACGCACACAGTCATATTCACTTTCAACGAATTCTCCTAGTACAATGGCAAGCAACGAGCCAGAACATAGAGAAGTCAGAAGAGAAAGAGACCGTTCCCGGAGAAGACGAAGATACCGGAGAAGACGAAGAGAAGAGATCTCAGATCTGTACTTTCTCTGTCTTATCTTATCATTTCCTCTTCGATCTATTTGATTGAAAAACTAGGGTTTTTAAATTTTAATTGCTGAATTTATGCAGTAAATCGATTTATCTGCCTCTCAAGGCCGTACCCAGATCCTCTCTCCCAAGCACAGATAACAATATAACATAGCAGGTCTAAATCATTTATCTGCCTCACTGAAAAAAACAAAAAATAAAAAAATTATATTAGTTTTCAAATCGAATAGTACACTGGAAAAAAGTATGGAATAGTACACTGAAAAATAAATTAAAATATTTATTTTAATTTATTATTATTTTATTTATATTTTTTTACCTCATAATAATTTTATTATTTTATTTTTTTATTTGAAAAGAAAAATTATAAAAAAAATCCATTAAAATGCCACGTAATTAATGATTTTTTATTTTTAGTTTTTGTAGAAATTAATATAATGTTGTAATAGATTTAATTGATACAAAAATTTTGATATATTATTTGTATTATTTGGAATTAATTTTTAAAATAAAAATAATTATTTAAAGAAAGGAAAAGATAAAAAAGAAAAGGAAAAATTATAAAAATGAATTAAAATATTTATTTTAATTAAAAAATGAATTATTTTTATTTTAAAAATTTTATAAGTATTTGAAAACATAAAATTATTTTTATTTTTATTTTTAAAATAAAACATACATATTATAAATATTATAATATTAATTTTTATTAATATTATACATATTATAAATATTTAGGTAAAAAAAAAGAATGAAAATAAAACACAAAAATATTTTTAAAATCACGTGGTACCAATTGCAAATTTTTAAAGTCATAAATAGAAACCCCAACTTTTTTGAATAAAGATGAATTTTCTATAAATATTATTTTTTGAATATTATGGAGTGAAATTGATATAATAGTTGTGGGTAATATTTATAAATTTTAAAGAAATCGTGATTTTATATAATATTCGATTGGTTAGGGGAATATTCGTTTTAACGGGGAATATTAAGACAACTGTGACAATCATCGTTAATGACCCCACAAATTCGGAATTATTGTCGGATTGAAAAACGACAAAAATACTTTATGAAAATAACGACGAAAGTTTTATCGTTAAGCTGTTGAAACACCGGTGTTAAAAGATGAATATCTGCCGTATAGAAGACACTGGCGGTATTGATTATTGATCTTTACGTGATAAGTCACTCATTTTTGTTGGTATTATTAATGTAATAATACGAAAAATCTTTTTATATAAAAATGAAATACGTTTATAAAGTTATTCTATAAATAGAATATATTATATTCTATTATCGTAGTGTTAACGTAAGTAAAATCTTTTTATATAAAAATGAATCTTTTATAAAAGTTTATCTGCTTTATTAGTATAATAATTAGAATATATTATATTTTATTATCGTAGTGTTTGTATAGTGTCTGCGTAGTGTTTTGCGACAAGTAAATCTTTTATAAAGTTGTGACGCTTTTTAAAATTGTGTATCATCCATCTTGAAATGCTTGATATATGGGATCGTAATGCAAATTAATCTGTTGTGTATAATATCGACAAAACATAAAGCGTGAATTTGAATCTGATTATTATCTACTAGAGATTATACTAAACTCAAAAGCGAAATTCTCCATTCTGATTATTATCACACTATTTCACGAATGGTGAGATTACTTAATGTTATCATCCTGACCATCACTGCTCCTCGACTCGTCCCAAATAAAATTTATATTCTCGTTTCACGAAGAGAATAATGAAAAAAAAAGGGTGAAATTTCAACTAAATTTCAAAAAAAATATTATGGTAAGATAATGCAGAATAAATTATCATTAGTCTCCAACAATCGTTAAACCGATAAAATATAATGTATATCGAGTTTAAGCTGCGGTGAAATAATGATCCATTAAAAGAAATCAGTAGAAAATAAAATCTACTATCTTTTATGATTTAAAGGTTTTTCATCATTTGTTATTGTAAAGACAACTTATTATTAATGAAATTTAATTTTCTCTATTTATTATTTTGAAATAGTAAGGGTTGATGTGATTAATGTGGATAGTTAGGGGTAAAATACGCAAATATTTCAAAATAAGCAGAAGGTTATAAAATATTCATTGTTGTCGAGGAATATTAGTTTGGTGGTGGAATATTAAATGCTGTCGGGGAATATTAAATGCGACCAGTCTTGTAATATATGGGTACATGTAAGCGATTGGATGAAGAAAGCGACAAATATAAGTGGTTTAAAAATAACTAGCGTAGTTATTCTATTAATCTTTGTTAAAATAATTGGGTGGTTAAAAACAAGAAGCCACCATATTGCACGAATTGTTGATTCTTATGTAAGAAGCGACTCTTTCGATAATGGTTCTGATAATTCTTTATTCAATATTTTATTGAGTTAATAATTCTTTGCGTTGATATTTTATATTCTTTGTTGTTTCAATAATTGTCATTACACAAGATTTTTTCATTATCGAAGCGATAATTATATATTATCTGAATAATATTATTAGATAACATTATTAGCGATGTCTGAAAGTTACGTCTGGGGAGAGGTTTGAATCACCTAATCAAGGCCAAGTAAGAAGAAATTCTTATTGGAAGCCCCTTTCTGGGAATCTATACCATTGTCGATATTGTGATTACGTAATATTATTTGTGAATAATTAATTATTGATTCATATGATGAAAAATATTGATTTTATGTGGATATAGATGGAGAAAAATTTTAATGTAACAATTGTTGAAAATTGAAATTTTATCTTTTTCGATAAAATAATTAACTTTTAAATATATTATTATATTTTAATAATATAATAATGGTGATATTTTCTGAACGAATGTGGGATATATGAGTATATGAGGAGGAAGAGTATTTTTGTTACGAATAAATGTTTAAAACATGTTAAACATGTCGATTGGACCCCATTTATTGAATGAAATTTGATTATAAATTTATAAAATTCCCCCGTTTGTGGATTTCGATTGAATTTCTTGTTTTAAATTTGGAAAAACTTTCTTACGCAAGTTGTAGAAATTGAATTTCCTATAAAAACTACATGATTCAATTTTTACGATAGAAGGCTATTTATTATGAATTATTGAAGTTAGAAACCAAATAATTGATTTTTGAAGTTTAAAATATTTTAAATAATAAAAACGTTTTTTGTTTGTTTTGTGGGCTACAACATGTGCATAATGAGTGAGATCGGATCTAGGAAATGGGCGTAGAAATCTTAATATATTTGAGACCCCGTGATTTTATCAATAAAGATTTAAATTTTGTTGAAATAATTTTTTAATATTATGGTGTGAATTTAAGATAATATTATAGTTGTGGGTAGTATTTATAAATTTTGCAAAGTATGCAGTGGTTATATTATATTCGATTGGTTTAGGAATATTCGGTTTAGCGAGGGAATATTAAATACAACTACTCAATCATTGGTGGACCCACAACGTAATTATTATCGGATTGAAAAACAACAAAAATATTTTATTGAAATAACGGCGGAAGTTTTACTGCTAGTTCTTTGTTGAACTACTCTTTCGGTAGTAAAAGACAAATGTACGTGTATTGCGTAAGAAGACAATGTGCGCGGTATTGATTATTGATCTTTATGTGAAAGTCACTCGGTTTGATTCCATTATTGTCGATTAATAATATGAATTATTATATGATAATGACGTTTTGTTTTATTCATATTATTAACGTAATAAAAGCGAAACATCTTTTATATAAAATAGAATACTTTATTAAAGTTATTACATAAATAGAATATATTATATTTTATTATGCGTAGTGTTGCGTAGTGTTTTTGCAGCGTAGTGTTTTGCATAGTATTGCGTAGTGTTTTGCGTAGTAAAATGTTTTTTATATAAATAGAATATATTATATTTTATTTAAAAGATTTTTCTTTAAATATGGGCCGTCGATTAAAATAAATCAATCTGACCGCTCATGGATTAATTCTTATCATTCCATTTTCCTATAAATAGAAGCTCATTCCTTCATTATTTTCTTACGAATTCATTTGAAACTACAGAGAGAAAATTATAGAGAGAACAGTAGAGAAAAATTATAGAAAGAAGAAGAGTATTACTATTACTTCACTACTTCTATATTCAGCCTTTTTTGTAGTGAAGGGGTGTTATTCTTTCTTCTTGAAGAGAACTTACATTATTCCATTCATTATTATTCATTGGAATAACTTTGTAAAAGTGGCATACCTATACATAACTTTGTATCACGCAGATACCCTATACTGGTGAAATCTTTATGTTATTCCATTCTTTATTATTACATTGGAATAACTTTGTATCGCTTGATTTCTCTATACTTGGTGACATTCTTCTATTATTCATTGGAACATCCTCATGCGTGTTTTTTACAGGACCGGTTCCGCTTTTATTATTACATTGGAACATCCTCATGCATGTGTTTTACACCGGACTTCGGTTCCGCCTTTTATCATTCTGTTGGAATATCCTATCATGTGTTTTTACCGGATCCGGTTCCATCTTTATTATTCTGTTGGAACATCCTCAGCTTGCGTGAATTTCACGACCGTTCCGTTATTATTATTACATTGGAATAACTTTTATCTGTCACAATCAATCACCGCGTGCATGGTGATTTCTTTTGTTATTCCATTCTTTATTATACCCAAATGGTTAAAATTTTGACTTCTATACTCCATGAAAAATAGTAGAATATCCTTGATATTTGCGTTTCATCCAATGTCTTTTCATGGAAATATTCTTCCGATCATTCTTGAATTTTACTCTCTGAAACAAAGATGTCGTGTTGACAATTTGGGCGTTAATAATTCATGGATTAAATAATTCTTGAACTTGTTTTATTGAATTACTATGTCATTGTCATCATCCTCATGTTATATTATGTTATCTTTGGCTTACGCCATGCGTAGATGAACTTAGTATGATTATGACCGAGGATCATTCGGTATAATCATGACTTGATATAAATGATGTGACAAAAGACCTCGATGGCACAGTAATGCGATGATGGAAAGTTTTTTGGTATGATTATGACCGAGGGGTAATTCGGTATAGTCGTGACCATTGATAATTTGATGAAAATCCTTGGCGAAGTGATACGAGATGATTAGATGTGGTGGTTTATTTATTAAGTTTGAGTCTCAATGATAAAAATTGATGAAAACCTTTTAAAACCTAAAAGATAGTAGACTTTATTCTCTCTTGACTCTTTTAATGGATTACTTATTCCACCGCAGCTTAAACCTGGTTGTCTATTGTATTTTATCGGTTTAACATCATTGAAGGCTAATGATAATTTATTCGCATTATCTTAGTCATAATATTTCTTCTTTGGGCTAGTTGAGCTCACCCTTTCTTTCAACATTGTTCTCTTGAAATGAGAACATAAATTGGGAGACGAGTCGGGGAACGAAGTAATGGTCCGGAGAGGATAGCATTAGTAGTCCTCACTATTACGTGAAATAGTGTGATAATAGTTGTAATGAGGACTCCTTTTGAGTTTGTATAATATCTAGTAGACAATATTTGTATTCAAACTCACGCTTTATGTCGTATTGTATACCGACAGCTTATATTAAGTAAGTTGTATTTGAATTTATGTACCATGTAAGTGGCGACCCAAGATGGGTGACGTATACTTAATTTAAGGGGCGTCACAGTTGGTATCAGAGCTTAGGGATATGATCCTCACAGAGATGTGAGATAAGAACTAGGAGGGAGAGCGGGAATTCCTTCGCTAGTATGACCTACCTAAATTTATTTGGTATTTAATTGGTCATTCGAGTATAGGGATAATATGTGATATGTTAATTAACCCTTGTTTTGTGACAAAGTGTTTGAGAATGATATCCGAAAATGCCGAGATAAGCAATGAAGTACATGAGAGTGTTGATTCATTTCAAACAAAAGGTAACGACCAACAATACGATAATAATCATCTTTGGTGGCAATCGGCCATCGAACAATGATAACCATCGTGGGGAAATTATCATGTTAAGAATGGTAACCACTTCGGTGGGTAATCATGGCAAAGATAATAGAAGTGGAAATTGCAAGAAGAGAAGGTAATTTAGCTCAATTTTGTTGTGCAATCAAGTCAAGTTCAATTTGGGATAGTGGCACCAAAGGCGGATACTGACACAAAACAAAGTCGGTGGTTTTCGGGAAGAGCGTTTTTCGTGACTTCTCAAAAGTGGATAACCCGAACGAAGTTAGCACGTTAGTTAATTATAAATTCTTGCGAAGTCTATACCTTATTAGATACCGTTCTACCCATTCTTTTATCTCTCTTTGCTTGCGTTCAACGTTTAAATTTGACTCGGAGAAATTAGACTTTGATTTATCTATTGAAACTTCGTTGGGAGAAACCTTCACCTCCAACGCTTATTAATCTTGTTGTTTCAAATAAACACTTTCACGTTACCTGTCGATCTTATCTCTTTGAAAATACTTGCCTTTGAGGTAATTTTTAAAAACGATTGATTAACTACTCATTATTCTTTTCGTAAGGTTGTTAGCTTTTATATTCATAACCAACCTGTTATACGAATTCAAAGTAACCAAACCCTAAAGTTAATCACTGTTATATCAAGCCATAAGTAAAGAGTCCGATCCTTTCGTTGTTGACTTCCTTGTGTGGAATGCACACCAGAAGCCAGACTTTCTGTAGGCGACGTCGTGAATGAAGATGGCAAGTTTATAGGTATCATTGTGAGGTCTTATCTAGGTTAAGGGATAGAAGTCACGATTGGTATCAATGTGATGTACTATCCAAGTCTTGGAGGAGAGTCACAATTTTGAATGATATTTCTATTATTAATAAATTTCTGGCGTATTCTTGAAGACTTCTTAGCCTACTTAGGCGTGAAATCGAATTTTGTATTGACCCCCCAAAGAAAAAACCCATTTCTTAAACCCTCAAATATTTCTTCAACTAAATGAATAGGTTTACGTGGTTTATGATGAAAGTCATAATAAAAGCATTGGACTAATGAAAATCATGGGTATTCATGGTATTAGTAAGTTTTATGATGAGTTATGTTGGTTAGTATGTAAAAACATGAAAGTTTCTTAGAAATCACAAAGAGTTGAAAATCGATTTTGGTGAAAAACGTAACATGAAATTCAATAGACCATATCTCCTATTATATTTTGAATTTTTGAATGTGGTCAAGTCCTAGAGTTAGATCTATGAGTTACCTAACTAATCCAAGTGGAATTACTGGAAAAGGTGTTGTAGATTTTTGTGTGGACTGATTTTAGCAAAGGAGGCCAAAGCTGTAAATTTCAAAATGCTACTGCCCAGAAACTTTAAGGGGCTGTTTCGGCCACTTAAATTATGAGAAAAATTCTGGCCTTTTGGGACATGAAGGTATATGGTATAAAGTATCTCCTGTCCAAAAATGAGCTCATTCTGACTTAAAATGAGCAAGTTATGACTATTTCAATATTTAGGTTTTTCCGATTTAAAAAACGCTATAACCGAGTTCTATAACTCAGATGACCATGAAATTTAAACTAGAAGCTCACGTTAACATGTGTAAGGTCTTGCCAAGATTTGGGAATTTTGGAGTTAAACTTGAGGTAGCTAATTTCTTAAGGAATTAATTAGAAATTGATTTTTAAAAAATAGTAAATGAATTTTAAAATTCCGAGAAAAATATATTTTCATTATGGGACTATGTTATGCTAAATCCCAGAAAAGAAATATTTTTGGGACTGATTTGGTATTTTCATGAAAATAGTTTAATTCTGAACATATGAGTTAAATATGTTATGTGAAGTATGAAAGTTGAAAATAGGATTTTATGGCTGTAGAATCCTATATAGAATATATGCATATTTTTGATGAGGATTTGATAATTGGTGATGATATTTTATGAGTATGGCATTTTGAATGATTAAATGCATTATATGGTAAAAGCGTAAACAATTGAGATAAATTGTTTATAAATTTAAGTGATTAAAATATTATTATAATATTAATGTTATTAGATTATGAGATTATTAAGTGATTGATAACATGGGGATATTCTTGAATCTGGATAAATTATATTATAAATGTTTAATATTTATCCTTTATCTCATTTGATTGATTCTTTATATCAAGATCCTCATGTTTATATTATGTTGAAAGTCATCTGTGGCTCAGAAGTGCGTAGATGGACTTGGTATGATTATAACTGTGGATTGTTGGTATAATCATAACCGTAAATGAATACTACGATTATCTTTGGTAGTAGTGCATGGATAATTTGTGGTCGCGGATCTTAATGAATACACAATTATCTTTGGTAGTAGTAATGGATAATTTATGGTCGTGATATTAATGAATACACAATTATCTTTTTGGTAGTAGTGCATGGATAATTTGTGGTTGTGATATTAATGAATACACAATTATCTTTGGTAGTAGTGTGCATGGATAATTTGTGGTCGTGATATTAATGAATACACAATTATCTTTGGTAGTAGTGCATGGATAATTTGTGGTCGTGATACTAATGAATACACGATTATCTTTGGGTAGTAGTGCATGGATAATTTGTGGTGTATTGATACTAATGAATACACAATTATCTTTGGTAGTAGTGTATGGATAATTTGTGGTCGTGATACTAATGAATACACAATTATCTTTGGTAGTAGTGCATGGATAATTTGTGGTCGTGATACTAATGAATACACGATTATCTTTGGTAGTAGTGCATGGATAATTTGTGGTCGTGATACTAATGAATACACGATTATCTTTGGTAGTAGTGCATGGATAATTAATGTGGTCGTGATCTTAATGAATATCCTTGGCACGTGTAGTGCGGGGATGATTCGATGATATGGATTAATTATTGAAATGAGTCTCGTGATGAAATATTAATTCATGGATGTGGTAAAAGTCATCTTTGGTAGTAGTGCGTTGATGGACTTGGTATGATTATGACCGAGGATTATTCGGTATAATCATGATAGTAATTGAAAACACGAATATCCTTAGCGATGAGTGCATGGATAATTCGTAATGAGTGATACTATTAAGCTACGTCTCGGCATTATTGGTTTTACATTTGTATATTATTAGCTTGTAGTGCAAAGATGAATAGTTAATGAATAGCTTTGGCGGATTTCAAGATGAATTTAATATTTTCAAGGTATCCTCATCTCTTTATCATATCAGTCGTACCCTAATTTCGAGGAGAAATTCCATAAGGAGGGAGATTTTGAGACCCCAGATTTTATCGATAAAGATTTAAATTTTGTTGAAATAATTTTTAATATTATGGTGTGAATTTAAGATAATATTATAGTTGTGGGTAGTATTTATAAATTTTGCAAAAGTATCACAGTGGTTATATTATATTCGATTGGTCGGGAATATTAGGTTTAGCGAGGAATATTAAATGCAACTACTCAATCATTGGTGGACCCCACAATGTAATTATTGTCGGATTGAGAAAACGCAAACAAAAATTTTATTGAAATAACGGCGGAAGTTTCTGGTGGTTCTTGTTGAACTACTTTCATTAGTAAAAATACGATGTATACGTGTGGTTGCATAAGTATTACGGTATTGATTATTGATCTTATGTGAGAAGTCACTCGGTTTGATTCCATTATTGTCGATTAATAATATGAATTATTATATAGCGATAATGACGTTTTGTTTTATTCGTATTATTAACGTAATAAAAAAGCGAAAACATCTTTTATATAAAATAGAATACTTTATTAAAGTTATTACATAAATAGAATATATTATATTTTATTATGCATAGTGTTGCGTAGTGTTTTTGCGTAGTGTTTTTGCATAGTATTGCATAGTGTTTGCATAGTAAAATGTTTTTATATAAATAGAATATATTATATTTTATTTAAAAGATTTTTCTTTAAATATGGACCGTCATTTAAAGTAAATCAATCTGGACCGTTCATGGATTAATTACTATGCATTCCATTTTCCTATAAATAGAAGCTCATTCCTTCATTATTTTCTTTACGAATTCATTGAAACTCTGAGAGAGAAATTATAGAGAGAAGCTATAGAGAAAAATTATAGAAAGAAGAAGAGTATTCGCTACTTCACTACTTATATTCGGTTCTTTTACTGTAAGGGTGTTATTCTTTCTTCTTGAAGAGAACTTACATTATTCCATTCATTATTATTACATTGGAATAACTTTTGTAAAAGTGGCATACCTATACATAACTTTGTATCGCCAGGCGTACCCTATACTTGGTGAAATCCTTATGTTATTCCATTCTTTATTATTCATTGGAATAACTTTACGCTTGGTTTACCTATACTTGGTGACATTCTTCTATTATTACATTTGGAACATCACATGCATGTGTTTTACACCGACTGGTTCCGCTTTTTATTATTCTGTTGGAACATCATCATGCATGTGTTTTACAGGACTGGTTAAAATCTTTATCGTTACATTGGAATATCCTATCTCATGTGTTTTTTACACCGGATCCGGTTCCATCTTTATTATTACATTGGAACATCCATGCCGGTGTGAATTTCACCGACCGGTTCCGTTATTATTATTCTGTTGGAATAACTTGTCTACATGTCAATCTGCATGCGTGGTGATTTCTTTTGTTATTCCATTCTTTATTATACCCAAATGGTTAAAACTTTGACTTATACTCCATGAAATTAGTAGAATATCCTTGATATTTGCGTTTCATCCAAAGATCTTTTCATGAAAATATTCTTCCGATCATTCTTGAATTTTACTCTCTGAAGCAATGATCATTGTCAATTTGGGCGTTAATAATTCATGGATTAAATAATTCTTGAACTTGTTTTATTGAATTACTATGTCATTGTCATCATCCTCATGTTATATTATGTTATCTTTGGGCTTACGTGCGTAGATGAACTTAGTATGATTATGACCGGGGATCATTCGGTATAATCATGACTTGATATAAATGATGTGACAAAAGACCTCGGTGGCATGTAATGCAAATGATGGAAAGTTTTTGGTATGATTATGACGGGGTAATTCGGTATAGTCATGACAATTGATAATTTGATGAAAATCCTTGGCCAGTAATGCGAGAGATGATTAGATGTGGTGGTTTATTTATTAAAATTTGAGTCTCAAATGATAAAAATTGATGAAAACCTTTTAAAACCTAAAAGATAGTAGACTTTATTCTCTACTTGACTCTTTTAATGGATTGCTTATTCCGCTGCAGATTAAACCGGTTGTCTATTGTATTTTATCGGTTTAACATCATTTGAAGGCTAATGATAATTTATTCGCATTATCTTAGTCATAATATTTTCTTCTTGGGCTAGTTGAGCTCACCCTTTCTTTCACCGTTCTCTTGAGAAATGAGAACATAGTTGGGACGAGTCGGGAGCGAAATAATGGTCTAGAGGATAGCATTAGTAGTCCTCACTATTCTCGTGAAATAAATGTGATAATAGTTGTAATGAGGACTCCTTTTGAGTTTGTATAATATCTAGTAGACAATATTTGTATTCAAACTCACGATTTATGTCGTATTATACCACATGCAGTTATATTAGTAAGTTGTATTTGAATTTATGTACCATGTAAGTGGCGACCCAAGATGGGTGACGTATACTTAATTTTAGGGCGTCACAATATATATATTAATATTATATTAAATTTTCGCTTTGGTGTTCTAAGCATTTTCCTATAAATAGGGTGCTTAGGTTAGAATTGAAAATCACACGAGTAAATCTGAAGTTTTCTCTCTATATTATCGGCGTATTCTTGTGAGTATTTTGAGTATACTTTGAGTATTGTTAGATGGTGCAAGTTCCTTCAAAGACTATACCTATTATTCCAATAAGAAGTACTAATCTTTCGAGGTAAGGGATGTTATTTTCTTCTCAAATGATATTATTTCTTCAATATCATTATCTTTGAAATATTGGTTGGAACTTTTTATCAAATTTAGAACTTTTTCATGTATCGGGTTACTTATTCATGAGTTCTTATTCATGAGTTCTTATTCATGAGTTACTATTCACGAAAGTACTATTCAGTAAGCGTGAAGATGTTTTTTGTGAAATTTCTATCTTTTGGTGTCGAGTTATTATTCACGTGATACGGCACTATTCACGATATCTGACCTTATTCAATAAAAAATGAAATTTCTTCTTTTGTCCAAAATATCTATTCGGATACTAGCTTTGATTGTATCCATGTTTTGATCATTCTTGAATTTTACACCACCGTGATTATTTTTGAGGTATTTTTGGACATGGATAAAATAAAGTCTAATCCTTAATCCTTAATCCTTGTCATTTTGTTTCAATGGATTCGTTTCTTTAAAAATATTTTCATCATCCTCGGTCTTAAATGATGATATTATTGAATATCTTTGGCCCGTGTGTGGTGCAAAGATGAATGATTTCTGAAGAATATCTTTGGTAGTAGTGCAAAGATGAGCAGTGTTTAGATGAACATGACCAATGATGAATATCTTTGGCTGTAGTGCAAAGATGAATATTTGATTCGGATGTATATTGATTGATGTTACGAGGGATAAAAGATAGACGATGAACTTTTAAATTCATACATAGAAGATAGTAGTTTGCATTCTCTACTTAACTCTTCTAATGAATTATTATTTCTACTGCGAATATTGATTTAAAATTTGTTGTCTATTGTATTACTATTAGATTTTTCCTGTTGAAGACTAACGATAATTTATTGTATATTATCTTAGTCATAATATTCTTTACTTGGGGCTAGTTGAGCTCACCCTTTTCCTTTTTGTTCCATTTTTCTCGGGAGGCGAGAATATAAGCGAAGTACGAGTGGGGGTATGGAATGAAGGTTCTAGAGAGAGTTGTTTAGTAGTCCTCACCATTTTGTAAAATAATGTATCAATAAATGTGATGAGGATTTATTTGAGTATAGATATTGTCTGAAGATAATATTTGTATTTAAACTCACGCTTTCTTGTTGTAATAATAAAGTTGTAGTTGTTTACGTACCATGTATTGACAACTCGTAATGGGTGATGTATACCTATTTTGGGGGCGTCACGGTTGGTATCGAGCTTAGGATATGATCTCTGGCGGAGATCGGGAATAGAACTAGGAGGAGAGGCGAGTAAATCCTTCGCTAGTGTGTCCTACCTAAGCTTATTTTTTTTAGTTGGTCGATATATAAGGATATTATGTGATATATTGATTTCCTTAATTAACCCTTCTTTTATGGCGATGTATTTGATAATGTCGATGAGAATATTAACAATGGAAATGAGACCGTGGAGACGCTGTACTCACCAACGAGGAGAACGTCTGACAATTTGGCAATGTTCCTCCTGTGAACAACACCAACGAAGCGAGATGATGAGCGAGGGATGTTTAGAAATTTTTTGCGATTCATGCAAAATCGCATGAGGGAGACTCGTGTTCAAAATACGAGGAGAAATGATAGCAATTCACGGGTGGTCACAAATGCAGCTCAAAGAGTTGGGACCACGAATTTAAGGGAAAGCGAGATCCGATCATGGCGGAAACATGGGTCAAGCAAATAACCAAGATATTCGATGTTTTGGGATGCACGGAGAAACAGAAGGTTCCATTCGCCACCTTTATGTTCCGTGGCGAAGCGGTATTCTTGGTGGGAGTCAGCGTAGGCGTACCCATCCAAACCCACTCGGCGTGTCTTGGGAGACGTTTGAAACTATTTAATGACAAATACTTTCCCGAAAGTGTTAAATCGTATGAAGGAAGTGGAGTTCATCAAATTGGAACAAAACAACATGGCGGTGTCTCGAAGACGAGGCAAAGTTTGCGAGTTATCCGTTTGCACCTCATTTGGTGGAGAATGAGGAACGTATGGCGCGGATGTTTACGAGAGGTTTGAAACCCGGCGTCTGACAATATCTCATTTCTCATAAATTTTCTCTCTATTCGGATGTTGTTAATGAGGCTCAATTGTTAGGCGAGATAACGAGTATATTCAACCAGGACCATAACCGAGGATCGTACGAGAGATAACGATCGATAGAATAATGATAACCAATGGAGAAAAAAAGAGACGGACAAAAATGGTAACCACTCGGTGGTAATCATGGCCATGAAAATAGAAGAAGCGAGTCGGGAGGAGATTTTAAAAGAGGAGATTTAACAACGACCATATGAAGATGATGACAGTCTTGCGACAAGAATCGGGTTCTAAGGAGGAGAACGACCACCCATTATATGCTACAAATCTGAAAAAGAGGGACATATCGGTCAAAACGCCTACAATGATTCAAGGTATACTATAATTGTGGAAAGGAAGGACATATCGCTCGAGAGATTATGCTGAGTAGCGAAACCTAGTTCAATGAGGACGGTGACTCAAAAACTCGTCCCGAAAAAGTCAAAGTCAACGATTACGGGAAGAACGTTTGTTGTGATTGGTCAAAATGCGAGAAACCCAAACGAGGTGATCACGGGTAAGCTATTTATAAATTCTTGCGAAGTTTATACCTTACTTGATACCTGGTCTTACCCATTCATTTATCTCTCCTGCATGTGCTCAACGTTTAAACTTGACTCGGAAAAATTAGACTTTGACTATATCTGTGGAAACTCCGTTAGGAAAACTTTCATCACATCCATCGCTTTATAAATCTTGTTTGATTCAAGTTGGCACCATCACCTTACCCATTGACCTTATCTCTTTAAAGATACTTGCTTTTGATGTGATTTTAGGGATTGATTGGTTAACTACTCATCATGCCAAAATTGATTGTTTTCATAAGGTTGTTAGTTTTCATATTCCTAACCAACCTGTTGTTATGCAATTCAATGAACTAAACCATTAAAATCAATCACTGTCATATCTAATCATAAAGCTTTTCGTTTATTGAAAAACGGATGTCAAGCTTTCTTAGCCCATGTTATGGATTTGAATAAAGACACGTCAAATTTGAATAATATTCCTGTTGTTATTGACTTTCCGACGTATTTCAAGAACTTCCCAGTCTACCCCCGAACGTGAAGTTGAATTCTTTATTGATCTTGAACTTTGGTACAAAGCCCATTTCTAAAATCCCATATCGAATGGCTCTATTGAACTTCGAGGAGTTAAAGGTCCAACTACGAGAATTGTTGGACATCGGTTTCATCGTCTAAAGACATCTCCTTGGGGTGCTCTGTTTTATTTTTAAAGAAGAAAAGAGCGGAGTATGCGACTTTATATTGACTATCGGGGAATTGAACCATGTCACCATCAAGAATAGGTATCCTCTAACTTCGTATTGATTACTTGTTTGACCCGATTCTGAGGGGCACAATTCTTTTCAAAAATCGATCTTAGATTTCTGGATATCATCAATGAAGATTAGAATCGAGGATATTCCAAAGACTTTAGAACTTCGATGCGGGCATTATGAATTCTTAGTCATGTCTTTCGGATGACTAATGCTCTCTATGACTTTCATGGATATGATGAACCAGAGTATTCAAGGAATATTTGGATCGATTCGTTGTTGTCTTTATTGATGACATCCTTATATATTCCAAAAGTCGTGAAGATCATGAGCACCATTTGAAGTTTGGTACTCCAAAGGCTTCGTGAAAACCAACTATATGCCAAATTGAAGAAATGCGAGTTACGGCTTGAGGAAGTAGCATTTCTTGGGCACGTGGTGTCAAAACATGGAGTATCCGTGGATCCGTGAAGATTGAAGCAATACAAAGTTGGGAGCAACCAAAGTCGGTGGTCAAGTACGTAGCTTTTTGGGCTTAATTTGGTTATTATCGGAGATTCGTGGAAGGTTTTCTCGAATTACTACTCCATTAACTCAATTTAACTCTCGAAGGATACAAAATTCGTTTGGAGCGAAGAATGCGAAAGAGTTTCCAAGAGCTTAAGAGGAGACTTATTTGGCTTTGTTCTAACAATACCATCTGGTTCGGATGGATTTGTTATCTCTGAAATGATGCTTCGAGCAAAGGGTTAGGATGTGTTCTCATGCAACATGGGAAAGTCATAGCTTTATGCCTCATGACAACTTAAAAGAGTATGAGAGAATTATCCTACTCATGATCTAGAGTTAGCGTGATCGTTTTGCCATTTAAAGATATGGAGGCACTATCTATATGGGGAGAAAGTGGAGATATATTCGGACCATAAAAGCCTTAAATATTTCTTCACTCAAAAAGAACTCAACATGCGGCGGCGACGTTGGCTCGAGCTATTGAAAGACTACGACCACACTATTCAATACCATCCCGAAAAAGCGAGCGTGGTAGGCGTAGCGTTGAGTAGAAGATCATATCACGAGGAACGAGTGCGATGATGTCAAGTATACGCATAGAGAGCCAACTTTAATAGAAAAAGTTAAGGTTGCTTTCGAGCCACCGACCCGGAAATGCATTATGAAGAAGAAAGTACAAGAAGGAGCTATTCCTAAGGGCGAGAATTGATGAAGAAGGAATACTTGAGTCCACTCTAGACTTTGTGTTCTAACGACTCGATTTGAAGTACAAGATTATGATGGAGGCACACATATACACCATTTGCAATCCATCCCGGAAAGTACTAAAATGTATCGTGATCTTGACATACATTTTGGTGGAACAATATGAAGAGAGAGATTGCAAAGTTTATCTCGATGTGTTTAACTTGCCAACGTGTAAAGGCGGAGCATCTAGTACCTAAGGGTCCGTTGCAACCACTTGAGATTCCGAAATGGAAGTGGGAACACATTACCATGGATTTCGTTACGGTCTTCCTACGGTTTCTCGGGGCATCAATGCTATTTGGGTTATTGTTGATAGATTAACCAAGTCTGCTCATTCTTGCCGACACGGAGACTTATTCACTTGAACGTCTTGCTTTAGTATGTGCGTGAATGAGATTGTGAGGTTGCATGGCATGCTGTATCCATAGTTCCGGATCGTGACCCAAGATTCACTTCAAGATTTTGGGTTAGCTTGCAAAAAGCTATGAGCGCAGATTCTACGATTCGATTCGGCATACTATCCTCAAACAGACGGACAATCGAAAAGGACTATTCAAACTCTTGAAGATTTATTAAGACTACATGTCCTGAGACTTCAAGGCGGCGTTGGGATAAGTATTTACCATTGGTGGAATTCTCCTACAACAACAGTTATCAGGCAAGTATAGGTGTAGCTCCATTTGAAGCATTATATGGACGAAAGTGTCGCTCTCCAGTATGTTGGGACGAGGTGGGTGAAGCAACACTGTTGGGACCCGAGTTGGTACGTATGACTACGGAAAAGATCCAAATGATTCGACAACGTATACAAACGGCACAAGATCGATAAAAGAGTTATGCTGATCTTCATCGAAAGGACGTGGAATTTAGTGTAGGGGATCATGTATTATTGCGAGTTGCTCCATGGAAGGGAGTTACAAGATTTGGGAAGAGAGGAAAGCTCAATCCACGATTTATTGGTCCATTTCAAATTCTTGACCGAGTAGGAAATGTAGCCTATAGACTTGCGTTACCTCTCAAAGTATGTCTCGTGTTCATAATGTGTTTCACATATCCGTACTTCAGTAAATATGTGAAAGACCCGAACCACGTTATAAATTAGAAACCGGGACGAAATAGCCAAAGACTTAACGTGTGAGGAGGTACTGTCAAGATCTTGGATAGGAAGGAGCATGTCTTACGCTGTGAAAGGTCATCACCACAAGTTAAAGTTTTGTGGAGGAATCATGCTATATAGAAGAAATGACACAGGAATTGAAAACGGAAATGAAAGCGGGGTATCCTCACCTTTTTGAAACACCAGTATGCGTCGTCCAATTCGAGAGGACGAAATTTCATAAGGAGGGAGGTTGTAAGAGACCCAACTTATTATTAATGAAATTTAATTTTCTCTATTTATTATTTTGAAATAGTAAGGGTTGATGTGATTAATGTGGATAGTTAGGGGTAAAATACGCAAATATTTCAAAATAAGCAAGTGGTTATAAAATATTCATTGTTGTCGGGAATATTCGTTTGGTCGTGGAATATTCGTGCTTGTCGGAATATTAAATGCACGACGGTGCGACCATGTGTGGGCCCATAACTTGAAAAGCGATTGGATGAAGAAAACGACAAATATAAGTGGTTTAAAAATAACGGCGTAGTTATTACCATTAATCTTTATTAAAATATCCGGTGGTTAAAACACGAGTAGCACCAGTATTGCACCAATTGTTGATTCTTACGTAAGAAGGCACTTTACTCAATAATGGTTACTGTAATTATTGCTCAAATTTTATTGAGTTAATAATTCTTTGCGTTGATATTTTATATTGTTGTTGTTTCATAATTGTCATTACACAATTTTTTTTCATTATCGAAGCAATAATTCATATTATCTGAATAATATTATTAGATAACATTATTGGCAATGTCTAGAAAGTTACATCTACAGGAGAGGTTTGGTCACCTAATCATTGCGCCAGAAGAAGAAATTCTTATTGGAAAGCCCTCTTCCTGAGGAAGGCTCGGTTGTCGATATTGTGATTCAGTAATATTATTTGTGAATAATTAATTATTGATTCATATGATGAGAAAAATATTGATTTTATGTGGATATAGATGGAGAAAAATTTTAATGTGACAATTGTTGAAAATTGAAATTTTATCTTTTACGATAAAATAATTCTTTTAAATATATTATTATATTTTAATAATATAATAATGGTGATATTTTTACAACGAATGTGGGATATATGAGTATCTGAGGAGGAAGAGTATTTTTGTTGCAATAAATGTTTAAAACATGTTAAACATGTCGATGGACCCCATTTATTGACCGAAATTTGATTATAGCTTTATAAAATCCCCGTTTGTGGATTTGGGTCCAATTTTGTTTGGAATTTGGAAAAACTTTCTTACGTAAAGTTGTAGAGAATTGAATTTCCTATAAAAATACGCGAGATTCAATTTTTCTGATAGAAGGGCTATTTATTATGAATTATTGAAGTTTGAAGCTCAAAATAATTGATTTTGGAAGTTTAAAATATTTTAAATAATAAAAACGTTTTTTGTTTGTTTTGTGGGGCTACTACACATGTGCATAATAAGCTGAGATCAGATCTAGGAAGGTGGGCGTAGAAATCTTAATATATATATATTAATATTATATTAAATTTTACTGCTTTTGGTGTTCTAAGCATTTTCCTATAAATAGGTCTTGGGTTAGAATTGAAAATCACACCGTAAATCTGAAGTTTTCTCTCTATATTTATCGTATATTCTTGTGAGTATTTTGAGTATACTTTGAGTATTGTTAGGCGGTCTGCAAGTTCCTTCAAAGATCGCATTAGGTATTCCATTTAAGTCTTAATCTTTCGAGGTAAGGGATGTTATTTTCTTCTCAAAAGATATTATTTCTTCAATATCATTATCTTTGAAATATTGGTTGGAACTTTTTATCAAATTTGGAACTTTTTCATGTCGGAGTTACTTATTCATGAGTTCTTATTCACGATTCTTATTCATGAGTTCTTATTCACGATTCTTACTATTCACGAGTCTTATTCATGAAGCGTGAAGATGTTTTTTTTGGAATTTCTATCTGTTGGTGTCGAGTTACTATTCACGTATCGACACTTATTCACGATATCTGACCTTTATTCAATAGAAAAATGAAATTTTTCTCTTTGTCAAAAATATTTATTCGGATACTAGCTTTGATTGTATCCATGTTTTGATCATTCTTGAATTTTACACCACTGTGATTATTTTTGAGGTATTTTGGACATGGATAAAACAAAAGTCTGAATCCTTAATCCTTAATCCTTGTCATTTTGTTTCAACGGATTCGTTTTTTAAAAATATTTTTTCATCATCCTCGGTCTTAAATGATGATATTATTGAATATCTTTGGCTTTTGTAGTCACAAAGATGAATGATTTCTGAAGAATATCTTTGGTAGTAGTGCAAAGATGAGCAGTGTTTAGATGAACATGACCAAATCGATGAATATCTTTGGCTGTAGTGCAAAATGAATATTTGATTCGGATGTATATTGATTGATGTTACGGGGATAAAAGATGAGCGATGAACTTTTAAATTCATACATAGAAGATAGTTGTTTGCATTCTCTACTTAACTCTTCTAATGAATTATTATTTCATGCGAATATTGATTTAAAATTTGTTGTCTATTGTATTCTATTAGATTTTTCCTGTTGAAGACTAACGATAATTTGTTGTATATTATCTTAGTCATAATATTCTTCTTGGGCTAGTTGAGCTCACCTTTTCCTTTTGTTCCATTTTTCTCGGGAGGCGAGAATATAAGCGAGTACGAGTTGGGGTATGAAATGAAGGTTCTAGAGAGTTGTTTAGTAGTCCTCACCATTTTTGTAAAATAATGTATCAATAAATGTGATGAGGATTTATTTGAGTATAGATATTATGCAGAAGATAATATTTGTATTTAAACTCACAGTTTCTTGTTGTAATAATAAAGTTGTAGTTGTTTCTGTACCATGTATTGACAACTCAGAATGGGTGATGTATACCTATTTTGGGGGCGTCACAGTTATAGCCGAGACTCAGCATAATAAATAATCCACATCATGAAATCATCCCTGCACTACAGGCCAAGGATATTCTTTAGTATCACGACCACGAATTATTCATGCTCTACGGGCCAAAGATAATCGTGTTTTCATCAACGGTTCTGATCATGCCATAAAATAATTCATCTTTGCACCCTTGGCGAAGAGAATCCATAGCCGTAATCATACCAAAAATCGTCCGTCATACCTTCTACGGACGATGAGAACTTTTTCACATCATTTGTAACATTACGGTCCATGATTATCTTAAGAATAATCCTATTCATAATCATACCAAGTCCATCTATGCTTCTGAGTACCACGAGATGACTTTCAACATAATATAAACATGAGGATGATGACAATGATATAAGAATCCAATAAAACAAGTTCAAGAATTTATTTGTCCGGGAACCATTAACGTTCAAATTGTCGGCGAATCTTTGCTTTGTAGAGTAAAATTCAAGAATGCTCAAAAGAATATTTTCACGAAAAGATCTTTGGATGAAGCCTTGAATATCGAGGATATTCCACTAATTTCATGGAGTATAGAAAGTCAAAATTTTAATCAACCGGTATAATACCGAATAGAATAACAAAAGATATCACTATATATGCGGTACTTGCATGATCGGTTATTTCATAGAATAATAATAACGGAACCGTGTCGGTGAAATTACACCGCAAGCGAGGATGTTCCAACAGAATAATAAATGATGGAACTAGGTCCTACAGATATATGCAGACGAGATATTAAATGAGAATAATAAAGACGGAATAATAAAAAATGGAACCCGGTCCGGCAGATAAAGATGCATGGATATTCCGATAAAATAATAAAGACATAATAATAGAAGAATGTCACCAAGTATAGGGTAGCCCGCGTATACAGGTTATTCCAACAGAACAATAAAGAAATGGAATAACAGAAGTTCTCTTCTTGAATACAAAAGAATAATATCCCTTACGAGTACAACAAATAATATCCCTTACGAGTACAACAAATAATATCACTTACCGTAAAATAATACTTGATATAAGAATAGTGAAGTAGCAGAAAACTTTTCTTCTATCTCTCTATAGTCTCTCTATATAGTTTCTCTCTCTAGAGTTCAGTAAATTCGTAAGAAAATAATGAAGGAATGAGTTTCTATTTATACGAAAATGGAATGCATAGTAACTAATTCATGAACGGTCCAGATTGATTTACTTTAATCTGACGGTCCATATTTAAAGAAAAATCTTTTAAATAAAATATAATATATTCTATTTATATAAAAAAGATTTTATTATGCAAACACTATCTTGAACTATGCAAACACTATGCATAATAAAATATAATATATTCTATTTATAGAATAACTTTAATAAAGTATTCATTTTATATAAAAAAATTTACTATGCAAAAACACTTATGAATAATAGAATATAATATATTCTATTTATAAAATAACTTTAATAAAGTATTCATTTTATATAAAAAGATGTTTCTATTTTATTACGTGAATAAAACAAAACTTCTAAATCAACAATAATTGAATCAAATAATGTGAGATCTTATGTAAAGAACTATTGTAGCAATAATTGAACAAAACCGAGTGACTTCTCACATAAATATTAATAATCAATCTGGTGTGTTTCTTGTCTGCAACAATGCGTATTCATCGTACTTTTTACTACCGAGTAGTTCAACAATATCAACCAGAAACTCCCCGTGGTTATTTTTAATAAAATATTTTGTCGTTTTTCTCGATCGATAATAATTTCGTTGTGGGATCCACTAATGATTGTCTTAGTCATTTAATAATATTTCCCATTTAAAACGAATATTCCCGAACCAATCGAATATAATATGACAACTTGCATACTTTCCAAAATTTATAAATATTACCCACAACTATAACATTATCTCAAATTCACACCATAATATAAAAAAATTATTTCGAGAAAATTAATTCTTTATTCATAAAATCTGGGGTTTCAAAAAGTTATTCGTTTTATTAGATTATAAATAGAATATATTATATTTTATTTAAAAGATTTTGCTTTAAATATGGATAGTCAGATTAAAGTAAATCAATTTGAATTGCTTAAGTATGTTAGTTACTATGCAGTCCATTTTCTATAAATAAGCTCATTCCTTCATTATTTTCTTATAAATTCACTTGAAACTCAGAGAGATAAACTATGTATGTAAAGAAGAAAGTATTCTGCTACTTACTACTTATATATATATCAAAGACTTTCTTCTTAAGGTAGGGAATATTATTTGTTGTACTCGTAAGGGGTGTTATTCTTTCTTATTCATGAAGAGAATCGTTGTTATTCCATTGCTTATTATTCTCATTGGAATAACTCAGATACGCTGGGCTACCCTATACTTGGTGACATTCTTCTATTATTCCGTCTTTACTATTCTCGCTGGAATATCCTGTCATGCATGCGTTTTACGGCGGACCGATTCCGCCTTTATTATTATTTGGAATATCTTGTGCATGCGTTTCTGCCGGACCGATTCCGCCTTTATTATTCTCATTGGAATATCCTGTCATCAAGCGCGTTTTACGCCGCACTGTTCCGCTCTTTATTATTATTCTGCTTGAACATCCCGCTTGCATGCGAATTTCGCTTTGACCGGTTTCGTTATTTAGTATTCGTTGGAATAACTTTGTCTGCATCTGTACCGTGCACGGTGATTTCTTTTGTTATTCCATTCTTTATTATACTCAAATGGTTAAAGTTTTGACTTATACTACTATATGAAATTAGTAGAATATCCTCGATATTTGCGCTTCATCCAAAGATATTTTCATGGAAATATTCTTCCGATCATTCTTGAATTTTACTCTACAAAATAGTATCATGTTGACAATTGGACGTTAATAATTCCTGGATAAAATAATTATTGAACTTGTTTTATTGAATTCTTATATCATTGTCATCATCCTCATGTTTATATTTTGTTAAAAGTCATCTGCATGGCCTGTAGTGTATGATGGGCTTGGTATGATTATGACTGAGGGATTATTCGATTATAATCACGGCCGTAATGTTATAAATGATGTGGTAAAAGTTCTCATTGGCTCGTAGTGCATTGATGGACGATTGTTGGCATGATCATGACCATTAATGAATACACAAATATTCTCGGCCCGTAGTGCATGGATAATTGTGGTCGTGATATTAAAGAATATCCTTGGCCGTAGTGCAGGGGTGATTCGATGATGTGGAATATTTATTAAACTGAGTCTTAGCGATAACAGTGATGAAAAACCTTTTTAATCATAAAAGATAGTAGATTTTATTTTCTACTTGACTCTTTTAATGGATTGCTTGTTCGGCTGTAGTTAAACTTGATGTCTATTATATTTTATTAGTTTAACATTGTTGGAGACTAATGATAATTTATTCTGCATTATCTTAGTCATAATATTTTTCTTGGGCTAGTTGAGCTCACCCTTTCTTTCACTTTTCTCTCTTGAAATGAGAATATAGGCGGGACTTACAGTCGGGAAGCGGAGTGATGGTTCGTAGGATAGCATTAGTAGTCCTCACTATTCTATGAAATAGTGTGATAATAATTGTAATGAGGACTCCTTTTGAGTTTGTATAATCTCTAGTAGATAATATTTGTATTCAAACTCACGGTTTATGTTTTGTCGTATTGTACACAAAGCAGATGTATTAGTAAGTTGTATTTAAATTACATACCATGTATCTCCAAGCGACCCAAGATGGGTGATGTATACCTAATTTTGGGGGCGTCACGGTTTAATTATCAAAGCTTGTGGATATGATCCTCAGCTAAGATGTGAGACTAGAACTAGGAGGGAAGAGACAGGGAATTCTTTCATTAGTATGACCTACTTAAATTTATTTTGTATTTAAATTGGTTGGTCGAGTTTAGAGATATTATGTTACATATCAATTAACCTTTGTTTTGTGGCGATGTCTCTGAAAATGACATCCAAAAAATGTTGAGAATAGCAATGGAGCACAAGAGACCGCTGAGTCTCCACATATCAATAATCGGGAGAATGTGCATCGAAGGCGACAATCCTCATGCAAACAACAACACCGACCAAATGATGAATGATGGATTGTTCGGAGGCTTTATGCAATTCATGCAACAAAGAAAGCAGAGCCGGCTCTCGTCCAAAATATAGGTGGAAACATCGAAACTCTCGGCGGTCATCGCTAAATGATTCAAGGAGCTGGGACCACCGGAGTTTAAGGGAGAGCCAAAACCACTTATGGCGGAAGCATGGATAAAGCGAGATCACCAAGATATTTGATGTCTTGGGATGCTCCCGAGAGCAAAAGGTTCCTTTACGCTTTTATGTTGCGCCAAGAAGCGATTCTTGGTGGGAATCGGTAAAACGTACTCAACTCCGCCAGATCTTGAAGATGTCTTGGGAGAAGTTCCAAGAGTTGTTTCAACGACAAATACTTTCCGAAAGTATTCGTCACATGAAGGAGGTGGAGTTTATCAAATTGGAGCAAAACAATATGGTATGATCAGTATCGCAATACGAGGCAAAATTTGCGAGTTATCCCGGTTTACGTCCCACTTGGTGGATAATGAAGAGAGAATGACACGAATGTTTTTAAGAGGTTTGAAGCCGGAGATAAGTCAACATCTTATATCTCATAAACTGTGTTTGTATTCAGATATTGTAAATAGGGCTCAGTTGGTGGAGCGCGATAACGAGTCAACGCAACCAAAAGAGAGCGGTAACACAAAATGATAATACCGATTAGAAGCGATTATCGAAGCGGTGACAACAAGCGTGGAGGGAATCAACATGCCAGAAATGGTAAGCACTTCGGTGGTAATCAAGGCCAAAACAATAAGAATGGACATTTCAAGAAGAGGAGATTCAACAATGATGGAAAGACGTCGAAGACCAAAGACCAAGTTGTTAAGGAAGGAGAAATACCACCTATCATATGCTTCAAATGCGGAGGGAGGACACATCACCAAATTGCGCGATGCCATCCAAAACATGTTATAATTGTGTAAAGAAGGTCACTTGGCCCGATTTTGTGCTTCATCAAAGACAAATTCACTAGGATGGAGGCACCAAAGGTCATCCCGGAAAAGTCAAAGCCAGGTAAAGGTGCGGGAGAAGCGTTTGTTGTGACCTCCTAGATAGCAAGAACCCGAATGAGGTCATCACGGGTAAGCTTATCATAAACTCTAGCGAAGTCTACACTTTATTTTATACTGGGATTCTACCCATTCTTTTATTTCTCTACTTGCATGCTCAACGATTAAATTTGACTCCAGAGAAATTAGACTTTGACTTATCTGTGGAAACTCCGTTGGGAGAAACCTTCATTACATCCACGGTTTATAAGTCTTGTTTGGTTCAAGTTGGTACCCACACATTACCTGTCGATCTTATTGCATTAAAAATACTTGTATTTGATGTAATTCTAGGGATTGATTGGTTAACTACTCATCATGCAAAAATTGATTGTTTTCGTAAAGTTGTTAGTTTTCATATTCCTAATCGACCTATTATGTGAATTCAAGTAACCAAACCATTAAAATCAATCACTATCATCTCAAGCCATAAAGCTATTCGTTTATTGAAAAACGGATGTCAAGCTTTCTAAGCTCATGTCATAGATCTAAACAAAAATACGTCAGTTTTGAATAATATTTCTATTGTTAATGAATTTCCTGACGTATTCCCTGAAGAACTTCCTAGCCTACCCCCAGAAGCGTGAAATTGAATTTTGTATCGACCTTGAATCCGGTACAAAACCCATTTCTAAATCCCCATATCGAATGGCTCCTATTGAACTTCAGGAGTTAAAAACTCAACTGCAGGAATTGTTAGACATTGGCTTTATTCGTCCTAGTACTTTTTCTTGGGGTGCTCCTATTCTATTTGTGAAGAAGAAAGATGGGAGTATGCGACTTTGTATTGATTATCGGGAGTTGAATCATGTCACCATCAAAAATAGGTACCCATTGCCACGTATTGATGACTGTTTGACCAGGTTGCAAGGAGTCAAATTCTTTTCAAAGATTGATCTTCGTTAGGATATCACCAATTGAAGATTAGAACCAGATGACATTCCAAAGACGGCTTTGAACTCAGATGCGGGCATTATGAATTCTAGTCATGTCCTTTGGGTCGACTAATGCTCTCCGCCTTTCATGGATATGATGAACCGAGTATTCAAGGAATATTTGGATCACTTTGTAGTCGTCTTTATTGATGACATCCTCATATATTCCAAAACCCGTGAAGATCATGAAAGCAACACTTGAGGTGATACTCAAAAGCTTCGTGAATATAAGTTTTATGCCAAGTTGAAGAAATGCGAGTTCGCGGCGAGGAAGTAGCATTTCTTGGGCACGCGTGGTATCAAGTTATGGAATATCTGTTGACCCAAAGCAAAAGATTGAAGCTATTCAAAGCCGGGAGCAACCTAAATCGATGGATCGGCACGTAGCTTTCTCGGCTTAGTGGTTATTATCGGAGATTCGTAGAAGGGTTTTCTCGAATCGCTACTCCACAAACTCAAATGACTCGGAAAGATACAAAGTTCGGTTGGAAGCGAGGAATGTGAGAAGATTTTTCAAGAACTCAAGAGGAGACTCATTTCAAGACTGTTACGACAATACCATCCGTCCTGGAGGGATTTGTCATCTATAGTGATGCTTGAAGCAAAGGGTTAGGATGTGTTCTCATGCAACATGGGAAAGTCATAGCCTTATGCCTCACGCGACAACTCAAAAGAATATGAGAGGAATTATCCTACTCATGATCTAGAGTTAGCGTTTGTTATCTTCGCACTAAAGATTTGGAGGCATTACTTGTATGGGGAGAAAGTGGAGATCTTTACTGGATCATAAAAGCCTCAAATATTTCTTCACTCAAAAGGAACTCAACATGTGACAACGACGTTGGCTTGAATCATTGAAAGATTATGATCATACTATCCAATACCATCCTGGAAAAGCGAACGTGGTAGGCGACGCGTTGAGTAGAAGATCATATCTTGCATGCGAGTGCAATATTGTCAATCTGAAGGCCCATTTTGTATGACTTGCAAAGGATGGAGATAGAGATAAAGACTCGAGGACCCACGTGATGATGACAAATATACGAGTAGAACAGACTTTAATTGATAAAATTAAAGTCGCTTTCAAATTACGATCCGGGAGTGATGCGTATGAGGAAGAAAGTCAAGAAGGTGCGATCTTAGGAAGCAAGAATCGATGAAGAATGAATACTTGAGTCAACTCCGGACTTTGTGTTCCTAACGACATTGATTTAAAGTATAAAATCATGATGGAGGCGCACAACATACCGCTTTGCAATCCATCCGGGAATACCAAAATGTATCATGATCTTGACATACATTTTGGTGGGGGCGATATGAAGAGAGAGATAATATTTGCTTATCTCAAGGTGTCTAACGTGTCAACGAGTCAAGGCGAGCATCAAGTACCAAAAGGTCCATTGCAACCACTTGAAATTCCGGAATGGAAGTGGGAGCACATTACCATGGATTTCAAGCTTGGTCTTCCCAAAGTTTCTCAAGGCGTAGATGCGATTTGGGTCATTGTTGATAGATTGACCAAGTCTGCTCATTTCTTACCGATCGAGAAAACTTATACACTTGAACGCTCTTGCTCGTATGTACATAAACGAGGTTGTAAGATTGCATGGTATGCCAAGATCCATAGTTTCGATCGAGACCCAAGATCCACTTCAGCGATTTTGGGTTAGTTTGCAAAAAAGCTATGGGCACAGATTTACGATTTAGCTTTCGGCATATCATCCTCGATGGACTGACGATGGAGAGGACTATTCAAACTCTTGAAGATCTATTAAGACTCGTGTGTCCTTGATTTCAAGGAAGTTGGGACAAGTTCTTACCATTGGTGGAGTTTTTCTACAACAACAGCTTATCAAACAAGTATTGGCATGGCTCCATTCGAGCGTTGTGTGGAAGAAAGTGTCGCTCTCCAAAGATATCTTTGGGATGAGGTAGGTGAAGCAACGTTGTTGGGACCGAGTTGAATGCGTGTATGACTACGAAAAAGATTCAAACGATCCGCAACGTATAAAAACCTCACAAGATCGACAAAAGAGTTATGTTGATCTTCATCGAAAGGACGTGGAATTCGATATAGGAGATCATGTGTTGTTACGTGTTGCTCCATGGAAAGGAGTTACTGAGATTTGGAAAGAGAGGAAAGCTCGATCCTCGATTCATCTATCCATTTTAATCCTTGATCGAGTAGGAATCGCGGCTATATGACTCGCTTTCCGCCAAGTATGTCTCGTGTTCATAACGTTTTCACATATCCATGTTACGTAAATATGTGGAAGACCCAAACCACATTATTGAGTTGGAACCTGGACGAAATAGTAGAGAAGATTTGACGTATGAAGAGGTTCTGCTCAAATCTTGGATAAGAAGGAACATATTTTACGCACCAAGGTTATACCTCAAGTCAAAGTTTTGTGGAGAAACCACGATGTTGAGAAATGACTTGGGAGTTAGAATCTGAAATGAAATCAAGGTATCCTTACCTCTTGACATATCAGTCGTGCACCTTAATTTCGAGGGCTAAATTTCATAAGAAGGGAGATTGTAAAACCCCAACTTTTTGAATAAAGATGAATTTTCTATAAATATTATTTTGAATATTATGGAGTGAAATTGATATAATAGTTGTGGGTAATATTTATAAATTTTTCAAAGTCTGCAAGTTGTTATATAATATTCGATTGGTGGGGAATATTCGCTTTTAACAAGAAATATTAGTACAACTGAGACAATCATTGGTGGACCTCACAACGGAATTATTATCGATCGAGAAAAAGCGACAAAAATACTTTATATGAAAATAACGGTGGAAGTTTTACTGTTAACTGTTGAAACACCCTTGTTAAAAGTATGCGATACTGGCATAAGAGTAGACACTAAGTATTGATTATTGATGCTTACGTGATAAGTCACTCATTTTGTTGGTATTATTAATGTAATGTCTACGAAAATCTTTTATATAAAATGCAATACTTTTATAAAGTTATTCTATAAATATAATATATTATATTCTATTATGCGTAGTGTTTATAATAGTCTACTGCATAGTATTTTGCATAGTAAAATCTTTTTTATATAAAATGAATACTTTTATAAAAAGCTATCTCGCTTTATTAGACAATAATTAGAATATATTATATTTTATTATGCATGATGTTTGCGATAAGGTCTCGCGATAGTGTTTCAGTAGTAAAATCTTTTATAAAGTTATTCGTTTTATTAGATTATAAATAGAATATATTATATTTTATTTAAAAGATTTTACTTTAAATATGGATCGTCAGATTAAAAGTAAATCAATCTCTAGGCCGATTCATGAGTTAGTTCTTATCGCGATCCATTTTCTATAAATAGAAAATTCATTCCTTTATTATTTTCTTTACGAATTCATCGAAACTCTGAGAGATAAACTATAGAGAGAAGAAGAAAGTATTCGCTACTTCTACTACTTATATATCTAGTACTTTCTTCTTGCTTAAGGTAAGAATATTATTTGTTGTCTTTCGTAAGGGATGTTATTCTTTCTTATTCATGAAGAGAAGCTGTTTATTATTCCATCGCTTATTATTCATTAGAATAACTTTTACATCGCTGATACCCTATACTTGGTGACATTCTTCTATTATTCCGCCTTTTCTTATTACATTGGAATATCCTCATGCATGCGTTTCTGTACGGACCGATTCCGCCTTTATTATTACATTGGAATATCCCTAAATGCTTTTTACGGGACCGATTCCTTTTATTATTATTCTCTGGAATATCCTCGTCATGCATGCGTTTTACTGTGGGACTGGATTCCGCCTTTTTATTATTATTCTGCTGGAACATCCCGCTCCGGCACGAATTTCGCTGACGACCGATTCCGATTATTTAGTATTACATTGGAATAACTCGCATCATCTCCAAGCTGCATGCGTGGTGATTTCTTTTGTTATTCCATTCTTTATTATACTCGGTTGGTTAAAGTTTTGACTTCTATACTCCATGATGAAATTAGTAGAATATCCTCGATATTTAAGCTTCATCCAAAGATCTTTTATGGAAATATTCTTCCTCGATCATTCTTGAATTTTATCTACAAAACAATGTCGTGTTGATAATTTGGGCGTTAATAATTCTGGATAAAATAATTCTTGAACTTGTTTTATTGAATTCTTATATCATTGTCATCATCCCTCATGTTTATATTTTATCGAAAGTCATCTCACATGGCTCAGTAGTGCGTAGATGGACTTGGTATGATGATTATAACTGAGGGATTATTCTTGTTGTAATCATGACCGTAATGTTATAAATGATGTGGTAAAAGTTCTCATCGTTGGCGTAGTGCGTTGATGGATATTTGTTGACACGATCACGACCATTAATGAATACACAAAAATATTCTTGGCCCGTAATGCATGGATAATTATGGTCGTGATACTAAAGAATATCCTTGGCGTAGTAGTCTGAGGGGGTGATTCGATGATGTGGAATATTTATTAAAATCGAGTCTCGTGATGATAACAGATGATGAAAAACTTTTTAATCATAAAAGATAGTAGATTTTATTTTCTACTGACTCTTTTAATGGATTAACATTGTTCTACCGCAGCTTAAACTTGATGTCTATTATATTTTATCGGTTTAACGTTGTTGGAGACTAATGATAATTTATTCTGCATTATCTTAGTCATAATATTTTTTCTTTGAAATTAGTTGAAATTTCCTTTTTTTTTTCATATTCTTTCGGAAATGAGAATATAAATTTGAGACGAGTCGAGGAGCAGAGTGATGGTCCGGAGGATAACATTAGTAGTCCTCACCATTCTGTGAAATAGTGTGATAATAATTGTAATGAGGATTTCTTTTTGAGTTTGTATAATCTCTACAGTAGATAATATTTGTATTCAAACTCATAGTTTATGTTTTGTCGTTATTATTCACGATAGATTGTATTAATAAGTTGTATTTGAATTACATCTACGTATGTCATGACCCAAGATGGGTGATGATACCTAATTTTGGGGCGTTATGACGATGCTCAATAGTATAAGGAATTTGGGTGGTGACCTTTTTTACGTAGAAATAACTTGTTTTTTTTTCAAAAGTCACGTAGGAAAATTGTTTTAATTTTTGACGTCCGTCCAAGAAATTGGACGGAATGACTTAATTGAACATTTTTAAAAATTACAATGAGTCAATTAAATATTTTAAAAACGCAGTGACTAATTACTTAAAACACTACGACCACAGTGGTAAAAAGTGCTTTTTGCCCAAATGGCAATACCTGCCTAGGGTTTCTAAGAAAGAACGAACAGACAATATATAAATCAAAGTTCAAACCTCCAATCGCGTTCCCGGTTCCCAAATACTACAAATTTACTCTCAATCTCAAACAGTCAGTCTCTCTTACTTGCAAATCTTTCTCTTTTTCTCTTCTTTTTCTGGTTCGCAAGAAAAATGGGAAAGAAACATAGCAATGTCAAGAAAAATGGCGAATCTAAAGGCCCTTCTTCGTCAGTTGACATTTTCAAAACCCTATTCGGAGAAATCACAGAAAAAGGTCCGTCTTCTTCAATATTTTCTGACGACAATCCATTCCGAAGAAAACCTAGTGATCCTTCCCAAACATCCCAACACAATCAACAGCCAAAACAGTTAGGGTTTCGTTCTGTTGAAAATGAAGAAAGTCCCGAAAATGGCAAAGTTCAAAACCCTAATTCTGTTGAGGGGAAAAAGAGGAAGAGAATCAAAGAGAAAGATGAAGTATCTGATATTGAGTTGGCTTACTTGGGTGAAGGCTCAGTGGCTCCATTAGAGAATAGCAAATTGAAGAAAAAAACGAAATCTAGTGTTGAATCAGAAAATTTTGGGCCTGAGTCGAAGGCTTTGTCAAAGAAAGCTAAAGGGCAGAATCATTTGGGAAAAGATGCCCGTGAAGATCTAAACTTGGGGGCTAAGTTGAAGGAGAGAGATGAACACGAAAACCATAATGTTGGCATGAAATTGAATGGGGTGGTCAATTCCGAGAAGAAAACTAAAAAGAAGAGGAAAAGGGATGAGCTAGAGTCAGAGTATGAAGTGAGGCGATATGGGGAAGTGGTGGTGAAAGATGAAAGTGGTGAGAGAGGATTGGGTGGTGGAGCTGTTGTTGGAGAAAAGAGGAAAACCTTGGATAGTGCAGAGGATATGCTTGCTTCGAAGGAAGGTTTTGATGATGAGGATAAGCTTTTGAGGACTGTTTTTGTTGGGAATTTACCATTGAAGGTGAAGAAAAAGGCTTTATTAAGGGAATTTAGTCAATTTGGAGTTGTTGATTCTGTTAGAATCCGGTCTGTTCCGATAGTAAATGTGAGTGCCATTCATGTTAACAATTTTATATTTGTTTTACATGATTGAAGCTTTATTTACCAAAATTTGATTTACCAATGCAGAGTAAGACACCAAGGAAGGGTGCCATAATCAAGAAGCAACTCAATGATTCTGTTGATAGGTATGATATCAAACTGCATATCCTTTTTTTTTTTAATCTTTTTTTATTAAATATATTGGGTAAAGGCTCATCCTATTGGACCTCCAACAAGGTTATTGTGCATTTTTCTTTTACTCTTGTTCCTATATTTGTGATTTATGTTTCAATGTTCAATTTGTGTTTGTTCTTGGTAAATTCTCCAGAAGCATCTTAGATACTTCTTGTCGTTCTTATAATAACTAGTACATAATGTTTGCAAACTTTAGATTGCCGTGTTAGCTGCTAGAAGCCTAGAAGTTACAACTTTCTGTCTTTTTTGTATTTATTTAAAAAAGAAGGTACCATGAAGCTCATATAAGGTTTTCTGCTTATTTTTTCTTCCATCTCATTCTTGTGATGTGATGATAGTATAATGTTGGTTTTAGAGTACATTGCATTGTTATCCATACATTTTCCATGGTGATAAATAGTCTGATGCTTGCAGTGTTCATGCTTATATTGTATTCAAAACGGAGGAATCTGCTCAGGCTTCTTTGTCTCATAATATGGCTGTGGTATGTTTCTTTTCCTTTTAACTGGCTGATTTTATTTTACTTATGTTGACAAGTTTATAATAGCTGTTGAGTCATGGACATCAATTGAGATTTTGATATTATAGCATTAGATTCAAGCAGTTGTGTGCTTGTGAATGTAGGTCGGAGGAAATCACATTCGTGTTGACAGGGCGTGCCCACCACGCAAGAAACTGAAGGGAGAGAATGTTCTACTCTATGATAGCAAGAGGACTGTTTTTGTTGGCAACCTCCCATTTGATGTCAAGGTGAATTTTGTATGCATTAAATTATGTATTATATGGACTGCTAACCACCGTATGTTATTGTTTATATTGAACTAAACTCTTCCTTCATTTTGGCAGGATGAAGAAATTTATCAGTTGTTTTCAGGTATTAACAATTTGGAATCCAGCATTGAAGCCATTCGTGTTATCAGAGATCCTGGTACAAGTATGGGCAAGGGTATTGCCTATGTTTTATTTAAAACAAAGGTACAATCTGGAAATTTGTAGTTTCAATGTACATATTTCCTTACTTCATAGGTTTTCCTTATAGCTATGGTATTTGATTTCATTATAATACTTAAGCCTCTGGGAATATGTGATTTACAAGGGGTGCTATCCTCCCAAAAATTCAAAAGTAGGCAAGCTGGTGGTTTCTGTAGGCATAAGAGATGTCTGTACTTTTTATGAACCTCCTTAACATTAGTTTAAGAAACTTGTTTGCGTCTTTTCTCCAATCCGCCTGCCATTTCGTGTCATTTAGCATTACTTTAGGCAAGGATCTAGTTTCCTCGCAGATGAGAAATTAGTTCAAGTAACTAGAAATGCTTGGTAATTACCCTCATTTTATCCTTGAAATTTGAATGTTTGACAAGTAGTTTTTGGATTATTTCCTTGCACGTTATCGTATGAGACCTCCTGGCTGGACACTATTATTGGCATTTAGGCAGAATTTATGATATCAGATATAATTTGTATATGACTGGGTATTGGGCTGGCCTATGGCAGAAGTTGGGTTTCTGTTTGGGGTCTTCTTCCAGTGTTAAGATTAAGATATGACTCGCTTACATTAAATCTATGGAAATTATATTAGTGATCACCTGATACATTAATGAAAGAAGAAAAAGAGGAGCAATTTTAGCTTTGTATGTTTTTGTTTCTAACATATTTGGGTCACTGGTAATGAAATTTGTAGAGCTAGAGTTATATTGATTGAAGAAGGCCGCCTGAATTTAATCTAAAAAGAAGGCTGTCTGAAAATGCTCAAGGTAGAAATAATTAACTATTTAGCTGTAAGCTTTATACTCCGTATTTGATTTTCAATGGCTTGTTGCATTTATCTTTTATCTTGTGATCTAGGCCAAAATATCATCCTAACTTTGTGATAGCTGAGATGCAGGATGCTGCAAACCTGGTAGTTAAGAAGCGTAACTTGAAGATCCGAGATCGGGACTTGAGGCTCTATCGTTCAAAACCGAACTCCACACCATCTAATAAGAGGAAAAACTTATCGCCTGCTGAGCAAAAAAATTCTCCTGCAAAGAAGTTTGTAGCAGGTTCCAGAACTCCAGATAATAAGGTGAAAACAATGTCTTATCAGGGCCTGCGGGCAAGCAAATCAGGCGTACAAAAGAAGGTTCATACAAAAAAGGCTGAACCAGTGAAGTTTAAATCTAGTACTCAGAAAGCTCAGAAACCAAAAGAACGAACTGGAAAGAGGCCATCAGTTGCTGCTAGAAAGGCAAATACATTGAAGGGTAGTGTTGGCGGTGGTTCGAAACAAGCTGGAAAAAAACGTAAAATGGAGGGCCAGATACCAGATAGCTCCCACCGAAACAAGAAAGTTAGGAAATTCCGGTAGGACCTATGCTGAAGTAAAAGCTACAATAAGAACATAACATGGTCGAGTTCTTATGTATGATGATAGGAAAACTCAGTTTTCAACTGTTATTTCCAAGAAAAACCTAAATCTGTTATGTATTATGTACGAATAATCATTTGTTTGTCCATGTCCTCGAATGATAATAGAGGATTATTGCATTATGTGACATGAATAGATTCTGTTTTTATAGTCGAGTACTTCCTTTTCAGTGTTGAATTTTTATTGCAACCCGAAAGAATTCCTACTAGTATTTATTGTTTTTACTCAGCTTGGTGATTTTGAATCCATTTCTGCTTCATTGAATCATTTCCCTTCAGAAGAGTTTTTTTTTTATTAGCTATTTTTGTTTTGGATAAGCTTTCACAGTGTTGAATTTCAGCTTCTGTCCAAATATTAAGAACGATCTAATTTGTGGCTCTCTGTTTCTTTTAGCCTGAAATGACAGGCTACTAATTAAGAATAACTTTCTAGGCTTTAGAAATTTTATTTCCAACGCTTTGTATTTGTGCATGGATAATCTTTAATTATTAGTAAGCTTTGCTTGCTACTGCTATTTTGAAGGAACCCAAATTCATATGCCACAATCCAAAAGGAAACAAGCTGCTTGGTGCATACCATTTGAATATGTTGTCTACTTGGAAAAGTAAATCTTAACACCTTCTACGTAAAACAACAATGTTTCTGTCTAAATGATTTTTACATTGTAGCACCAAAGCATGATAAACCTCGATTCGAAGTTGGTTACATGCCAAGTTTCTAAACAATGATAAATTGGCTTACAGGTTTCTGACCATATCTGAAATTTGCATTGAAAAAATAACTTTCCCAACCTATGTACTACACAAGCTACAGAAGCAGAGACTCCACCAAAGGCTCAAGGCCGCCTTTCATACCTACCCTCTCCAACAGTCGGCAACATCAAATGAGAGATCTGTAAAGCTGGATCAAAGCAGCCTTACTCCATTTATTTGACGATAACTGTATAGAAGCTACATCTAGGGGTTGATTGAAGTTGGAGGCATGACTAGCCAACATATTCAGCCAATAGAATGCTATGATTTTCTGCTCAATATTGTTGGGGTAACTGATACAATTCCTATAAGAAACAGGGTGGCTATTGCCTATTGAGTGGACGTCATAAAGATCACCCATGGAGCGCAAGTCACCAAGAGCTATTCCAGCCTGTAAAAATGTAGACAAAGAGGGATTGTTAGACTTGGACGCTTTACAGGCAGAACAGGTCATTTTCAATTTCTTAGATAAAACATAGAACTGAACATTCTATGGCCATTATTTGCGTAATTTTTGTCACCTGATGGTCTGAATCTACTGTAAAAATATGCTATGATAATCAAATCCCCTTTGCAAATAATCTTGTTTTGTTTAATGTCATTGACAAACAAAGTTAAAAAAAAATTTACACAAGTGCAGCATAAACACCCTCTTAAAAATTGAGCCACACGGCCACACCCCTCTTGAGGGTCATCTTTCCTCTCGCCCCAACTATACTGATCTCTATATCAGTTAATAATACCTGAATAGAACCCTATTCCTGGTAATACGTACATTCTGTAGGAATCCAATGAATAATACAACAATTTTTACTTAAAGCAATCGAATATAAACACAAATGTATAGAGTATAGATAAATACCCTAACAGTAACAAAAGCAGCAGGAATGAGGCCAATCGAAGTTGCCAGGAAGAATATGTAGAAAGGTACATCAACAATTGGTGAAGCAACATTAATGAAAAGTTGGGGTCACTATTAGGAAAAGCATGTAGTTCAGCAGCCCGTCACGCCTTTTAGCTACCTGAGTAGCAGAGAGATCTTATTTTAATTATTTGGTTGAAACAGAGAAGACTAGTGTAAAGGGATGACTTGACATTCACCTGGGCTTGGAGGAAACTCAGGTTATCGGGCCAAAGAGACAAAACGAGGGGCTGCCCAATTAATTTGGACAGGAAATGCACCGGCCGGAGCTACGCCTTTGAAGACTCCGAAAAGGGATCCTGCAACTGCAAGAAGTGACATGAAAACAGTATCTGGGATCATAAAAGTTTGCATGAAAATGTAAACCATGCAATATCCCACGAGAACCTGAATTGTGTAGTCATTTGTATAGCTCTCCAGGTCATCTCTACAGAAACATCCAGAACAAATCAGAACAGGCAGACTTGCATTCTTTGTGTGGAAAAGTCTATGTATATAAAGATTTATCAGACCAGTATAGCACATTGATGAACAGTGTAAACCTAGCCTAGGTACAGATTACAGGCGCATCTAACTATTATATCCATTGTCTGTCCGAGTATGTAAAACAAAACATTCACCATTCTGGCATTAACCAGTCAAACAAGATACTTAAAACCGACCTGACCTGGACACACGTAATTAGGAATTTCACTAATTTTACCAAGACAGACAGCATATAAAAGAACATCTCTCCCTAAACATCCATTTCAATCAAACCACCAGAACTGCCTGCCACTTAGTTTTCTCATTGCAAGACCTGGAACCATGGCATGGCTCTCAGTAAAACAAGAAGATACATGAAAAGCTTTTCAATTTATATTATTCCTTTCCGCATAAATGGCTTCAACTCAATTAATACAACAATAATATCCATAAATACTGAGTAAAAAAAAGCTGTAAATTCACAAATACAACTACTACTTTATATAAGAAACTGTTATTTCCACAAGTTCATTTGGACCCACCTCTTGTTGATACCTCATACCAGAAAGGACCAAATAACAATTGAAGATTGAAGTGGAAATAACAATACCCAAAAATTAACTATGGTTAATAGAAGAATATATTAATAAATATTAACTATGGTTATCACTTTATGATTATCTCGTTAGATTTAATTCATTTTATGACTATTTGATTTATCAATAGCATTTTTGATTAGTAAAACAAGTTGGGTAATAACTAATTTAAAAATGACTTATAAGTTTAGCTCTCACTTATAAAAAAGTCTTGCGTTAAGATGACCACATGGGGTTTGAGCGGTTTCTCACTTAACCACCTGTAGTCAGTAAAGCTACATTTAAACACCCAACCTTTTGAGTCAAAGTGAAAAAGTGCTTTCCGTCTTAACTCCGTTACTTTATTTGGCTAAAGACTTAATTACCCTCACTTTAAAACACCTACTCTGTTTCAATGACTACTCTGTTTTGGTACCACCATTACCAAATTGGTGCAGAGATTGGGGCAGGTCGTGAAGCAGCTCGCGTGGAGGAAATATAAATACACAGAATTCCTCATCTTAGCCAAAGTAACAATATAAGAAGGCATAAATCAGTGACACCAACATAATTTGAGCCTTTGATGCAAACCCAGAAAACCCAGAAAAATATGAGGAAACTGAGGAATCATATAGCTGTAAGAAGCATCCAGAAGCTAAATCTAAAATTGAGGTGATGGAATCAAGGGAATTTTTTTTAAAACTACCCAAAAGCTAGATTTTAATGTATTGTAATAAATATTGACAAAAATCACCTCTTCAACAAAATCAACACAAAACCCAGACCTTAATAACTAAACTGGCCAATCTTCATATAGCAAAATGGATCAAATAGAAATGTCCAATAAATTACAGTCCATCACAAAGTCCTTTTTAGTGAAGGGAGCATTGAACAATACCCAAAGTCCTTTTTAGTGAAGGAAATGGAGAAGCATAAAGTGGGCATACAACAAAAAACACCATAAAAAATAGTTGCAGAAATTAAGAGTAGAAAAATGGTAGTGAAGAAGAAGAAAACAGAGTAAATTTTCCCACAAATTTTTTTCCCAAAACTAAAACAAACCCACCGAGATTGCTCCCAAATGCAGCGAAACAGAGTAAAATTTTCAGCTCTTCAGCATCAACCAGGACACCTCGGAGTTCATCAACTGCAATAATAAATTCCTCGTAATGAAGCTTGCATAGCTCCTCAATCCTCCATCACTCCTCTGCAAAAGTTTACAATTCACAATTTAATCTAGTCACATATTCATATAATTTTCCTCTGTTGCTAGTCAAAAATTTCCAATACCATGTAAAAGTTCACTGCCAAGAAGTTCGGCATCACATTCCCTGCTGATTTATAACAGGTTCCAACCAAATTAACAAGCGAAGCTGAATGCTCTTTACAAGCTTCAGACTGAACTGGGATGGTAGGGAAATAATTCTGTAGAAAAAGAGAAGCACTTTTTGAATTAAGCGGCTTTGATTCCTTTCTATTTGGGCAGGAGCCTTGTACCACACCGCCATCTCCAGCTGAAACCAATTACGAACGAAGAATAAACAAAAAATGGTAAATCCTTGTCAAGCCTGCTACCGTCGCCGCCCTCTTCTTCCTCCGCAATGTTGGGGACTCCGCCGCTCTCCTCTGCTTTCAATCTCAGTCCAAAACCCTTGAAACCATCAATTTCCCTCAAATCGATTGGAACTCAATTTCGCCCATTTCGGATAAATTCACCCCTTTTCCAATTTTCGATCCGATAAGTGGATCGATCCGATAAATCCACGCCTTCAGATTGGAGCCTTAAAGGTACTATCTTTCTCTCTCTTGAGCAACAAACTATGTTAGGGTTTAGAGTTGAGGCGTGATGGAGGGATGGGGTGGTGATCGGAGTTGAGGCGTGACGGAGGAGAAGGAGTAGCTTCGGTGGCCATCGAGGGGGAGGGAGTCGATAGAAGAGAAGAGTTTGCCCTAATCAGAGATAAAGGGAAAGAGTGAAGTTTGATCGGAGAGGAGAAGAAAACGAGAGGAATGGGGGTATTTCAGTCTTTTTAAATTGTTAAAGTCCCTTTTCACGTATTTTTGGCGTGTGATATACACGCACAGTTAAATTGGATTAAAAATGTGACGTTTTCATTTTAACTCAAAAAGTCGGGTGTTTTAATGTAGCTTTACTGACTACAGGTGGTTAAATGAGAAACCGCTTAAACCCCATGTGGTCATCTGAATTTAACCCAAAAATTTTACATTTAATCAAATTTACTTATTATAAAATAATTTATAAGTTATACACACTCAAATAATACCGAACCTACTTATAAATGACTTATAACATAATCTACTTATTATAAAATAATTTATAAGTTATACAAACACTATAAACATATTTATAAATTAATTTCATCAACTTATAAATATTATGGAATTCAGTTGTCCAAAAGACAACTTTCACTAAAATAATTAATTGAACTCACAATTATGTAAGATTTTGCAAAAGTATTAAAACTCTAATAAGATGTAAATTGTGAATTTGAAACTATTTACTCTTTTATTTTGAGAATGGAGAAAGTACTCGAATAACATTTTCCAAATCCTATTTTTAAAGAATATTATTAGCATAAAAAAAAAATGCCAATCATGATTCTCCTCTTTCCGATACCGAATATACTTTGGTTTTGATATCACATGAGTATTACAACTCCTAAAAGCGCGAACAAAATTTAGATGTATATCCAATTGGAGGGATAGGTACTGACTAATACTATTATTTATACACAAACATGATCATAGACACAGGCAATTACTAATATTTTTTATAGACAAACATGATCATAGAGTTTAAATATTTTAGTCTTTTACATAAACTTATTTTAAACATATTTTTTTAATTTATATATTATTTACTCCTTCCGTTCCTAAAATGTTTTAATTTATTTATCTTTTACAACTTTCTAGGAGAATAAATTATTTAATTTCTTAAATGACCCTTACTTTCTCTTATTGTCCCAAAAAATTCTATTAATAATTTTTAATTTCCTAATTCTCATAAAAAGGGTACGGATGAAATTTCAAATAAATTTTAATTGTTAAATAATATTATTAAATAATTTTTTTAATCTGATATTATTCTTAATACGATACAATTGGGGCTTTAAAACCGTAAAAATATTTTAACCCAACGAAACTAGCAAGTATCTATTCCAAGTTGAAGTCCGTAGTCAAAAAAGCAACATACCCTTCCTAGCTCCTCAATTAAAGTCGACCCGTCTGTCACCGTCCAATTTCAAAGCATAAACCATAAAGCAAAGTATTGTGCCGCCGGAATCCGCACAATTGCTTGAGAATATGCCACGTGGACTGCCCCACTCATCCTTTTTCCTTAACCATGGTTACTTTATCAAACCCACAATCTCTGTTCTCCCCCCTGTAACCGTCCTCTCTCTCTCTCTAGATATATATATATATATATATATATATATATATCTCTCTCTCTCTCTCTCTCTCTTCAGTCCTCACCTCTCCCTGTATCTATTTATTAGTGCATTTCTCTATTCCGTACTACATAAAAATTCACAGAAAGCCCCCAACTTTCGATTGTTTTCTATGGTAATTAGGGTTTAAATGGAGCCTTAGCATTATTCCCAGAGATAGTTAAATAGGAAGAAGAAGAAGATTCATTTATGGCGGAATTTGAAAAGAGATACGGAGTAGGTTATGCTTTGGCGAAGAAGAAAGAGAACAGTTTTATTCAAGCTTCGCTACTGAGTCTCGCGAAAGAGCGAGGAATTGATCTCATTAAGATCGACACCGACAAGCCTTTAATTGATCAAGGACCGTTCGATTGCGTTCTCCACAAACTCTACGGCGAGGATTGGAATCGGCAATTAGACGAATACGCCGCGAAATACCCTAATGTGTTAATAATTGACTCGCCGGAGTCAATTCAGCGGTTGCACAATCGGATTTCAATGCTTCAGGTGGTTTCGGAGCTGAATATTGAGAATGAAGAGTCTTCGTTTGGGATTCCCAAGCAGGTTTTAATTTATGACTCCGAGACTCTATTAGATCCGTCGAGGTGGGGCGAGGGGTTGAGTTTTCCCTTGATTGCGAAGCCATTAGTGGCAGACGGGAGCGCAAAATCGCATAAGATGTCTCTGGTGTTTAATCATGAGGGTTTGAATAAGCTGAAGATCCCAATTGTGTTGCAGCAGTTTGTGAATCACGGTGGGGTAATTTTTAAGGTGTACGTGGTTGGGGAGCATGTGAAATGTGTGAAGAGGAAGTCTTTACCGGATGTGAGTGAAGAGAAATTGGGAAGTTTGCACGGTTCTTTGTCATTTTCGCAGGTATCCAATTTGACTCCAAATGAGAAAAATGATGATGAGTATTATAAGATGATGAATTTGGAAGATGCTGAATTGCCCCCACAAAGTTTGATTCTCGATATAGCTTGTGGGTTGCGGAGGGCAATGAATTTGCATCTGTTTAACTTTGATGTAATTAGGGATACCAGGATTGGGAATAGGTACCTTGTTATTGACATTAACTATTTCCCTGGGTATGCAAAGATGCCTTGTTATGAGGTGGTTTTGACGGATTTCTTTTGTGATGTATTGAACCAGAAACAAGCTAGTAGTTATGATGCTCAGCAAGGGATTAAGTGGGAGAAAGAAGTTAGGATGTTGGTGAATAATAATGTGTGTGTTGAGGATAAAGGTGCACTTCCTGTCTAACTCCTACAGGGGAAGAAAAAGAGAATACAGTTCAAGTATGGGAAGGCTACTTGGAGTCAACTCCTCATTTCCATGGGTGTAGATTTATTGGTGGTTTGCTGTCCAAGAGTTTAGTCAGTTTGCTCAAGTGTGCTGATTTTACTCCTGGATTGGGTAGAATTGAAGCTAGCTGCGCCCATGTCTTCTAGATAAGAGTTGGTGTCAGTGGTGAATAATTAGTTACTTTTCTTTGGTTTTGCTTGCTGAGGGCTTTACATGGTGTTCTGTTGTTGATCATGTACATTCCATAGTTGCTTTGGAGATAAGTACCTGCTTAGGAGATAGGTATTTCTCAAATACTTTGAAGTTTAGGAAGGTTAAGTTGTTCTTTAAGGCATATGTACGTCCTGGCTTATCTTTGTTTTTTTTAATGTGCACCGTCAGCAACTTTAGTACGAATGAATTTTGCGATTTTTTCAGTGATATTTCCATTCTTATATTTCTGTTTAGGTAAATTCTTATGGTAAATGAAACTTTCTTGTTCTACTTTGGTAGACTAACTTACTTGGAAACAATTAATAATACACAGTTGATACCTTTCCATTTGAGTGTACATATCTCTCACTTCAATATCTATCCATTTATCTATCTATATATAGATAAAGATACATATGTATATATTGAAAGCACAAAGAACTATAAGCCTACAAAAGAGTTTGTACTGTCTTTTCTTTGAAATCGTACCAGCCAACTTATTTCCTTCAATTCATCAAAGAAGTACGGGTCTGTACGGGAATCATGTGGATTATAGATTTAATGATTATGGTCACCTATGAAGACCAAGGACCAGACTATTGATGACTTAGCCCTTGGTATGACAAATTGCTTAAACTGCCTTAGCCTTTACATGTGGCACCTCATTCATGAGTATGACTTGCTTATGCTATGTGGGACAACTTGTACATATTTGTCGCGAGTAGTTTGTGGCTGCGTTAAATACATAGCCTTGACAAAGGAAATAAGTCAGAAAAAGGTTTTGAATTTGAGGTTTCTTTATAGGGCTATAGTTGAATATCTTTATCTTGCGACTCGTGCCCTTGATTTTCATTTATCTAGGGTCTGTTGATCTGAAACACGCGTTGGAATAGGTAATTGTGCCTTTTCTTTCCAATACAATAGTCGAATCTTAATGAAGTGGATATGGAAGACGCGGAGAGAAGATATAGGAATAAGGACCATTTGCGTGGTTAAATGGTGGTGGGAATGGAGGGCACATATTCTCTCAATCCTTAGAGGACTGGAAGATCTTCAATCATATTAAACACAGCGGATGCTCAGCTCTAGCTTCAAAGGTCAATTCTTTTTCAGTTAACAATCTAAACCAAAAGATGGCGTATCAACAACAGCTGCTCTTGGCATGCATGAGAACCACCTTGCAGACTATCTTACTCAACAACTCCCGAATTCAAATCACAAATTTAAGGTACAACTCTGCATATTTTTGGATCCAATCTCTGATTTTCCTCTAATTAATTGCTCCCCCATATTTTCCCAATTTACGTTTGTTTGATTTGTTTTTGGCAATGTCCATTTCTATGGCTTCTTCATTCAAATCAAAAGTGCCGTGATCATGCACTTTCAGTGTTTGAGGTTATTTTGTTGGGATTTGAAGAGGTTAGAAATTTGATTGTGAGTTGATTAGGGTCTGTTTGAAGTTTGGAGGTGAAGGAAGGGACTCTGTTGTTGGGTTTCTAGAGAGAGAGAGAAAGTAGGTGAAGATAGAGAGAGAGACGGGTTGTGATGGTGGGCGATCACGGTGATGAGATAAATGGAGAAAGAATGCGATGTTGTTCTTAACAGGATGTATAGAAGGTAACCGTAGTTTAGAAGAATAAGTTGTAGAGATATTAATCATTGATTGTAAACTTGGCTTGTCAAACTGAAATAATAAAATTGAAAAGCAGGCAAAACAGCAAACATAAATACAGGGTTTTTTAGTTATCTAGAACCAATGTTATGTTTGTTGGCTCTTTCTTATGACTAGTACAGTTGCTTTCGGTAATAGAATTGCAAATTGTCAAGCATGAGAAAAATAAAATATACCTGCTATCTGCAATTGATTCCAAGTATCGCTTATCACAATCAAGCCCATCCATCTAAGGCTTGGAATTGGGGCCTGAGCCTTGAGGTATGCTTGTTGTGCTTATATCTGCTTCAATGTTTTTTATATCGACTAGAGCCCTTGTACCAGAGCTGTTTGTTTGTTTATCTGGACATAAATTTGATGAAGAAGAAGCTAGGAGAAGACTTGGCTGTTTTTTATTTTATTTTTGGAAATGTATGAAAGTGGTACCAAACTACCGCAACTTATCAGAAAGAAATGGCTCGCAACTAAATTATGTGATTTACAAATAATCTGTCCATTGCATTCTGCTTACCTTTCCATATATTTCGTTTGCAGCATAACTTTCCATAAACTGTATTTATCATACCTGCTAAATGTGCAGTTAAAGAAAAAATTATGATCAATCATTATTGCTTTCTTACCATAAACTATACTAAGATACATGCGAAACTATAACTTTATAGTAGCTCTTATATTCTCCCACTTCTGCAGCTTTGCTACTTAATCATTTATATACTCTCTAAATTTTCTTCTTACTGGTATAGAAATATAATAGAAGAAAAATGTGATTCTGGATTTCTCTTTAGACTCACCCATGCATCTCAAACTGAGGTCTACTTCTTCACAGTTCCATGACGAATATAATGGTCCTTTCTACTTCAGTCAGGATTCTTGTACTATTTTTGTTCCAAATTTCTCATCTAACAAATTCTTTTTCTATCTTAAAATAACATCTTTTACTGAACTATACATATTACATAATCTTTCAAAATATAACAACAATAAGAGATCCTCTGCTAACTACTCCGGCTCTGTTACCTGAGTCTACAAATAATTGTTTGAAACTTTGAATCTTTCCTTATTAAACTGAAACAATTATTTTTGTGCTGGTGATATATTAGAAATGTTTTTTGTGTGTTGGTCTTCAGTTGTGTTTCCGGCAGGAGTGCCTCTGTAGGGAAGGGAGTTGGTACTTTAATACCTTGCAACTGAAGCTTGATATTTTAGATCTTCTAGATGGACAACATGATATTTCACTTTAAATGCTTGGGGGTATATTTGGTAAAGATATCAGGCGATGAGCATTTTCTTAGGACCTTCCATAAGGTACTGCATGATATCAGTATAGTGTTCCTTGGTGGCTTTTTTGTCTTCAGGATTAGATTTGTTTAGAGGCCTTCAGGTTCTGGCTATGACAAATTTACTTTTTGTTGCTTACTTGCCGAGCTTTCAATATGGAATAAAAAGGGGATTTTGCAATTGTTTGATTTTTGTTATAATTTTAACTTCTATCATGAACTTTTACCGACTTGCGCTATAATTGCTCATATTAAGGTTAATAGTATTGCAATGGAAATTTGATGTTTTAGCTAAATGATCTATACATCGCTCTAAATCATGGAACAGTGGATATTTGGCAGGTTTTGGCGCTACAAGTTCCTGGGTGCTGTCACTCCCAGAATCTAGTTTTGGGAGTTTGAGCAATGCCCTGGCTTAATAATCCCTCATTCAGGATTCATTTGCTTGAGTCATAAGTAATACTCAGTTAGGTCAATAGTTACCTCTCTCTCTCAACTGGTAGGCTTTGTACGAGGGAACTGCTGTCATATATATGTAAGCTGCTGCTTGCTAATATATATTATATTCTCCCTTCATTCCATAATAAGAGACTTTTTAGAAAAGAAAACATTTTCCAATCTACGTGCCATACTTTTCTATAGTATCCCTTAATTCTCTCATTTTTCTGAGAAAATTTATCTTGTATTACTTGTTTCTAACTTCCCATAAAGGGGTAGTGGAAATTTTATACAAAATTCAATTCTCAAGTGATACTATAAATAACTTTTTTTTTTACTAAAACTATTAATAATTATTATTATGGAATGGAGGGAGCAGTACTATGTAACAGTAGTGTGTGCATTTGTTAAAGGAAAACTGAGTCGAGGGATGAAGTGAAGTAATCAGATCGAGGCAGTACATTATTAGTTTGCTTAGGGTTATAGCTTGAAGAGAGGGAAAGACTGCAATGTTGCTCAAGTTTGACGCTTTTGTAATTGATGTGTTCATGTGGAAGGCACTATTTAGGTACAGTGGTGTGCAAGATTTGTATTGAACTAATCTCTTGAAATTATATGCAGTTGATGTTTGCTTGCAGTGAGAACAGAGATCATTTGATGTGCCTCATTTGCTGCCGGTCGAGTTTTTATTACTTAAAAAAAATTATAATAGAAATAAATTACTTGAAAAATTATAATAGAAATAAATACATTATATATAGTTGATAATGTTAGTTTTTATTACTTAAAAAATTATTTATACAACTATTTTGTACATTGAAACTATTTAAATCTAACTAAGAGTAGGGGTTCTCCTGGCCTCTACTCCCTCTTGTGGCCAGCAAAAGATTTTTTCTCCTGGCCGCTAGAGGGAGTAGCGGTCATCAAAAAAATAATTTCTCTAACCGCTAGAGGGAGTAGCGGCTGGGCTCTTACCTTAGACATCGATCTAATTTTGGATGGCTGGATAACAGTTAGTTGTGATAGTGCCCATAGCTAACGTGTGTTATGGATCATTCCCCTATATATATATATATATATATATATATATATATATATATATAGGCTATATATATATACAATTGTGTATTACATATAAAGATATAATGACGGGTTTTTGGGCTATCGCGACCCGAATAGCTATGGCAATGATATAGCTCAAAAAGCTGTAAATCATAGTCATTTGTGTAATATACAAATGTACATATACATTTTTCATATATATATATATGCCCCAAAATAGGTCCATTCCATCCAACCCATTCTCGAATTAAATCAAATACATGGATGTAAATAACTACAACTTTATTAATACATTTGTCGTATGCAAATACGACAACATATATATCGAAGTTTAAATACGAGATATTGTTATCTAGACAATATCCACACGCAAATAAATTCCCATCATAATTATTGATACATTATTTTACAAAAATGGTGAGGACTACTAAACAACTCTCTCAGAACCTTCATTCCATACCCCAACTAAGACTTTCGCTACATTCTCGCCTCCCGAGAAGAAAAATGGAACAACAAGGAAAAGGGTGAGCTCAACTAGCCCAAGAAGAATATTATGACTAAGATAATATACAACAAATTATCGTTAGTCTTCAACGAAAAAATCTAATAGAATACAATAGACAAACCGGTTTTAAATCAATCTTGTAGATCGAAATAATAATTCATTAGAAGAGTTAAGTAGAGAATGCAAACTACTATCTTCTATATATGAATTTAAAAGTTCATCGTCGATATTTTATCCTGTAACATCAATCAATATATATCCGGAATCAAATATTCATCTTTGCACTATCAGCCAAAGATATTCATCATTAATCATGTTCATCTAAACACTGCTCATCTTTGCACTCTGGTAAAAGATATTAATCGATAGGTCATGTTCATCTCAACACTGCTCATCTTTGCACTCACGCCAAAGATATTCATCAAGAAATCATTCATCTTTTGACTACAAAGCCAAAGATATTCAAAATAATATCATCATTTAGGACCGAGGATGATGAAAAATATTTCAAAGAAAACGAATCCAAATGAAACAAAAGAACAAATATTAAGGATTCGTATTTTAAACAATCCAAGTTCAAAAATACTTCATAAGTAATCAGAGTGGAGTAAAATTCAAGAATGATCAAAACATGGATACAATCAAAGATAGTATCCATAATAGATATTTTGGACAAAAAGAAGAAATTTCATGAATAATAGCCGTATACGTGAATAGTGCCGTATACGTGAATAATAACTACGACACCAAAAGATAGAAATTTTCCAAAAAGCATCATCACGCTTCGTGAATAGTACTCGGGAATAGTAACTCGTGAATAGTAACTCCGACATAAAAAAGTTCCAAATTTGATAAAAATTTCCAACCAATATTTTGGCATAATGATATTGAAGAAATAATATCATTTTTGAATAAAATAACATCCCTTACCTCGAAAGACAAGATTTCTTGAAATGAAATACCAGATATAGGCTATGACTTGAACTTGCACAGTATAGCAATACTCAAAGTATACTCAAAATACTCACAAGAATACGCCGATAATATAGAGAGAAAACTTGAGCTTTACGGTGTGATTTTCAATTCTAACCTAAGACCCTATTTATAGGAAAATCTTAGAATAAAAAAGTAGAAAATTTAATATAATAATAATATATATATTAATTTGTCTACGCCCACTTAGAATCATCTGAATTCAGCAACGTAGCATGGGTTAAAGATGCCCACCAAACACAAAAAAAACGTTTCTCTTATTTAAATTATTTTAAACTTCCAAAATTAATTATTTTGAGCTTGAACTTCAATAATTCATAATAAATAGCCCTTTTATCGTAAAATTCGAATCTCGCGATTTTTTATAGGAAATTCAATTCTCTACAACTTTGAAGAAGAAAGGTTTTTCAAATTCAAAAGCGAAATTGATGAAATTCATAAACAGACGATTTTACATTTATAATCAAATTTCAGTCAAGAAATGGGGTCCACCGACACACAAAACATGTGTTAATCATTTAATGCAACAAGAATACTCTTCCTCCTCATATACTCATATATCCCACATTCATTATAAAAATATCACCATTATTATATTATTAAAATATAATAATATATTTAAATGAATTATTTTATCAGAAAAAGATAAAATTTCAATTTTCAACAATTGTCACTTTAAAAATTTTCTCCATCTATATCCACATAAAATTAATATTTTCCTCATCATATAAATCAATAATTAATTATTCACAAATAATATTACAGAATCACAAAGATCTTGTGAACTGAACTGCCTCCCGAAAAAGGGGGCTTTCCAATAAGGATCTCCATACTCTGGCGAGCAATTAGGTGACCAAACCTCTCCTTAGACGTAACTTTCTAGACATTGCCAATAATGTTATCCAATAATATTATTCGGATAATATGAATTATTGTCTGATAATGGAAAATACTATGTGAATGACAATTTATTGAAACAACAATAATATAAAATATCAATGCAAAGAATTATTGAATCAATAAAATAAAATATTTGAGCGGAATTATCGTAACAATTATTGAGTAGTGCCTTCTTTACGTAAGAATCAATAATTGGTGCAATACTGCGCCATCTTGTTCAACAACGCAGATATTAGTGTGTTTTAACCACCGGGTATTCCAACAAGATAATACTTGAATAACTACGCTAGTTATTTATAAACAACTTATATTTGTCGTTTTCTTCATCCAATCGCTTTTCATTATGGGGCCCACAAAAGATCATACTGGTCGCATTTAATATTCCCGACAGCATTTAATATTCCACGACCAAACGAATATTTCCCGATAATAATGAATATTTTATCACCACTTGCTTATTTAAAATATTTATGCATTTTACCCATAACTAACCACATTAATCAAATCCACCCTTACTATTTCAAAATAATAAATAAAGGAAATTCCTTTTATTTAAAAATTTCGGGTCTTACAACCTCCCTCCTTATGAAATTTCGCCCTCGAAAATGACGTCGTGCACGGTGTTTCAAAAGATGAGAATACCTCGCTTTCATTTTCGCTTCCAACTCCCGTGTCATTTTTTCAATAGCATGGTTTCTCCACAAAACTTTAACTTGTGGTATAACCTCGATGACATGGGACATGTTCTTTCCTATCCAAGATCTTGACAGTACCTCCTCGTATGTTAAGTCTTCTATTTATCTCGTCCGGCTTCTAACTCAACGATAGCGTGGTTCGGGTTGTCCACATATTTACGTAACATCGATACGTGAAAAACGTTATGAACACGCCATCGTACTTGGCGGTAAACGAGTCTATAGACCACGGTTCCTATTCGATCGAGAATTTCAAATGGATTAATAAATCGAAGGTTTGAGCTTTCCTCACCTCACCGATTCTCGCTTTTGAAATAACAACTTCTTGCACCTCCTTCTTCAAATTCATCACCCAGGTGTGTATCTTGAATAACTTTAACTTTATCGATTAAAGTCGATTATACTCGTATATCATCATGTGGGTACCTAGAGTTTTCATCTCCATCTCTATTATTTGTAAATTATACTGAAATGAGTCTTTGATAATATAGTACTCTTCGTATTTGTATACGATCTTCTACTCAACACGTCGGCTACCACGTTAAACTTTTCCGGGATAGCATGGTCGAACATGTCTTTGAAATGAGTCTCCTCTTGAGTTCTTGAAGCTCTTCCCACATTCCTTGCTCCATTCGAATTTTGTATCTCTACGAGTCAATTTGCGTTAATGGAATAGTGATTCGAGAATATCCTTCAACGAATCTCCGATAATAACCAACTAAGCCTGAAAGCTACGTATTTCGATTCTGGACTTAGGTTGTTCTCAACGCGACTCATATCCCAACCTTGGATAACACGTTACAATGACACCTATCGGGTTTACTACTGCACAAATATGGCGTCCCTACGGAGAGTAAAGCGGTGCATTCCACAAAGGAAGTCACCGGATAAAGGCTCGGTACCAAATTCTATAGTTGAATTTTAACTCTGAAGTTCAATAGAGAGCCATTCGATATGATATTTTAGAAATGAGTTTTGTAACGGGTTCAAAGTCGATACAAAATTTAATATCGAAGCTTTGGGAGTAAACCAAGAAATTCTTCAGAAATACGTCGGGAAAAATTAATAACAACGAGAATATTATTCAAATCGACGTGTCTTTATTCAAATCCATAACATGGACTAAGAAAACTTGACATCCGTAATAAACGAATGACTTCATGGCTTGATATGAAAATGTTTGACTACAATGGTTTGATTGCTTGAATTGAATAACGAGGTTGCTTAAGAATTCAATTTCGGCATGATGAGTAGTTAACCTTAAAATCACATCAAAAGCAAATATCTCTATAGAAATAAGGTTAACGGTAATGTGATAGTGCCAACCTGAATCAAGCAAGATTTCTAAACAACGGGATGTAATGAAAGTTTCTCTAACGGAGTCTCCATAAATAAGGTCAAAGTCTAATTTCTCCGTAGTCAAGTTCAAACGCGAAAGCGCAAAGCAAGAGAGATAAAAGAATGGGTAGAACCCAGGGTATCTAGTAAGGTATAAACTTCGCAAGAATTTATAATTAACTAACCCGTGCTAACCGTTCGGGTTCCTCGCATTTTGATGGGCCACGACAAACGCTTCTTCAAGAACCATTGACTTTGACTTTTCTGGGACATCCTTTTGAGTCACCATTCCATTGGGATGGGTTTCGATCTGCGTAAATCTCGAGCGATATGTCCTTCTTTTCCACAATTATAACATACCTTAAACTGTTGTGGGCGGTTTGGTGATATGTCCCTCTTTCCGCATTTGTAACATACTGACCGGTGGTCTTTCTCCTCCTTGGAACCAGATTTACTCTGGCCGACATCTTCACATGGTCGTTGTTGAATCTCCTCTTTTTAAAATCTCCTCCCACTCGTTTCTTCTATTTTCATGGCCACGATTACCACCGGGAGTGGTTCTGGCCTTTGTCCGTATTCTTTTTCTCCGCCGGTTATCGTTATTACGATGACCGCTATCTTGAGATGATCCTCGGTTATGGTCCTCGGTTGAACGTGACTTTCGTTATCTCGCTCTAACAACCGAGCCACATTGACAATATCTCGAATAGAGAAAATTTATGAGAAATGAGATCTTGGCGTATGTCGGGTTTCAAACCTCTCGTAAACATCCGCGCGTCATCGTTCCTCATTCTCCACCAAATGAGGTGCAAACTGGATAACTCCGCGAACTTCGCTTCGTCTTTGGGACACCGTCATGTTATTCTCGCTCGATCTAATAAACCCACTTCTTTCATATAGCGAAATACTTTCGTAAAGTACTTGTCATTGAATCTGCTTCTAAACGTCTCCATGACATCTTGAGTGCGGTTGGATGGAGTACGTTCCGATTCCCACCAAGAATCTGCCTCGCCACTTTAACATAAAGGTGGCGAATGGAACCTTCTGTTCCTCCGTGCATCCCAAGACATCGAATATCTTGGTAATTTGCTTGACCCATGTTTCCGCCATGATCGGATCGGCTTTCCCTTAAATTCGGTGGTCCCAACTCTTTGAATCGCTTGGTCATGTGACAACCCGTGAATTCTATCATTTCCTCCTCAGATTTTGAACACGAGTCTCCTCGTCTGATTTTGCATGAACTGCAAAAAAAGCTTCTAAACATCCCATCGTTCATCATCGCTTTCGGTGGTGTTGTTGTTGGAGGTACATTGCCACCGACTGTTGCGCGTTCTCTCCTCGTTGGTAAAGTACAAGCATCTCCATGGTCTCATTTACTCCATTTGTTAATATTCTCACGACATTCTCAAATCATCGTAAATAAAACAAGGGTTAATTAAGGAAATCAATATATCACATAATATCCCTATATACTAACCAACTAACAAATAAGCTTAGGTAGGACACACTAGGCGAAGGATTTACTCGCCTCTCCCTCCTAGTTCTATTCCCCGATCTCCGCCAGATCATATCCCTAAGCTCGATACCAACCGTGGCGCCCCAAAATAGGTCCATTCCATCCAACCCATTCTGAGTCGTCAAATACATGATGCATGAAATAACTACAACTTTATTAATACATTTGTCGTATAAAATACGACAACATATATATCTTGTGAGTTTAAATACGATATTGCTATCTGAAGATAATATCTACTACGCAAATAAATCTCCATCATAATTATTGATACATTATTTTACAAAAATGGCGAGGGACTACTAAACAACTCTCTCTGAACCTTCATTCCATACCCCGATTAAGACTACTACATTCTCGCTTTCTGAGGAGAAGAAAAATGGAACAACAAAGAAAAGGGTGAGCTCAACTAGCCCGATAGAAGAATATTATGACTAAGATAATATACAACAAATTATCGTTAGTCTTCACGAGGAAAAATCTAATAGAATACAATAGACAACCAGGTTTAAATTAATCTTCGCAATGAAATAATAATTCATTAGAAGAGTTAAGTAGAGAATGCAAACTACTATCTTACTATATATGAATTTAAAAGTTCATCGTCGATATTTTATCCTGTAACATCAATCAATATATATACTGAATCAAATATTCATCTTTTGCACTCTGAGCCAAAGATATTCATCGATTAGTCATGTTCATCTAAACACTGCTCATCTTTGCACTACGGGCAAAGATATTAATCGATGAGTCATGTTCATCTCAACACTGCTCATCTTTTGCACTACTGGCCAAAGATATTCATCAAGAATCATTCATCTTTTGCTACGGGCCAAAGATATTCATAATATCATCATTTAGACCGAGGATGATGAAAATATTTCAAAGAAAACGAATCCAAAGAAACAAAAGAACAAATATTAAGGATTAAGTATTTTAAACAATCCAAGTTAAAAATACTTCATAAGTAATCGTAGTGGAGTAAAATTCAAGAATGATCAAAACATGGATACAATCAAAGCTAGTATCCATAATAGATATTTTGACAAAAGAAGAAATTTTATTTTTAAATTGAATAGTGCTTAGATTTAAGTGAATAGTGCCAGATATCGTGAATAGTCTTGATATCGTGAATAAGTAACTCTAACACCAAAGGATAGAAATTTCTCAAAAAGCATCATCACGCTTCGTGAATAGTAACTTCGTGAATAGTAACTCGTGAATAATAACTCTGAATAAGTAACTCAGACATGAAAAAATTCCAAATTTGATAAAATTTCCAACCAATATTTCGGCATAATGATATTGAAGAAATAATATCATTTTGAATAAAATAACATCCTTACCTCGAAAGACAAGATTTCTAGTTGAAACACCTGATATAAAGGCTATGACTTGAACTTGCACCGTATAGCAATACTCAAAGATTACTCAAAATACTCACAAGAATACGCCGATAATATAGAGAGAAAACTTAAGTTTACGGTGTGATTTTCAATTCTAACCCAAAGCACCCTATTTATAGGAAAATCTTTAGAAACACAAAAGTAGAAAATTTAATATAATAATAATATATATATTAATTTGTCTCGCCCACTTAGAATCATCTGAATTCAAAGAACTTAGCATGTGTTAAAGATGCCCACCAAACACAAAAAACGTTTTTCTTATTTAAATTATTTTAAACTTCCAAAATCAATTATTTGAAGCTTGAACTTCAATAATTCATAATAAATAGCCCTTTTATCGAAAATTCGAATCTCACGACTCTCTATATAGAAAATTCAATTCTCTACAACTTTGCGGAAGAAAGTTTTTCAAATTCCAAATGTAAATTGGCCAAATCCATAAGCAGACGATTTTACGTTATAATCAAATTTCAGTCAAGAAATGGGGTCCACCGACACACAAAACATGTGTTAATCATTTAATGCAACAAGAATACTCATCCTCCTCATATACTCATATATCCCACATTCATTATAAAAATATCACCATTATTATATTATTAAAATATAATAATATATTTAAATAATTATTTTATCGAAAAAGATAAAATTTCAATTTTCAACAATTGTCACTTTAAAAATTTTCTCTATCTATATCCACATAAAATCAATATTTTCCTCATCATATAAATTAATAATTAATTATTCACAAATAATATTACAGAATCACAATCTTAAGAACTGCATAGCTCCTGGAAAGGGGGCTTTCCAATAAGAATCTCTCCTTACTTGCCATGAATTAGGTGACCAAACCTCTCCTTGACGTAACTTTCTAGACATTGCCAATAATGTTATCCAATAATATTATTCGGATAATATGAATTATTGCTCGATAATGGAAAATACCGTAATGACAATTTATTGAAACAACAATGAATATAAAATATCAATGTAGCAATTATTGAATCAATAAAATAAAATCTTGAATAAGAATTCTTTGTAACAATTATTGAGTAGTGCCTTCTACGTAAGAATCAATAATTGGTGCAATACTGTGTCTTCTTGCTTCAACAACGCGTGATAGTGTGTTTTAACCACAAGGTATTCCAACATGATAATCAGTAATAACTACGCCGTTATTTATAAACAACTTATATTTGTCGTTTTCTTCATCCAATTGCTTTCCGTTATGGGGTCCACAAAGAAAATTGCCTTGCATTTAATATTCGAATATTCCTGAAGCATCTGAATATTCCCAAATGATAATGAATATTTTATCACCACTTGCTTATTTAAAATATTTGCACATTTTACCCATAACTAACCACATTAATCAAATCCACCCTTCTTATTTCAAAATAATAAATAAAGGAAATTCCTTTTATTTAAAAAATTTGAGGTCTTACAATATATATATATATATATATATATATATATATATACAACGATCGATCAAACCGGGACTCCGGACACGATCAAAAATCTTACCAAATTTTTATTTTTTTGTTTTTTTTAAAATAACTAAAAAAAATATTTAATATTTTATGGGCCAAATTTTTCATAATACAATGTTTTGGGCGTGTTTTGAATATCTATACTAAAAATGGTGATATGCGATGCACATGCATCGTATATACATATTATGTTATACGTGTCCAAAACACCGTATTATGAAAAAAAATTAATTCTATAATTTTTTTTATATTTTTTTTGTGTTTTAAAAAAAAAAGAAAAAAAAAAAAAAGGACCGGATTTTAAACCTGTCTTCCGGACAGGATCCGGCTCCTATATATATATATATATATATATATATAACTTTATAATAATTCTGTTTATAAATTTGAATATGATAACATAAAGTTCAATGAAATTAAGAAATTGATATGATTCTCTGAAAAGAACATATGTAGTGTAGCTAGCAAGCAGATGAACACTTCAATTCGTGGCTAAATTTTATACATGCACAGCGCACAATTCTCAGGTCCAATGGTGATGAAATGACATTCACTTGATATAAACTGTTTAGAGGGCAAAACCAATTAAATCTTTCCAGAAAGAAGTGCTTTTATCTTCATCACCCACGAGTTGTTCCCAATCCTCAAATATGTCTGAGGCAGAAGGAGCGTAAGTTGTATCAATTTGGTTGACCCCAAAAGTTTCAGGAGTACTCGAGGCTGAAACTAAAGCAGGAAGTACATTTTCCCTCTGAACAGAACATGCCCTGCTTCTTGTTCTTATGCTGCTGTTTGTGTTGTTGTTATGAAGAACTTCAGGCCTCGATGAGTTCATAACGGCAACATTTTCACCGACGGCAGATGATTCTTGGAAGTTACTACCATTACCATTACCATTACCATCAACTGAATATGAATTAATAAGCAAAAGATTATATGATGATTGTAAGAGATTATGACTTTCTTCAATAGTATTTGGAAGTAGATTAGTACTATTTATGAGCTGCCATAAGTTTAGCAAGAGTTGGGTATTTGCTGCGGGTTGAGTAAGGTATGATTTTAGTCTAATTAGTGCACTGTCCAAGGGACTCATCAAATTGGCACTCAAGTTTGAGTTAGACATCATTAACTGAGAAAAATTAACAAGAAAATTATTGAGATCACAAATAGGTTGGTGCGTTTTGGGATCAATACCACTATTGACAAGCTTCTTCCTAATATGGGTGTTCCAAAAGTTCTTGATTTCATTGTCAGTCCTCCCCGGAAGATGGGCAGCAATTTGGGACCACCTGAATATATATATTAGTGCCTGCCAATTAGCCATACATACAAGAAAAAATGTAATCAATTGTGTAAATTAAATATGTAGAGACTAAAATTACTTACTTGTTTCCAAGTGCAGAATGGAGGTTGATTATCATCCGTTCTTCATTTTCAGAGAAGTTGCCTCTTTTAATATCAGGCCTCAAATAATTACACCACCTTAATCTGCAGCTCTTTCCACACCGGTTCAAACCGGTGCGCTTAGGAAGTTCTCGCCAGCTTCCATGGCCGCCATGATTGAGAATATATTCTGTCAATATTTGATCTTCTTCTGGAGTCCATGGCCCCTTCTTCAGACTATGGCTGCTGCTGCAGCTTGGAGATCTGCCCATTTCACAAATTAATTAAGGTGAAATTAACCCACAAATTAAGTAATCAAGCTAGAGCTAGAGCTAGTGCTGGTGCTGGTGCCGGTGCCGGCAACGGCAAATATTGATTATTTTCTTGAACAAGTAAGGATAGCTCCTTTTTATAAGTGCATGGGAGATTAATTTCCAACTAAACAGGAAGGTCATTTGAAGACGCAATAAGAAAAACTAATTAATTTGCACTAAAAGTAGGATTAGGTAATTCATGTAGCCTTATTTTATCACTGACTAAACATGGCTGATTGCTTTTAGATCACATGTAAAAAAATAACTCTAATTTCTTTTGTGGCTAAATTTAATAGATCAAGTTATGTTTATTTATTTTTCTTTAACGTATGAAAATTACTTTTTAATTAATTTAATAGTGTAATCATTCAACCTTTTTGCTACTGTCACAATTCGTTCACTTCATCGACCCATGCCACATTAGTGGTCACTCATTAGAGCATCATCAAACCCTGTAACAATCACTTACAATTTACAAATTCATGTTAGAAATTAAGATTAGGGATGATTTAATTTTTATTTAAAGGAGTTTTAGTATTATTTCTTTAATATATGTAATTAATGATCATCTTAATTAGTATATGATTTCTCAAGGTATATCTCGAAAACCTGCACTAATTATGCGGTTTAGTTACTCAATAACGAGTTTTGCTTCCTCTAGTCGTGCGATGTATTGTTTGTAAATCTCATACCATCATCTAAACGGTTATGGTTGTAACGAATCACATTTTTCCTGAATAAATAAAATAAGATTTTACTGGAATATTTATATATATATATATATATATATATATATATATATAAAGTTCAGATTCTGCTTTTGGGGTTTTAGTACTTTTCCACTTAACCAGCACTTGTAGTCGAAGAAAGCTACATTTAAACTCCCGACTTTTTGAGTTGAAGTGAAAACGTCACTTTTTTCATCCAATTTAACTGTGCGTGTATGTCAAACGCCAAAAGCGCGTGAAAAGGGGCGGTAACAGTCAAAAAAGGCTGGTAAATGTCCGAAATACCCCATTCTTGATTATAGGTGGTTAAGTGGGAAAGACTCAAACCCCAGGTGGTTTCTTTCAATCGTGTCAATCAATTAATAAATATCTACAAATCCGGCTTGCTTCCAAATTGAAAGTATTCAACACATGACCAGGAGTTCTTTCATTATTATTGTCCCGCTGCATATCAGGAATTTTCAACAACTTTTCTTTCATTATTATCGTACAAGATTATGGTAAACCACTTGGATCAGCAGCAAGAAGGATAAAACAACATAACTACCCAATGTACATTACAATAAACAGAGATTGCCATTTAAAGGAAAACATCATTTGCTCTATATAATTATTGTTATAGGAATACAGAATAACTACTACTACTACACCAAAGATGGTCTTAGCCTTAACCTTATTATCACCCACAAGTCCACAACAGCTAGTACATGTAGGCTACTAAGGAATTTATGCAATGCAGTTTTCCCATTTTTCCTTACTATCCTTATCGAGCTCACATCGGCCTCTAATATGGCATTCACTACCTCCAAGTGATCCTTTTCGGCAGCTGCATACAGGAGGCTAGTGTTTGAGGAATCACATTATTTACAAAGCTCAGGCCACATGCCCAAAAGTTCCTTCACAATCCTGAGACGAAGCGAAAGAAATGAAAACTACTTTAGCCAATGAGAACAAAACACATGTAAACAGAGAGAATAACTACTTGTTAAATGCAGACTTGGGGCGAATATAATTTAATCAAATCGCTTATTTTCCATATGAAAGACTCGAACCTAGATGATGACTTGGAATGACAAACTTGAATAGAAAGCATTTAGATACTGAACTTGATACACACACACCAACACATATAGAGAAAAAGAGAGTGTGTAAGATCAATGCATTTACATGTATACATGCATATTAGTATCATTTCGAGCTTGAAACTACCAAAGAAATCTTGTTGGTTGACATATATATTTATTTTTCTAATGGTCTCTTAAGGAGCCATAGTTATGATGTTTATGCCTTTAATAGGCGAGATAGTGTATTATACTTTTCAAAGTTTGATCTGACTTATTTCATACTACAAGCTTTGAAAACCCATGTGTTGTTGAAATAAGAAAGGATACAAAAGAACCGAGTGAGAGGCAACCTCACCATTATCCGTACTCGGCTCATCTTGTATGCAAATTTAGAAACTATGTTCAAACTCATTCATTTAAGCACAACCTCCAAACAATCTAATGAATTCATGAAGTAAGCTAGAAATAATAGAAAAGTTTAACTTGCACCATAAGGTTCTATATTTTGCATGATAATGCAACAAAATATCATTCATAGATTAATAAATAACAAATATTACATTAATTATATAACTTTCCAAAGTTGTATATCAAGTGTGATCAAATTTAGTAAAATATTAAATTAGTTATGTCTTGCACTTTAGCAAATTAGATGGAAATGGTTTAACTTTACCACTATAGTTTCATTTTATGGAGCTCAAACCTAGCACACAATTGCTCATGAGACTCGATAAACAAGTTTTAAATTAAGCTCAAATTTAATTCGTTTACATTATAAAAGAGATCGATCCAAACACCAAATTGTTTATTATTAAAACCCAAATTTTCACATCAATAGCAAATAAAATGGATCAAAATACAAAATCAAACACAAAACCCATATACAAAACGACAAATCGAAAACTCGTAAAGACACAACAATAACAAATTATCGAGTTGAGTGATTGAAGGCAATAACACAGATTGGGAACCAAGAATAAAATAGTGAAAATTGGGCAATAACACAGATTGGGCACCAAGAATAACACAGATTGGGTAATAACACAGATGGGCTGCACCCATAACCATTAATCTATCTGGTAAGGGACTAATATCTTTAACCTCCACCTACCGAGGCAACAGATGACTCATAAGCATAAATTAGTTGATGAGGGGAGAACTAGACCATAAGGTCTTCGATTTACGAAATGACTGTAAAATAGATCTAACAATTAAATTTTACAATATCCCCTGTTGGATCCTTCGCATGAATGCCGTTCAATTTTAGGAGAATCCATAACTAAAAAAATCATAATTTATATATCAATCTCAATCTTAATAACTACTATTTTAGGTAAATTTGGAAGAAAAAAATGATTCAAAACCAAAAAATTAAACAAAATCCACAAAATAAATCAAACCCATAATCCATGATCACGAAAAGAAAAAACTAGAGTCCACCATCGTTTAAAGCTGGGAAATAATAGGATAAAATGACAGCAAAATATTTCAATCCCTTACCGAATCGAAGTGTGGAACAAGGAGATCGAACTGATGAGATGAAGGAGATCGAAGTGAGGGCTTAGGGAGGATTGAACTAAGGGCTTCCGATTCTAGGGCTTTAGGGGGATCGAACTGAGATTTCAAGGGCTTCAATTTTACAAGTCAAGTTGGAGAAGGAACTCTGAGGCTTGAAGATTCTTGTAAGGGCTTTGATTTTCTATTTTGCAGCAATCGGTTTTCTGAAGATTTCAAAGCTCGATTTTCTGTTTTGGAGAAACTCTCAGTCGAAACCCACAAGTAGCGAGGAGAGAGAACTGAAATGAAATGAAAAAAAAACCTATCTCATTTGTTGTTTTCAATATATATATAGGGTAAATAAGTCATTAGCCAACCCAAGTAATGGAGTGAAGACGGAAATCACTTTTTCACTTCAACTCAAAAAGTCGGGAGTTTAAATGTAACTTTACTGACTACAGGTGGTTAAGTGGGAAAACGCCCAAACCCCAGGTGGTCATCTGAATTTAACCCTATATATATATATATATATATATATATATATATTTCTGTATGTGTTATTATATTATCATGTGCAGGGTAATATGTGATGTGGGGATATGTCAAGTATAATAATTAATATTTTTATATTTAATAAATACTCTCCACTTTGATGAAAATGATTTATGGATATTCTATCCAAAATTTTGAAATGTATTTTGTTATATCTAAAATACATTATATGTGGTGCAATATGTATAGAAAGGGAGGTAATTGCTTGTTCTTGCCAAACACTGCCTTAAATCTATGATTAACAAAGAGAACAATTAGAACTCAAACAATGTGGGTACGTGTCTTTTGATAAAGAAATGATCTATTAGCTGGCACTTAATCAGAAGCCTAGCCTTAACAACTCAGTTAGCCTACCAACATATTAACCACGTATATACTCCTTTTAAGTGGAAATCTTTGATAGAGATATCTGAACCTAGATATATTATAGTCCTTCTCCAGTTCATTTTCTAATAAAAGGCTCTATGTTGTTAAAAGAAAAACTTGCTGGACGCTTTATGTTCTGTTAGGGATGGGAAGGTTTTGCTGGTAATTGATAACTACGGAAGGTTATGCTATCAAGTGGGAGAAACTAAGAAGTATTTGGGCTGCAACCAATTAATTCGAAAATCAAGACTTGGAAAGATAAGGGATCTTTGCTATATATTTATTTCAAGATGTTTAATAGGCACTAATTGATAGTTATGAATATTGCTACGGGTTAATTGGAAAGGGGTGCTACTGATTTGATTTTTATAAAGCAGTGTAATCATTCGGGGATAACATGCTAAACATAGTGGGTTTTTTTTCTATTTGATATGAATGTGTTATCAAAAGTATTGCATGTTATGGAGAAAATAAATTAATTAGATTATCAACTACTTGACATGCATGTGATTGTGTAATTGACTGTTGTGAGCACAATTTAGGCACAAGGAGATAAGTGTCTGTGGAGTAATAAGGGAGCTTAACTGGGAATTTAATGAAAATAAATAGCTATGACACCTGTGTTGAGAAACAGTGCCTGCAAGGTATTTGATAAAATTCCTCAATGAACTGTTTTGCTTAATAATTGTTATTTGTTAGAATTAAAGCTTGGGTTATATATATATACCATGCTTAAAGGTAAGTAAAGGGTTGTGCCTTGTTAAATGGAATGGAAACTAATTTTTTAAGCTAAAACTAAATGCTAAAATTTAGCTTGACAGGCACTTTTGCTCACTGTTTTGGGGCAGCCACCAAGTTGATTGCATATCATGTGTAGAAATTATAGATTGCATGTTATTTTAAGGTGGGGTGTATTATGTAAATATTGTTGGTAAAAGGTTGTGACTAATTTACCAAATGGTTGCCAAAAATGGCATTAAATAAAGAGCGAAATTGCTTCACGGTGGCGACCATATGCATTTATAACCTTCAGATAGGGGGCCTTCCTTGGGCTCTCATTTAGTGCATATAAATTCTAAGTTAGTCCATCGAGATATTGCTCAGTAATGAGAGTAAATATCGGTTGTATAATGTCCAAAACAAAGTGTAAAGGGACATTAATATAGGGGTTAAAAATTTGGGTAAGGCATTGGTTGGTCGTTTCTTTGCTTTATGGGCGACAACAGTTGATGTCAATAGATTATCTTAATAACCTTTAGTGGAGGTACCAATTATATTATTTTCAAAGCTCCATATATACAAGCCAAGAGTGTAAGGAATAAAAGCTTAACAAGGTAGTGATTAAGAAAGGGTAAATTTCTTTAACGGCATTTAGGAGTGATCATTCGGTTATAACCGAACCGAGATAAGCTATTCGGTTATAACCTAAAAATTGAATTATTGATAATTTTACTATTCAAATACTAACCTAAATGTGAAAATAACAATTATTCTAGAATATCGAATTGTGCGTTCGGTTATTCGTAATAACCGAACTCGTTTCTATGTTTTCTAATTCATACAGTTTGATCATTATATATACAATTATTTGACCAAATTTGTGCCCAATATACATACTTTAATTCGAATTTGAATGAAAAAAAGGCTGACTTTCCCATTAACGATGAAATCAGTATCAAAAAGAATTGAACCCCTAACCAAATCATCAATCAAGAAAATACATCATGAATCACCTGGAATCCATCCAGTTGGAGCGAGGCGGAGGTGGATCTGAGCTTAGGGTCTGAGGGGTAGAGGAGGCAGCCAACGGTGAAGAGGAGGACAACGGAGAAGGTCCAATGACAGAGAAAGTACATAATAATAGTATTTGTAGGTGAAGTTACATCACCACCAGTCCACCACCATCGAGATTTCTCAGTGCCCTCACTCCCCTTCTCATTCCAAAACCAAATTCAAAATTCCCACTAAATCCTAAACCCATTGGGTAACCATAACTAGTGTTGATTAGACCAATACAAGTTTTGGATTCATCTGTCAAGTCATTTCTCACGCTTAAATTCCCCATGATGCTATCAGTGCCCTCCTCCATTTCCTCATCAAGCATCGATTCTGTATCAAAATCTTCTTGGTACCCATCACAGAATTCCAATGAATTCCCATAGAAATCGCTTTCCACCGGACTAGAATGAAGGTATTCTTTCTCGCCCGTTCATCTCTTCGGACGTTTATGATGGTCACGGTGGCTCACAGCCAGATCTCTACAAAATTGAGCCATGGGATCTTGAAGGTTGAAGAACACAGTTGTCGACTCGCCGACTCGCAGGGAGCTGCCAAGGGTAAGGCCAAGGGAGTTACCGGAGATTGACAAAGACGGATAGTGGGATCTCAGATCTGATCTGGGATGAGTGGGATATGCGAAATATGATCTGGGAAGAGTGGGATCTCAGATCTGATTTATTATAAAACCATATATTCATATTAGTGTAGTCTGGATAGTCTGTTAGTGCCTTAATGGACAGGACTTAGGAGGAGAAAACTTGTGTTAACAAGTGTTGGGGCCTAGGGTATGATTTTGGGCCATTCAACATTGGGCTTTGGGCTAACTATAGTAACCGTGTCCTGTATAAAATTTGTATTAATTTTTAATTAATAAATTCGGTAATTCGGATACCCGAATAAGCTATTTTTAAAAACCGAATCCGAAACCGAATACCGAATATTAAATTGGATATAACCGAAATTTGAAAAAAAATCGAAAAATCGAAATAATTCGGTTAAAAAAATTTGGTTGTGTTCGGTAATTCGGTTTTATCCGTTTTTTTGCTCACTCCTAATAGCAGCAGCAATTAACTGTTTTGGGCAACACATATGGGGTCTTCTCTTGCTCTTGCGGATGTTAAATAGTAGTAACCCATATCAGTTGGCTAATATTTTTTTTATAAAGGGGTGAGTATACCACCAAATTGATATTCAAAATGTGACAATACATGGGCCCAAAAAGGTGAAGTTGATGATTTTTTATAACATGGGTTTGGGGAGAAGGGGATCTGCTGTAATAATAAAGAAGGAATGCGGCAATGACAGCAATTCTTATTCTTTGTAGTGGTAAGCCATTTTTGGCTTTGTTGTAATTTGAGGATTTACTTGTAACTCTTAACTTCTGAACTTTTAAAAAGGAAAGTATGCATAATATTTAATAAAACCATAACTTAAATAAGATGGGCATCAATGGAGGGACTGCTGCATAGTGGTGGCAACATTTAGCTGACTCCAGTAACCATAATAAATAGAATGAACATTAACAGCTGTTGTTAATAACTGTTTCGTAAAAGAATACAAGCAAGTTAATTAATAGACTCGATAATAAGAGTTATCTTATGTAATTGGGCAATATTGAAAGTACTAAACTGAATTCAGTATTGTTAAACCTCAAAAAGGTTGGTTTAGCATTTCAAGATAAAACAAGAATTTGTAACAAAATAGCATATTAGAATGAGTTTATAAATCATGAAAAGTTCATGATCAGAAATTATATCAGACCCTATAAAAGAAAGAAAAGGCTATTGTAATAATATGAATGAGATATTTGAAAAATGTAAATAAATATCTCAAATATGAGAATATAAACCAAAAATATGATCACTGTGCTTATGTGATATGTGAACATACAAGCTAAATGACTTGTCTACTTGACTAATATGCTTGTAAATGTAAATAATTGTGTAGGATCTGTGAGGATACACAGATTAAGCTGAAATTATATAAATAGTCTACAAACAAGGCAAGTATCTAAATCTTACTCTTTATTGAGCAAGTATTCTGAGATTATTCATATGTTGACAGGTTCTTTAATTTCTGAACTGTCTTTTCTTATTTATGAATATTACAAGATAGAATAATCTTTTTATTCCAATCAGCTTCAAAAGATTGGATAATGTATTATCATGTATATCAAATGCAATTCAATATGCATGAGCAGGTTGCAAAGAAGTCTGAGCCATTTTGTAAGACCCCAACTTATTATTAATGAAATTTAATTTTCTCTATTTATTATTTTGAAATAGTAAGGGTTGATTTGATTAATGTGGATAGTTATGGGTAAAATACGCAAATATTTCAAAATAAGTAAGTGGTTATAAAATATTCATTGTTGTCGGGGAATATTAGTACGACGGCGCAACCATGTGTGGGCCCCATAACGGAAAGCGATTGGATGAAATAAACGACAAATATAAGTTGTTTAAAAATAATCTGCAGGTAGTAGTTATTCACAGTTAATCTTGTTAAAATACTCGGTGGTTAAAACACAAGAAGATACTTGCAGTATTGCACCAATTATTGATTCTTACGTAAGAAGGCCTTTACTCAATAATTGTTACGATAATTATTATTCAAAGATATTTTATTTTATTGATTTAATAATTCTTTGCGTTGATATTTTATATTCTTTGTTGTTTCAATAATTGTCATTACGCATATTTTTCATTATCGAAGCAATAATTCATATTATCCTAATAATATTATTAGATAACATTATTGGCAATGTCTAGAAAGTTCGCTTCAAGGAGAGGTTTGGTCACCTAATTGCTTACTTGCAAGAAGGAGAAATTCTTATTGGAAAGCCCTCTTTCTTTGGGGGCTGCCAGGTTGTCGATATTGTGATTCTCGTAATATTATTTGTGAATAATTAATTATTAATTTATATGATGAGAAAAATATTGATTTTATATGGATATAGATGGAGAAATTTTTTAATGTGACAATTGTTGAAAATTAAAATTTTATCTTTTTCGATAAAATAATTCATTTAAATATATTATTATATTTTAATAATATAATAATGGTGATATTTTTACAATAAATGTGGGATATATGAGTATATGTGGAGGAGGAGTATTTTTGTTACCAAAATATTTAAAGCATGTTTTATGTGTCGGCGGACCCCATTTCTTGTCTCGAAATTTGATTATAGCACAATAAAATCGCCTGCTTGTGGATTTCGGTCAATTTCTGTTTGGAATTTGGAAAACTTTCTTCTGCAAAGTTGTAGAGAATTTAATTTCCTATAAAACTCATGAGATTCAAGTTTCTGAAAAAGGCTATTTATTATGAATTATTGAAGTTTCGAGTTACAAAATAATTAATTTTGGAAGTATAAAATATTTAAAATGACAAAAACATTTTTTGTCATTGTTGTGGGTCTTATATGTGTTAGAAGTGGCTGAATTCAGATCTTTAAAAGTGGGCGTAGGAATTGTAATATTAATATTAATATTTTAATAAATTTTCTACTTTTGGTGTTACAAGCATTTTCCTATAAATAGGGTCTTGGGTTAGAATTGAAAATCACACCAAAATTGAAGTCTTCTCTCTCTATATTATCGGCGTATTCTTGTGAGTATTTTGAGTATACTTTGAGTATTGCTATACTGGTCTGAAGTTCAAGTTATAGCTATATCCAAAGATTCTAGCTAGTAGAAATCTTTGTCTTTCCGAGGTAAGGGATATTATTTTTTTAATGATATTATTTATTCTAATATCATTATGCCGAAATATTGATCTGAACTTTTAATCAAATTTGGAACTTTTAGTGTATCGGGATTACTATTCACGTGATACTGTTACTATTCACGATACTCTGACTATTCATTCAATATCTGACCTTATTCATCGAAAAATGAAAATTTTCTTTTTCGTCAAAATATCTATTCGGATACTAGCTTTGATTGTATCCATGTTTTGATCATTCTTGAATTTTACACCACTATGATTATTTTTGAGGTATTTTTGGACATGGATAAAACAAAGTACGAATCCTTAATCCTTAATCCTTAATCCTTGTCATTTTGTTTCACTGGATTCGTTCTTTAAAAAAATATTTTTCATCATCCTCAGTCTTAAATGATGATATTATTGAATATCTTTGGCCTGTAGTGCAAAGATAAATGATTTCTGATGAATATCTTTGGCCCGTAGTGCAAAGATGAACAGGTGTTTAGATGAACATGACCAACTGATGAATATCTTTGGCCTCAGAGTGCAAAGATGAATATTTGACTCGGATATATATATGATTAATGTTACGGGGATAAAAGATGAGCGATGAACTTTTAAATTCATACATAGAAGATAGTAGTTTGCATTCTCTATTTAACTCTTCTAATGAATTATTATTTCCATTGCGAATATTGATTTAAAACTTGTTGTCTATTGTATTCTATTAGATTTTTCCTGTTGAAGACTAACGATAATTTGTTGTATATTATCTTAGTCATAATATTCTTCTATGGGCTAGTTGAGCTCACCCTTTTCCTTTTTGTTCCATTTTTCTTCTCGGGAGGCGAGAATATAATGAGTACAGCCTGGGTAATATGGAATAAAGGTTCTAGAGAGAGTTGTTTAGTAGTCCTCACCATTTTTGTAAAATAATGTATCGATAAATGTGATGAGGATTTATTTGAGTATAGATATTGTCTAGAAGATAATATTTGTATTCAAACTCACAGTTTTACTGTTGTAATAATAAAGTTGTAGTTATTTCTGTACCATGTATTGACAACTCAGAATGGGTGATGTATACCTATTTTGGGGGCGTCACACATTCCTTCTGGCCAGACACAGATGTAAAATATTTCAATTTCTTTATAATAATTCTTGAAATATTATTGTGCGATGATTTAAGTTATCCAGCTATATTGTTGTAGTTTGAATTCTAAACTGAGAATGAACATACCCTTAAATGGGATATTTTTATTGCACTCTGGGAGTTGTGATGTAGAACATGAAAATTGTTCTGGAAAAGATAGTATTGATCAATACAGGGCATAAAGGGCTGATCACCCTACATGCTCGTAAGATAAGACGGTTCATCTGATAAAATTTCTGATTGAACCTTTTCAAGAGAAGAAAAATATGTTCATGGTCTTAAAACCTCTCAGTTATTCAATGTTGTTATTGTAAGACCCCAAATTTAATTTCCTCTATTTATCATTTTGAAATAGTAAGGGTTGATTTGATTAATGTGGTTAGTTATGGGTAAAATGTGCAAATATTTTAAATAAGCAAGTGGTTATAAAATACTCATTTTTGTCGGAGAATATTCGTTTGGTCGTGGAATATTCTTCTTGCATCAAGGGAATATTCGTATGCGTAAGGTAGCGACCTTATGTGGGCCCAATAACGAAAAACAATTGGATGAAGAAAAGCGACAAGTATAAGTTGTTTATAAATAATCTACAGAAGTAGTTATTCACCAATTAACACTTTGTTGGAATACACGGTGGTTAAAACACGATGAATACGCGTTGTTGTTGACAAAGAAGACACCGCAGTATTGCACCAATTATTGATTCTTACGTGAAGAAGACACTACTCAATAATTGTTACAAAGAATTCTTGCTCAAGATTTTATTTTATTGATTCAATAATTACTGCGGCTGATATTTTATATTATCATTGTTTTTCAATAATTGTCACTACACAGTATTTTCCATTATCGAAGCAATAATTCATATTATCTGAATAATATTATTAGAAAATATTATTGACAATGTCTAGAAAGTTCTGTCTAAGGAGAGGTTTGATCACCTAATTACGCGCCAGTAAGGAGAAATTCTTATTGGAAAGCCCCCTTTTTCCTGGGAACTACTGGCACAAGATCTTGTGATTCTGTAATATTATTTGTGAATAATTAATTATTGATTTATATGATAAGGAAAATATTGATTTTATGTGGATATAGATGGAGAAAATTTTTAAAGTGACAATTGTTAAAAATTGATATTTTATCTTTTCTGATAAAATAATATTTTATTATATTATTATAATATAATAATGGGGATATTTTTACAATAAATGTGGGATATATGAGTATATGAGGATGAGGAGTATTTTTGTTTCAAAAGTTGTTTAAAACATGTTAAACATGTCAGTGGGCCTATTTCTTGACTGAAATTTGATTATAAATGTAAAATCGCTTGCTTATGGATTTGGTCAATTTCATTTGGAATTTGAAAAAACTTTCTTATGCAAAGTTGTAGAGAATTGAATTTCCTATAAAAAGGCGCGAGATTCAAATTTTCTGATAAAAGGGCTATTTATTATGAATTATTGAAGTTCCGAGGTTCTAGAATAATTGATTTTTGGAAGTTTAAAATAATTATATTAACAAAAACATTTTTTACATTGTTGGGACTCATTTAACATGTGATTAGGTGGCTGATTTCAGATGCTAAGTGTGCGTAGAGAATTTATAATATAAATATTAATATTATATTAAATTTTACGCTTTGGTGTTCTAAGCATTTTCCTATAAATAGGTTGCTTAGGTTAGAATTGAAAATCACACCAGAAATTAAAGATTTCTCTCTCTATAATATCGAGCGTATTTATGAGTATTTCAGTACTTTGAGTATTGCTAGACGGTGCAAGTTCTTTCAGCACTATATCCAGTATTTCAGTCAGAAGTACTATTCTTTCTGAGGTAAGGGATGTTATTTTATTCGAAAATGATATTATTTCTTAAATATCATTATGCCAAAATATTGGTTGGAAATTTTTATCAAATTTGGAACTTTTTCATGTCGGGGTTACTATTTATGAGTTACTATTCACGAGTTACTATTCACGAGTTACTATTCACGAGTACTATTCACGAAGCATGATGATGTTTTTTGTGAAATTTTTATCTTTTGGTGCTCTGAGATTCTTATTCACATATACTCAATATTCACGATCACTTGCAGACTATTCACGTAAAATTAAATTTTCTTTTCTATGTCCAAGATTGTCTGTTATAGTTCCTATCTTTGATTGGATCTATGTTTTGATCTTCATTCTTGAATTTTACTCCAATCTGGTTATTTATGAAGTATTTTTGAACTTGGATTATTTAAAGTACGAATCCTTAATACTTGTTCTTTTGTTTCACTGGATTCGTTTTCTTTAAAATATTTTTCATCATCCTCAGTCCTAAATGATGATATTACTGAATATCTTTGGCCTGTAGTGCAAAGATGAATGATTTCTTGATGAATATCTTTGGCCCGTAGTGCAAAGATGAACAGGTGTTGAGATGAACATGACCGACTGATTAATATCTTTGGCCCGTAGTGCAAAGATGAACAGGTGTTTAGATGAACATGACCAACTGATGAATATCTTTGGCCTGTAGTGCAAAGATGAATATTTGATTCCGTGATATATATTGATTGATGTTACAGGATAAAATATCGACGATGAACTTTTAAATTCATATATAGAAGATAGTAGTTTGCATTCTCTACTTAACTCTTCTAATGAATTATTATTTCATTGCGAAGATTGATTTAAAACCGGTTGTCTATTGTATTCTATTAGATTTTTCCTGTTGAGGACTAACGATAATTTGTTCTATATTATCTTAGTCATAATGTTCTTTATCGGGCTAGTTGAGCTCACCCTTTTCCTTGTTGTTCCATTTTTTCTTCTCGTGGAGGCGAGAATGTAATGAGTACTAGTCGGGGTGTGGAATGATGGTTCTAGAAGTTGTTCTAGTAGTCCTCACTATTCGTAAAATAGTGTATTAATAATTGTAATGAGGACTTATTTGAGTGTGGATATTATACAGATGACAATATTTGTATTTAAACTCACAGCTTTTATGTGTCAGACAATAAAGTTGTAGTTATCTCTGTACCATGTATTTGGCGACTCAGAATGGGTGATGTATACCTATTTTGGGGGCGTCACAGTTATGATATTCCATAAATGCGAATGATTCAAGATTTATTGATTTACAGTTTTGATTCACTATCAAAGCATGCTTCAAAGAAAACATTTATTCTTGTTAAACCTTAAAGAATGCTACTACTTGTTGAGCAATTAAATGCTCATACTTGTTTATTTATAAATGTTTTTATATGAAAGACTTGGGTGAAAGTGTATGGTCCGAAAAGACAAGGGAAAAGGAAAAATAGTAGAATAGCTGAAGGTTGATGTAATAGTTGTGACGCCCCCAAAATTAGGTATACATCACCCATCTTGGGTAGTCAGATACATGGTACAGAATTTAAATACAACTTACTAATATAATCACGTAGTACAATACGACATAAAACCGTGAGTTTGAATACAAATATTGTCTACTAGAGATCATACAAACTCAAAAGGAGTCCTCATTACAATTATTATCACACTATTTCACGTAATAGTGAGGACTACTAATGCTATCCTCTCCTGACCATTACTCCGCTCCCCGACTCGTCCCAAATTTATATTCTCATTTCCTCAAGAGAATAAAGGAAAGAAAGGGTGAGCTCAACTAGCTCAAGAAGAAATATTATGACTAAGATAATGCGTAATAAATTATCATTAGCCTCACAAAAAGTTAAACCGATAAAATATAATGAACATCAAGTTTAACTACAATGGAACCAAAGAATCCATTAAAAGAGTCAAGTAGAAAATAAAATCTACTATCTTTTATGATTTAAAAGGTTTTTCATCATCATTATAAATTTTAGACTCAAATTTTAATAAATATTCCACATCATCGAATCACCCCGCACTACTACTACAAGATATTCTTTAAGATCACGACCACAATTATTCATGCACCACGGGCCCAAGAATATTTGTGTATTCATTAATGGTCACGATCATGCCAACAATCGTCCATCAATGCACTACGGCCAATCGAGGATTTTTACCACATCATTTGTAACATTACTACCATGATTACACCGAATAGTCTCTCGTCATAATCATACCAAGTCCATCTATGCACTACAGCCACCACAGATGACTTTCAATATAATAGAAACATGAGGATGATGACAATGATATAAGAATTCAATAAAACAAGTTCAAGAATTAATTTATCTAGAAACTAATAACATCCAAACTGTCAACATGATACTGCTTTGTAGAGTAAAATTCAAGAATACAGAGAAGAATATTTCCATGAAAGGATACTGGATGAAGCGCAAATATCAAGGATATTCCACTAATTTCATGGAGTATAAAGTCAAAGTTTTAACCAACCGGTATAATAAAGAATGGAATAACAAAAGAAATCACCATGCATGCGATAGATCACAGCACGTGTTATTCCAATGTAATAATAAATAATCGAAAACCAGTCCCACAAAATGCATGCATGCATGTGATATTCCAATGTAATAATAAAGAATGGAACCAGTCCAAAGTAAAACACATGCATGTGATGTTCCAATGTAATAATAATAAAGATTTTAACCAGTCCTGTAAAACACATGCATGTGATGTTCCAATAGAATAATAATAAAGATTTTAACCAGTCCCAAAAACACACGCATGTGATGTTCCAATGTAATAATAGAAGAATGTCACCAAGTATAGGTAAACCACGATACAAAAGTTATTCCAATGTAATAATAAGCAATGGAATAACAACAGCTTCTTCTTCATGAATAAAAAGAATAACACCCTTACTTTTGGTAGAGATTGAATAACGCAGAGTGTAGTAATAAAATACTCTTCTTCTTTCTCTCTTATTCTCTATACTTTCTCTCTATAGCTTGAATGAATTCGTGAAAATAATGAAGCACTAGCCTCTATTTATAGAAGATTTTAGCTTAAGACCGCCATGTGAAAAGGCAAGTGGCTCGACGAATCGGTGTGATGTGAAAAGAAAAGTGGTTCGACGCCAGTAATGTGAAACGACAAGTGGTGAAAACGACAAGTGGTTCGACGCAGAATGTGAAACGACAAGTGGTTCGACGCCTGGTAAAGGTAATTACTATCGACGGTAATTACTATTCACAAAAGGTAATTACTATCGACGTAAGGTAATTACTATTACTATCGACGAAGAGACTTTTAGATGATGACATATGGGCCCCCATAAAATAATCAAACTTACCACAAACGCCTCATAATGTACTTTTTTATATACATCAAGGATCAATAAATATTACCACAAATCATTTTATTTTTAATCAACACATATTTAATCTTTCAACAATTATTAATCATTTATAACTTGTCGCCTCAATTATTGATTTAATACTATAACATATTATACGTATGATATACTGTGACAATAATTGAATCAATAATATAAGAGATATGATGCAAAGAATTATCAGTAGCAATAATTGAGCATAAATCGAGTGACTTCTCACGTAAAGATCAATAATCAATATCGTAAGGCTACTATACAACTACGCCAGACATCGCATTTTTTACTACCGTAGTTCAACAGCTTTTATTGTAGAATACCTCCCAAGTTATTTTTATAGAAAGATAATTTTGTCGCTTTCAACTACGACAATAATACTTCCGCCATGGGTCCACTAATGATTGAGCCATTGCATTTAATATTCCCCGACAAAAAGAATATTCCCCACCAAACGAATATTTTATAACAACTTGCTTACTTTGCAAAATTTATAAATATTACCCACAACTATAACATTATATCAAATTTATTCCATAATATTCAAAATAATATTTATAGAAAATTCATCTTTATTTATAAAAGTCAGGGTCTTACAACCTCCCTTCTTATGAAATTTCACCTCGAAATTAGGGTACGCATTTCTGGTATGTCAAGAGGTAAGGATACCTTGATTTCATTTCAGATTCTAACTCCCAAGTCATTTCTCAACATCGTGGTTCCTCCACAAAACTTCGACTTGAGGTATAACCTCGAGCGTAGAATATTTCCTTCTTATCCAAGATTTGAACAGAACCTCTTCATACGCCAAATCTTCCGCTATTTCGTCCTGCTTCTAACTCAATAATGTGGTTCGGTCTTTCACATATTTACGTAATATGGATATGTGAAAACGCGTTATGAACACGAGACATACTTCAGAAAAGTCGAGTCTATAGCCACGCCCCTACTCGATCGAAGATTAAAATGGACCGATGAATCGAGGATCGAGTTTTCCTCTCTTTCCAAATCTTGTAACTCCTTTCCATGGAGCAACTTTTAACAACACATGATCTCCTATATCGAATTCCACGCCCTTTCGATGAAGATCAAGATAACTCTTTGTCGATTTTGTGAGGTTTTTATACGTTGTTTGGATCGTTTGAATCTTTTCCATAGTCATACGTATCAACTCCGGCCCCAACAACGCTGCTTCACCCACTTTATCCCAAAGATACCGAGAAATCGACACTTTTTCCATACAACGCTCGAATGGAGCCATGCCAATACTTGTTTGATAACCGTTGTTGTAGGAAAACTCCACCAATGGTAAGAACTTGTCCCAACTTCCTCAAAATCAAGGACACAGTAGTCTTAATAGATCTTCAAGAGTTTGAATAGTCCTCTCCGATCGTCCCGTCGTCTGTTCGAGGATGATATGCCGAGCTAAATCGTAAGTCTGCGCCCATAGCTTTTTTGCAAACTAACCCAAAATCGTGAAGTGGATCTTGGTCTCGATCAAAACTATGGATACCGCAGATACCATGCGCCTTACAATCTCGCTTATGTACATACGAGCAAGACGCTCAAGTGTATAAGTTTCTCAGATTTGGTAAAGAAATGAGCGACTTGGTCAATCTATCAACAATGACCCAAATCGCATCTACGCCTTGAGAAACCTTAGAAGACCCCAGAACGAAATCCACGGTAATGTGCTCCCACTTCCATTCTGAATTTCAAGTGGTTGCAATGGACCTTTTGGTACTTGATGCTCCGCTTTAACTCGCTGACAAGTTAGACACCTTTGAGATAAACAACGCTATCTCTCTTTCATATTGCTCCACCAAAATGTATTTACGAATATCATGATACATTTTGGTACTCCTGTGATGGATTGCAAATGGTGTGTGTCAAAGCGCCCATCATGATATTATACTTTAAATCGTGGTCGTTAGAACACAAAGTCCGAGTCGACTCAAGTATTCCTTCTTCATCGATTCTTGCTTTCTGATAAAGACCTTCTTGCACTTTCTTCCTCATACGCATCGCCTCCGTGTCCAGTAGCTTGAGCAAATTTTAACTTTATCGATTAAAGTTTGCTCTACTCAGATACTCGCTATCATCACACGCGTCCCCCGAGTCTTTAACTCTATCTCCATCCTTTGCAAGTCACACAAAATGGCTCATACGACAATATCGCACTCAGATTTCAGATATGATCTTCTACTCAATGCGCCACCACCACCGCTCGCTTTTCCGTGATGGTATCGATGGTATGATCATAATCTTTCAATAGCTTCAAGCCAACGCCGTTGTCGCATGTCGAGTTCCTTTTGAGTGAAGAAATATTTGAGGCTTTTATGATCCGTAAAGATCTCCACTTTCTCCCCATACAAGTAATGCCTCCAAATTTTAAGTGCAAAGATAACAAATGCTAACTCTAGATCATGAGTAGGATAATTCCTCTCATATTCTTTGAGTTGTCATGCGAGGCATAAAGCTATAACTTTTCCATGTCAGTATGAGAACACATCCCAACCTTTTGCCCAAGCATCACCAGAGATGACAAATCCTTCCGAGCCGATGGTATTGTCGTAACAAAATAAAATAAGTCTCCTCTCGAGTTCTTGAAAACTCTTCTCACATTCTTCGCCCAACCGAACTTTCAGATCTTCCGAGTCACCGAAGTCAATGGAGTAGCGATTCGAGAAAATCCTTCCACGAATCTCCGATAATAACCAAATTAAACCGAGAAAGCTACGATTTCGGCCATCGATTTAGGTTGTTCCTACTTTGAATAGCTTCAATCTTTGGTGGTCAATGATATTCCACGACTTGATACTACGTGCCCAAGGAATGCTACTTCTTCGCCGTAACTCGATTTCTTCAACTCGCATAAAGCTTATATTCACGGTTTTGGAGTGTCACCTTCAAGTGTTGCTTTCATGATCTTCACTACTTTTGAATAAATAAGGATGTCATCAATAAAGACGACCACAAAGTGATCCAAATATTCCTCAATACTTTGGCTCATCATATCCATGAAGGCAAAGAGAGCATTAGTCAATCCAAAGGACACGACTAGAATTCATAATGCCCGCATCGAGTTCTCGAAAGTCGCCTTTGAATGTCACGGCTCTAATCTTCAATTGGTGATATCCTAACGAAGATCAATCTTTGAAAAGAATTTGCCTCAGAATCGGGTCAAACAGTCATCAATACGTGGCAATGGATACCTATTTTTGATGGTGACATGATTCAACTCCCGATAATCAATACAAAGTCGAATACTCCCATCTTTCTTCTTCACGAATAATGTAACAGAGCACCCCAAGGAGAAGTACTAGGACTAATAAAGCCAATGTCTAACAATTCCGCAGCTGGGTCTTTAACTCCTCAAGTTCAATAGAGCTATTCGGCATGGGCTTTGGAAATAGGTTTTGTACCGGGTTCAAGGTCGATACAAAATTCAATTTCACGCCTGGGGTAGGCCAGAAGTTCTTCTTCTGAATACGCCAGAAATTTATTAACAATAGAAATATCGCTCAAAACCGACGATTTTTGTTTAAATCATGATACGAAGCTAAGAAAGCTTCGACATCCGCTTTTCAATAAACGAATAGCTTTTTATGGCTTGAGATGACCGTGATTGATTTTAATGGTTTGGTCGCTTGAATTCGCATAATAGGTCAAGTTAGAATATTAAAAGCTAACAACCTTACGAAAAATAATCAATTTTTGCATGATAAGTAGTTAACCAATCAATCCCTTAATCACGCCAAATGCAAGTATTTTTAATGAAATAAGATCGACAGTAATGTGAGGGTACCGATTTGAACCAAACAAAGACTTATAAATGCTGGATGTAATGAAGGTTTCTCCCAACGAGTTTCCACAGATAAGTCAAAGTCTAATTTCTCCTGAGTCAAATTTAATCGATGAGCGCAAGCAAGAGGAAATAAAAGAATGGGTAGAACCCAGATCAAATAAAGTATAGACTTCATTAGAGTTTATGATAAGCTTACCCGTGATGACCTCATTCGTTTCTCGCTTCCCGGAGGTCACAACAAACGCCTCCTCAGACTACCGGGCTTGATTTTTCTCGACTACTTTTTGGTGCATCCATCCTAGCCGAATTTGTCTTCTGTGAACGACAAAATCGAGCTAAGTGACCTTCTTCCACAATTATAACACGCTTTGACTGCAGATGGCATGCATTGATCGATGTGTCCCTCTCCTCCGCATTTGAAGCATACGATAGTGGTCTTTCTCCTTCCTTAACAACTAAAAATGGTGTCCGACGCCTTTCCATCATCATTGAATCTCCTTTTCTTGAAATGTCCATTCTTATTGTTTTGGCCCCGATTACCACCGTAAGGTTACCATATCCGCCCGCTGATTCCTCCACGCTTGTTGTCACCGCTCGATGACTACTCACCGGTATTATAATTTTGCCGGTGCCGCTTCTTTTAGTCATACTGACTCAAGCTATCGCTACCCACTAATCGAGCCCTATTTACAACATCCGAATACAAACACGCTTTATGAGAAATAAGATGTCGACGATTCCCGCTTTCAAACCTCTTAAAAACATTCGCGCCATTCTCTTCTTCATTATCCACCAAGTGACGAAACCGTGATAACTCCGCAAATTTTGCCTCGTATCATTATTACTACGGCCATATTGTTTTGTTCCAACTTGATAAACTCCACCTCCTTCATGTGGCGTAATACTTTCAGAAAGTATTTGTCGCTGAATGCCTCCCGAACTTCTCCCAAGATATCTTCAAGACAAAGAAGTCGAGTACGCTTTTACCGATTCCCACCAAGAATCCGCCTCCTCACAAGAACATAAAGGCGTAAGAAGGAACCTTTTGCTCTCTGAGCATCCCAAGACATCAAATATCTTGTAATCTGCTTTATCCATGCTTCCGCCAAGTGGTTTTGCTCTCCTTAAACTCCGGTGGTCCCAAATTCGAATCATTTTAATGATGACCGCCGAGAGTTTTCCGTGTTTCCACCCCACGCTTTGGACAGAGTCGCTCACCGCCATTGTATGAATCGCATAAAGCCTCCTAACATTTTATCATTCATCATTTGGTCAAGGTTGTTGTTTCAGATGAGGATTGTCGCCTTCCCGATGCATTATTATCCTCGATTATCGAGCATGCTGGTGAATCAACGATCGCTCAGGCTCCATCATATTCTCAACATTCTCGATGTCATTTTCGACATCGCCACAAAACAAAAGGTTAATCGACATGTAACATATTATCCCTATATTCTCGATCGACCAATAAAATAAAGACATAAACTTAGTAGGTCATACTAAAGAAGGTATTCCCCGCCTCCCTCCTAGTACTATTCTCACATCTTAGCCAGGATCATATCCCTAAGCTCGATATTAACCGTGACGCCCCCAAAATTAGGTATACATCACCCATCTCGGGTAGTCGACATATGGTATGTAATTTAAATACAACTTACTAATATAACTCGCTGTACAATAATACGACATAAACCGTGAGTTTGAATACAAATATTGTTTACTAGAGATCATACAAACTCAAAAGGAGTCCTCATTACAATTATTATCACACTATTTCACGTAATAAAGGAGGACTACTAATGCTATCCTCTCGACCATTACTCCGCTCCCCGACTCGTCCCCAAATTTATATTCTCATTTCCTCAAGAGAATAAAGAAAGAAAAAGGTGAGCTCAACTAGCTCAAGAAGAAATATTATGACTAAGATAATGCGTAATAAATTATCATTAGCCTACAACAAAGTTGTTAAACCGATAAAATATAATGAACATCAAGTTTAACTACAATGAACCAAAGAATCCATTAAAAGAGTCAAGTAGAAAATAAAATCTACTATCTTTTATGATTTAAAAGGTTTTTCATCATCATATAAATTTAGACTCACTTTAATAAATATTCCACATCATCGAATCACCCCGCACTACTACCAAGATATTCTTTAAGATCACGACCACAATTATTCATGCACTACGCGCCAAGAATATTTGTGTATTCATTAATGGTCATGATCATGCCAACAACTCGCCCATCAATGCACTACGCCAATCGAGAGGATTTTTACCACATCATTTGTAACATTACTACCATGATTACAATCAATAGTCTCTCGTCATAATCATACCAAGTCCATCTATGCACTACAGTGCCACGATGACTTTCAACATAATATAAACATGAGGATGATGACAATGATATAAGAATTCAATAAAACAAGTTCAAGAATTAATTTATCTAGAACCAATAACATCCAAATCACAACACGATATCGCTTTCAGAGAGTAAAATTCAAGAATACTCGAGAAGAATATTTCCATGAAAGGATATCGATGAAGCGCAAATATCAAGGATATTCCACTAATTTCATGGAGTATATAAGTCAAAGTTTTAACCAACTAGGTATAATAAAGAATGGAATAACAAAAGAAATCACCATGCATGCGATGCATGCGATGTATCCAAGACAAAAAATGTTATTTCCAATGTAATAATAAATAATCTAACCAGTCCCATAGAAAACGCATGCATGTGATATTCCAATGTAATAATAAAGAATGGAACCAGTCCCACGTAAACACACATGCATGTGATGTTCCAACAAAATAATAATAAAGATTTTAACCAGTCCTGTAAAACACATGCATGTGATGTTCCAATAGAATAATAATAAAGATTTTAACAGTCCTGTAAAAACACACGCATGTGATATTCCAATGTAATAATAGAAGAATGTCACCAAGTATAGGTAAACCACGATACAAAAGTTATTCCAATGTAATAATAAGCAATGGAATAACAACAGCTTCTTCTTCTGAATAATAAAGAATAACACCCCTTACTTTTGGTAGAGATCAATATCGCAGAAGAAGTGTAGAATAAAATACTCTTCTTCTTTCTCTTATTCTCTCTATACTTTCTCTCTATAGCTCAATGAATTCGTGAAAAATAATGAAGCACTAGCCTCTATTTATAGAAGATTTCTAGCTTAAAGACCGCCATGTGAAAAGGCAAGTGGCTCGACGACCGGTGATGTGAAAAGAAAAGTGGTTCGACGCCTCAGAATGTGAAACGACAAGTGGTTCGACGCCAATAATGTGAAACGACAGTGGTTCGACGCCCGTAATGTGAAACGGTAATTACTTCGACGTCTGTAAAGGTAATTACTATCGACGTAATTACTATTCACAAAGGTAATTACTATCGACGTAAGGTAATTACTATCGATTTAAGAGACTTTAGATGATGACATACGGGCCCCCATAAAATAATCAAACTTACCACAAACGCCTCATAATGTACTTTATATACATCAAGGATCAATAAATATTACCACAAATCATTTTATTTTAATCAACACATATTTAATCTTTCAACAATTATTAATCATTTATAACTTGTCGCCTCAATTATCGATTTAATACTATAACATATTATACGTATGATAATCGACAATAATAATCAATCAATAATATAAGAGATATACGATGCAAAGAATTATCGTAGTAATAATCGAGCATAAATGAAAGTGACTTCTCACGTAAAGATCAATAATCAATATCGCGTGCTACTATACAACTACGCCAGACATCGCATTTTTACTACCGGTAGTTCAACAGCTTTTAATTCAGAATACCTCCGCCATTATTTTTATAGAAAGATAATTTTGTCGCTTTCTAACTACGACAATACTTCCGCTAGGGGTCCACTAATGATTGAGCCGTCGCATTTAATATTCCCCACAAAAAAGAATATTCCCCACCCAAACGTAATATTTTATAACAACTTATATCTTACTTTGCAAAATTTATAAATATTACCCACAACTATAACATTATATCAAATTTATTCCATAATATTCAAAAATAATATTTATAGAAAATTCATCTTTATTTATAAAAGTTGGTCAGTTTACATGTTTGTAGATATTAAATTATCATGTAATGAATATTTAAAGGTTCACGTATTAATGAGTTTTGATATAATAACTTTTTGTTTTAGTTTTAGTTTATTCTATGATGGATGTTTGATATATCGAAACACCTAATAAAATTTCAAGACTTTCTAATTTGCTAACGGTTATTATCATTTTCCAATCCAAATTTTAATAAATCTAAAATTAAGACTAGCTTTTTTATTTTCTTTATTTTTCTTACATCATTTTGAATTTCCTTTCTAAATAAAGGAGCAGTCACAACTGCTCCTTGAATATTGTTCACGCCTCTAATTATTAGTTAACTAGATAGTATTCTAAATTCTAAGGCCTCAGTTCCATCTCTTCTCTAAGCTCCATTGAAGTTCAACATCCACAATAAAAAGGTCAAAATGTATTAATTTAAAATAAGGACTAAAATTTATACACTACGTACGTATGAGTGTGCCACAATTAATTACTCCATTCATTCATTTTTAATTGACGTTGTAGTAGAAAACACAAAAAATTAAGAAATGTATTAATTAAAATGAATATAAAATATCAATATTATCTTTCAAAATTTATTTCGATAAACAAATTAATATTTAATAGAGGAATGAATATATAGAGAGGTAAAGTACTAATTAGTCATTTATACTTTTTACAATTTATAAATGACAAATAAAAGAATAAATTAATTTCGCTCTCCGGAAATTAAAAAAAAAAAAAAAAAGAGGGAGTAGAAGATATATATGGGTGGGTGTGTTTGAAATGGACAATCAGGAAAACCACATTTTTGTCCTTTGACAAACATTTACTGCAGTATTTAAATCCATCGGATTACTTGTCAAAATGAAGAAAGAGAGGAGTAATCTTGAAATAGACAAGCATCTTCATGAGCAAATATATTTAGGTGTCAAAATGAAGAAAGAGAAGAGTAATCTTGGAGTAATTAATATGATATATTTTAATGTTATGATCTAAATAAATAAATAAATATATATATATATATATATATATATATATATATATATATATATATATATATATATATATGAGCTTGGTGGACGTACTATGCAAAAGCATACTATATATTATTATTATAGAACGTATATACATTGTATGTATCGATGTTTATAGAGTATTAACTAATTAATCAAATTACGTTGTTATTATTTAACTAACTTTTTTGACTAATGACTAACCAACCATTAACAAACCTCAACCAGAAAAGCTAAAATATATAATTAATGACTACCGATTTAAGTAAATTAATTCAAAACTCGATTCTTTTCCACTTAGAAAAGAGAAAATCTCATCATTCCAAATGAAAATGCATGCATTTATCCATCCCTGTAAACTTAGCTTGATTAATTACTCCTTCATTAAATTAAACTATATTTTAACATTCTTCGTCGTAATATTAATTAGATTAATGTTTAGAAATATAACTAATTAGATTTATTTACATCAAAATCGATAGAATTTTCCTTGTTAATTTCTACATGTTTATTTTCATTTTCTTTAATTTCCTCCGCGCTCGAACTTACTTCAAAAATATTAGAAACACCGATTAAAAATAAGACGCGAATATTCTTTATTTTATATATGTACGTATATGTGGGATTAGATTTTGGTGTAAGAAGTTTAGAGTTGGTGCATACATGATTCAGTAATTAAAAATGTTATCCTCAACAAATTTCCCTTGAAGCCACCACGTAAAAGTAATAATGGTTGATAAAAAATAATAGTAGTAATAATTTACAATACCATAGCAATATTAAAGTATATTATAACTATGTATGTGGGATATTATTGGTACGTTGTTCCTGTATAATATATTAATTAAATTAAATTAATACAGATTTTGACCTCTAGATCGAAGTGTTAGCCCAAGGTTGCTTATAACAATAAACAAGCGACATCACGGTGCTACTGTTCGTCAATGAGAAGATAAAGAGAAGGTAAGATATGGTGGAAATTTAAATAATTTTGCTTCGTCATTGTGTTACATATATACCTCATTGGCTTCATAACCAAGTATACTATATAACTATATATGTCAAAATTTAAGTTGAAAATGTAGAGCAAGGCCAAAGACTAAAGTCCAAATATATATTTTGGTACTGGCATATATATAATTACGCTAATTAAATATATCAACTATCAAGATCAAACTTGGACTTGGTTTCCTCAACTTGCTTTTTTTCTTCTTCTAAGAAACTTCCTAAATTAACTCAGCTTTTGAAGGTGTTTGAAATTAAGTTGAATGATATATTTTAATTTAGGTTGAAGAAAAAAATAAGTTTGTATGTTTTTTTGGGTACTACTTTAGAATTCGACGGATTTATAAATGCTTTTCTTCCATTTCAATATTCCACTTTAATTATTGCAATTTACCACGAATATTTTTTATTTCCCCATCATTATTGAATATATATCAATTTTTAATATGGCAGTTCATCATGTGCTTTTGACATCTTTGATTATCCCCCGGCCCGCTTAAAGTATAGGGTACGTACCGCATTATAATTTATATCAATCAAATATTTTGGTTTTAATTTAATTTAAATAGTTCTTTTAACAAATTACTTAAACGACCTCATGCATGCATGATTTCCACAACACATATATCCTCTATCTTTTAACTTGAACATATAAATTAATAGCTAGCTTTTTTCTCTTACACAAGTAATTAAACTCCAACTAACTTAACAAAAAAAACAATGAAGTAGGAAGAGTAAAAAATATGCATTATATAAGTTGTACCATATCTCTGACTTTGCTACAGTACTCTAAGTTAATAAATCTATTTTCAAATGACAGTCATCAACTTCAACTATATATGCATCTTGTTTCAACTCACCTTAATTAGTCCTTATATATATATATATATACTCTTGTTCTAGCTTTGTAGGTGCACGTTAATGGAAAAAATGCATCCGGATATAGCACAATCTATTCAAACAGTTCTTCATTAGAAGATTGATGAATTATATAAAATTAAACAATCGACCAATTAAATAATCACATTTTACACGGAAATTAAGTTTAATTTCTTGCTTGCATGTATATCCGTTTGGTGGATTAAACTTGTGTCTGTCTTTAATTTAATTTTCATGCAAATTAAGATTAATAGCAATTATTAATTGTTCAATTACATTTGGTAGATCACTACTTAATTATTTATAGTAATGTAGAAGAACGTCTTTCCAGAAGGAAGTACTATTGGCTTGATCACCATCAACAAATTTCTCCAAAACCTCAAAGATATTGTCGGAGTTGGTTGAATCGGAGGGGATGTTTGTAGGCTCCATACTGTCCATTTCCTTGGTATTGGAACTTTCCGGAAGCTGATTTTCAGTTTGATGAGTAATATTGCATGCAGCACCACTTGAGCTATTAACATTGTTAAATATTTGTGGGCTAAAGAATTCAAATGAGTTTGTGATTGGAGAAATCATGTCCTGATCATTTGGAGTATATATATTAAAGGCCGGTTGTTGGGGAGGATTAATCATGGGTTGATTATTGCTTCACTCGTGATCACTCCATAAAATTGGTTAAGATAATTATATGATCCCAGGAGATTATTCACGTCTACTACTTCAATATTTGGGAAAGAAGGACTCACATTTATGGCCTGCAATAGGTTATGTAAAAGTTGGATTTTGGCTAGTAGTTGAGTGGGATCTGAATATTGTAACCTCCTAAGAGGATCGTTAATATTATCCAAAGGGTTCATCAACTGTGAAAGATTAGCAAGAAGGAAATTGAGATTAAGAATTGGGTTGTGGGTTTTGGATCAATTCCCATATGTACAAGCTTCTTCCGAATATAAGTGTTCCAAAAGTTCTTGATTTCATTATCAGTCCTTCCCGGTAGATGGGCAGCAATTTGGGACCACCTACAATTAATTAATTAAGCACGCACATGAAATAATCACTCAGCTCAAAATTGTTTTTAAATAACAAGAAATTATATGTTGATATACGCTTGTCATGATATTTCTCCTATCGGACCGAATGAATTTACCACATATTCTGCCACCATTATCGGCCTTCATTATTTAATGTTGACATTATTTGATCTAATACTTTATTATCTTTATTAAGTCCTTCTAATATCTGACCCAATCAAATGGTCAATTCCATCATATATTTAAATATCTACATCTTTGACTTCAGAATGATGAAAAAAGCATTTACTACCGATTAGTAGAATCCCGCCATGCATTAACGTGATGGGATTATAATCGGTACGGCAATGGAAAAAACAATGACCAAAAAAGCGTTTGGATAAACTATATACGCAATGCATGGAACCCATCGATCAAGCGGTGTCATCAGTAATAGTGGGTGGACCGTAATCCGTGCAAAGAGAGATAACTTAGCAAGGAAGTCTTCATAAAAGAGGTACGCCTAATACACTTCTTCATTCATAATCACATATACACGAGAATTATTTTTTCTCTCAAGACACTCAGACATTATATTCCTCCATTGCTTAACCTCAGAACACGTATATCGACTCTCACGCCGAAAGCTATCCCCGACGGAACGCCCATCAAGCTTGTGGTGTTTATCGTGGTTTATCGTGCAGTGATCGTATGCCTTACGTGATCGGGACGTGGCGTAAGATCCCGGCTAATATCATGCGCTAGGCGGAGGGGTTTTCTAGTTGTTCTTTGAGCTATCAATCACAATATTTCCAGCTTGTTCTACATCTAAGTTATGGCACCAATTAGGGGTTCTCGCTCGAGATCCCACTAAGAAAGCCCGAAGATGGTCGGGTTCATTCGATAAAGAGCAGGATCACGACCGGAAAGGCAGAAAGGCACCCCGCCCATAATTCGCAAGATCAAGTGGTCAGCCGATAAAGATGATGGTCAAGCAGAGTAGATGAAGACCCAATGTACCATTTCCCCGTTTCGATCGAAGAGGTAATCGCCTCCTATCGGGTCTTCGGATGACGGTCAAGCAGAGTAGATGAAGACCAATGACCATTTCGTTTCAATCAAGAGGTAATCCGCCTCTATCGGTCTTCGGGACGATGGTCGGGCGAGTAGATGAAGTCCCAAAATACCATTTTCCGATTGGGATCAAGAGGTATCCCGCCCCATCCGCTGGATTATGGTCGCAGCAGACGAAGAGATCTGATCCAGGAGCCTGCACTCGTAATACAAATAAGCATACACCTCAGTATCCTCATCACCGCGACGAGAGTTTCACCGGTATATCCGTAAATCACACTCCCCGAGAATCCACCGGGGCACACCGCCTCAGAGATACTTTTCTTCCGAGATGCCTGCCTAAGCGTCACAGTTCAGATTCAAAGACACAAAATGCATCCATATTCCTAAGCATCCAAGAGATACCTCATCCTAGGGTTCTCGGGACTATGACACAAACGAATGAGGGAGCAATTCAAGAATATATTCACCCGAGAATGCAAAAAAGGTATCATTGAAAGTTCTCGCCATGCAAATAAGGACTCCGCCACCAAAGCAGATCAATAAGTTCAAGACTCTTGAAATTCAACACTTCGGTAAATATTTCCAAAGTCGGGTTGACATTATGGTCTACAATTCTTTTTCCGGCTTAATAATAGTTAAAGAGAAGCCGAGAACTGACAAAGCCGTTGTAGCTTCTTCAAAGGTAGCGAGCTCGTGGACATTATACGCAGATGGATATTCTATTTTGACATCAAGACAAAGAAGCTATCAAGGGTCGATCACAATAATAATTCCGCTGTCGATGCATTATCAAGTCAGCCACCACAGATGCTTATAACTTTGATGGCAGATGGCGGCCTTTCCTTCTGATCAAAAAGCCGCAAAGAAAACCAATTACAAGAGTGTCAACTTTGTTCTCATTGATGAGAATCTTTATCGAAGGACCTTTTTCGCCATCATTACTCAAACATTTGGTTCCATCCGGCGTAGTATGTTCTTCGAGAAATTCACAAAGACATCTCGCTATGCGATCATTCAATTCAAGTTGTTGGCCTATAAAGCACTTCTCTTGCAGGATATTCATGAAAGAACCAGTGAGTCAAAGATGCATGATTTCTTGGCTCATCCACATTCACTTTTGCACTATCGATCCCGGTCCTAAGGTCACTATGGTGTAAGGAGGTATGGTAGGACTCACCGGCCATTCGATGGTAGCCCCTGTGTCCTTTTGATCCTATATCGATCTTATCGTGGTGGTAAGTCAATGGTCACTATCGGTCCGAAGGTCACTATGGTGTAAGGAGGTATGGTAGGACTCACCGCCATTCGATGGTAGCCCCAGTCCTTTTGATCCTATATTGATCTTATCGTGGTGGTAAAGTCAATGGTCACTATCGGGGTCCGAAGGTCACTATGGTGTAAGGAGGTACGGTAGACTCACGGCCATTCGATGGTAGCCCTGTGTCCTTTTGATCCTATATTGATTTTACCAGGGTGATAAATCAATGGTCACTATCGATCCTTATATCTTGATCCTTATATCTCGATCCTTATATCTTGGTCCTTATATACTTGTTCTACCCCCGAGTGATAAGCAAGGTTTCGATGGTGCAAGGAGGATCATCCAAATTCACCTCACACACGACCGATCTCACACTTCTAAAACGATAAGTATACATTACTTTATTTTGTTCAAGTGTTGAGTTCAGGCTCATTCAATATTGTTCATTAAATTCTATCCATTAAATTCAGCCCACTTCATTTCATAAATTAACTCATTATATCGCCTTTTATCTAGTTCATGTCCTAAGTTAAGTTCATACAATTTAATTGATATCAATTATCGACAAGAAATGTTCATTCGTAAGTAATAAGGCAATGGTTGATATTTTAAATATTAACTGCTCACAACAAGTTAGAATTTTTACAGTAAAGTTCTACAAACTAAAGATAAGGAGAGGTCATCCTCGTGCTTCTTCCTCACATCGCCACCATCTAAAGAGTCTGAAGAGATGGATCTACCTCGCCCGAGCTTTTTCTTGCCTTTACTTCAAGCATTTCATACCCTTTGGCATACATACGGACGATCTTATTGTTCACTTTTCTATGGATTTTCAGATTCTACCAGATCTCCTTACGAAAGTCTTCGATCAAATATGCACCTAAATCTCTAAGGGCCCAAGCTCTTTGAGCTCTTCTTCGAGCTCCGATTTATGTACTGATGCTTTGATCCTTTAGCTCGACAGATCGGCATTTATATCGTTGATGACCAATGAGTGGCCTCGGTCGCTTTCAGCTTCTTCTTCGACCTCACGATATCCTTCCGAAGGCATTCATTGTCGAGAAGAACAATGTCAAGGTTGATTCTTTTCCTTTTGCAAACACATAAACTTCAGAACGGCTTTTTTTCCTTCTCTAGATTATCTTCTCAGATTCTCTTCAGACACCTTCCTAGATTATCTTCTACATTCTCTTCCTAAGATTATCTTCTTGATTATCTTCTTCTAGATTATCTTCTAAGATTCTCTTCTGATTATCTTCTAGATCCTTTCTGCTTTTCAGATTTGGGACTAAAAACACGAAGACAATGTTTACTCATAGATGACCAATATTAATCGATCGCCTGATCGATGGTTAAATCTCAATTTTCTTTAGTCCGTATATCACTCCTTCACTCATCGGGCCCATGATGGAATTATTACGAACCGATGATCATCGATGTCGCCACGTTTTCTGCCTAGATTCGTAAGAGAATGGTTTTTGTGGCGGTAAGGTTCTGGTTGTTCGAGAGGCTGAAATATTTGTTGTCAGATGTTCACTGAATGCTCTTTAAATGGACTTCCAATCTTAATTGATGTTGCCATTTGATATTCACCATACGGGCTTTTGTAGTCGATTGGGCCTTCATCGTCTTATATTACTTCCTTTTATCCCTAACCGATGCCATTTATAGTTTCCTATTAAACCTCCCGCTTAATGTAAAACTAGCAATGCCGGTCGCGATATTTCTCCTATCGACCGAATTGGATTGGGCCTACATATTCGCTTAGTCCATCGGGTCTTCATTATCGGGTGTTACATTATCGATCTAGTCTCTTTATTATCTTTATTAAGTCCTTCTAATATCTTAATCCAATCAAGAGGTCGACCCATCATATATTTAAATATCTACATCTTCGACTT